>JAJJMC010013110.1:2846869-3028828 GCA_023531435.1 Papaver californicum
TAGATTTCTTTGATGGTTTGATTGTTCTTGGCGGATTGGGAATTTTATATATTCTTGTTTTGCTTTTCGAAGCTTGGTCTGTGGATTTCAGATGCAATGCTGAGTTTAACAAGGTAATATAGTTAATTGAGATTAATGTTTTTTGTTGTTGTTGTTCTTATGTAATTGTGATGACCTAGTTTATTTTTAAGTGATTGTGATTTTATATTACACTTGTTCGATTTTGTAGTTGAAGGATATTCATCAAGCAGATTCTTGTAAAATTATTCCTGCTAAGTTCTCTTGTTCTAAAGAAATTGTGCCACTGAACTTCCGTAAACCAGTATGTTTTTAATTATCACATTACCTTGAAATTTTGATTCATGCTTTAAATTGATGTTTGTTTGAACTTAAGGTACTTCAGAGTGAAGAAAGACCACTAAGTAAGAAGGGACAACATCCTTTGGAAATATTTGTTACTGGTCATTTTGACCTTACAGTGTTTTTTAATGTTTCTATCAAATCAATTGAGTTGCAAGTTTTCTTTTATGCGAATGTCACTTTGGTTTTTTATTTTGTTGGGTGTTATTAAATCTAACAAGTTCTAAAATCTTACTGGTGAACATATTCTAGGTGCTAGGAAGACAACTTTGTAAAGATTCAGGCTCTCAACCAGCATTACCCGGATGGAGAAAAAAAAATGATTAGATAGTATTTCTTTTTTCATTTCTTGCAAATTGTATAATTTTCTTAAAAAAAGATATAAACTAAATTCTGTGATACAATAAAATATAATATAATTTTTAATTTTTAATTTTTAATTTGGTTCATAATTGTTCTGTATTAATTTTACTTTGGGATTATCTAATCAGAATAACGAGCAACTAACTTGAGTAAAAACTTTGATAGCTTAAAAGTTTAAGCACTTAATTTCAGGACAATCAAAACCAGAAATCACTTTCATTTGATAGTTTAAAACTTTAAGCAATTAACTTAAAGCCAATCAAAATCAGAAATTATTTTTAGCGAGTAAAAATTTAAAAGCTTAAAACTTTAAGCAATCAACTTGAGTAAAAATTTTGCTACCTCAAAAGCTTGAGCAACCAACTTCAGACCAATCAAAATCAGAAATCGCTTTTAGCGAGCAAAATAATTTGATCGCTTAATACCTTAACCAAGCAATTTTAGAACGAGTTGCTTCATGTATCTATCAACTAAGTAATTTACTTGCTTTAGAATGATTGATATATCTGAAGCAATTGGTAGTTTACTTGCTATATTGATTGGTCTAGATGTTAAGCGATCACAATTTTACTTGCTCCATGTTAGTTGGTCTAAATGTTAAGCAATGAGAAAAATACTCGCTTTAGGTTAGTTGGTTTATTACTAGAGCGATTGCATGGTCACTCAAGGCTTTGAGATACATGACTTTGGGCAACCAACGGAGCGAGTGCCACTTTTAGTCGCTATAACGGTTATAGCGACTTAAAAGGGGCTTTAAGAGACTTAAAACGACATGTCGCTTAAACCCATTTTTTTGTAGTGTGAATTCAAGTTCTTATACGATTTCCTTAAGTGGTTGGTGTAATAGTAATGTTGAGGTGATTTCGTGCTCTGCTGTTTCTCTTGACAGTTTGTACATTTTAGTTTGTGATGCAATGCCTCATCCATTTGTTATCTGCTAGATTCTGATCTAGACGGAAATTTGCTTGCCAACTTTCCTTTGGTTTATATTCCTTGGTTGTTATCCTTAGACCTCAACAAGTCATGTGTCAATGAATACGATTAGTTATTATCTCAAGATATAGAGGGTAACAACGAGATGGTTACGAGTGTCACTCTGTCAGCGTTTGGCACCTGTACAAAGTGTCCGGCAAAGCGACCACAAAGTGGCACTCACCTGTAAGAAATGTTGGACGCAGCTCGAGATTACAGGTGGACCACAGAAAACATAAAACAAACATCCAGCTAGTAAAGGAGAAATTGTTGGGTTTTGAATAGAATTGTGGAAGAGGGACTCTTAAATAGGAATAGCTCCATCTCATCTTGTTCGATATCTTTTTAGTTTTTGTTAACCCCATTGCCAAGTAGACCAGTGACGGCAAGGGAAATGCACTAGGTATTCTACATTGCCCAAAGTCACAACAACTGATATGGCATCGGCTATATATATATATATATATATATATATATATATATATATTATATATTCAGAAAATTAAATTACATACTAGAGTCTTTGTTATTTTACTGTTACAAGTGGCAAGTAAAATTCTAACAAGTCTAATGACTCCCAACGGTTGAGGTCTGTTATCTAAGCAGTCCCACAAAAGTTTGTTACTCCCTCAGTGTAAACGATCCTCCAACTGCTCTAAATTGTAATCCAGTTGTCAATCAATTTAGGTAGATAAGTTGGAGACAAAGTTGCACCTCTCATCTACGATTAAAAACTTTTTGACAATCTTGTGTATTAGCACTGATGTTTTATGGTTTGTCGCTACCTGATTGTGTATCATAACTCACTAAGTAACTCTGATTCTCCAATCTCCATGGGAACTGATTGAACTGCATGTGTTCCAGTCTTTTTTCCAGTTTATAGGTTATGAATCTTGTCAGATTTGCGGAAGATCTTAACTCTAAATGTAATATTGTGGGGGAGGGTACCCCCTTATTTGATTGGCAAGATCTATTACAAACGAGAATTAACGAAGTTATGGTTTGGCTATATTGTGATTGTTTAATGTCCCACAAGATTGTGCTTTAAGTCTTGTATTTGGCAGTTCTGAGTTACAGCGCCTAACCTGGCAGTTCTGAGTTACAGTGCCTAACCTGTCGTTTCAGTTATTTGGATTCTTGAGTTATTCTGGACCATGTGTTGTACCAAAGTCAAAATTTGACACATATGAATGATATGTTGCAGGGTGAAGCTGATTTTTGAAGTACGAGACTGCAAACAGAAAAATGTCTTCTCCAAGCAAGAGCAATATGGATGTCATGATGACGTAGGTTTCACTCTCTATTAGTGTAGTGGTATAAAATCTAACTACTCATATCAACTATTCACTTCTAAATAAGAAGAAAAACAAATAAATTAAAAACGTGGTTCGGTATAATTATCTACGTCCATAGGGGTAAATATTTGATATTATTTGAGAAGGATTAAACTTATAAAGATATGAACTCAATCTCACATAAGAACTCTCAAAACAATTCTCTCTAACTTGCTATAGCTTTCTTTCTACAAATGACATGATTCCCTTCTTTCTTAGCTGAACCTAGTATTTATAGACAAAATAAACTATACAACCAAACTTCAGTGTTGGGCATTTGCACCTAAGTTTTTGTAGTTTGCTCGGGAGTATGGATCGAATCTCTTGATGTTATTCCCTGAACCTCTTCATGGGTGTTCTCGATATGCTATTTTTTTCCCAACCCCTTCTGGGTGTGATCCGAGATGTGAATAACTTCTTGTTATTTCCTTGACCACGACCCAAAGTAAGGGATGTACGTCGATTCCTGTCAGGCGCATTAAATGCCTTTGATCACTTCACGCGTGCTCTGTTATCTCATTTAATGTTCTGTCTCCCCATTCAAACTTGGTCATTGATTTCCTTTTTTACTTTCCACGCGTCTTAGCTCCTGATTGATGTGGTAGACATCTCGTTTACTGTGTTAAATCAAGAAGACCTTTTCAGTGCTTCGCTCTCATCTTGGCATCATAACCTCCCTATATGATATGTTTACATGTGTCCTCAGATATTTCTCCACTATTTTGACCCTTTCTTCCCATTTGGACCGAGGGCACGATAAGAAGATACCTTTCATTTTTTTCTCTAACCGCCTCCACGTCCCTTGGTAATCGCCACGCGTTTTATCTTCTCTCTATTTTTTTTACCTTTTACCTTCAAGCGTTGGTTCGCTTTTTCCTCTATATTTTTCTTGTAAATGAGAGAATAAACTAAATTCCCTCACTATTTCTCTTTCAACATTCTCTGCAACTTCAACCTCTCTTCTTCTCCGTCATTAAAGTTTTTCTGACATTCAATCTTCACTTCATTTCTCTATCGTTCGCTTGATCACCACCGTTACTGTTGAAGCTATTCTTCTGCTTATCATCTCGGCTGCACTCATTATCAAAATCATCATCCAGATCGCGATCATCAACATCAACAAGATCGAATGACAAACAAATCACTCTCTAGACGTCCCCGTTCATCCTCAGGCAAAAAGTATGTATCCTTCTCTGATGAAGATTTTTATATTCTTGATTCTTTATTTCCATCCGTTGATCTTTCTCATGAGACTCGTGATAGAATCAATCGTTTTTTTCCTGATCATCATATATGTTTTGATGATCTCGATTTTTCTGACTGTATAAAAAAAAAATTCTGATAGTAGAAAGAAGTTTACACCTAGAACCCCTGAGATGAGTGATCCTCAATGTTGTGTACATCTCAAGAACAATTATGCTCTTCAATCCCTTGATGTATCAATGCTAGCGGGTCAACACGGTCTACTGGATCATGTAAAGTATATTGAGTTTTCCCACACGGAACATGCCAACATCATCACCAGGGGCCAACTTGATGCAGGTTTTAGGTTGCCTCTTTACAGTCCTTCTAGGCCATTTATGTACAACGTGCTTTATTGAATCGAGTCGGCTCGTGCTTTGGGGCAGTACAATGGTAACTGGTATAGGTTTATGTCTGAGTGGGAAAGACGAGGCAAGGGTGAGACCGATTCTCCTCATTCTACCTACGATCCTGTTGATGTCTCCAAGGATACAATTCAAAGTTTTCTGGACAATTAGAAAGACTGTCCTCCCTCCTCGGGCCCGCTAGATGGTTTATCTTTCGGTCCGGCTCGCTACAATATTCCTCTTCATAAGGCTGAGAATTTTTTGCTTGATGAGGATTCCGAGATGGGTCAGACACCAACAAACATTTGAGGCGCACCAGCAATCATATTTGGGATAGAAGCCCCTTGATTGTTCGTGGGAATCTGTTGTTTGGGCACCGTCCGCCTCCTGAGAATCTTCCTGGTCGTTCCCCTATCTTCCATGGGTGGTAAATACATAGAAGGTATGCTCTTATTATGTACTATTTTTTCTTTTTTTTTTGGCTTTTACTTAAGGTTTTCTTGGTGCCTTTGCAGTTGTCTAAACCGAGTCGGAAGAGGAGTGAAACTGTTCGAGGTGGGGATGAGGTTGTTAAGGTAACAAATATCACTTCTTTTAATATTTTAAGTACATGTATTTTCCCCTATTTGTTTCCTTAACAGGGTGTGACCCGCTTCTACCTTTATTTTTAGAGGGTGAAGTCCATTGTGGTTGATGATGATGATGATGATGATGATGATGATGATGATGATGATAATGATGATGATAAAATAATAATGATGATGATGATGGGTCTGATGATGGTCTCATTCTGAGGAATTCAAGAGGTGTTGGTGGTAGTTGAAATCAAGATGTTTTGGGTAGTGGTGATGATCAAGTTATTGGTGATGGTGGAGACGTTGGTAGTGCTAGTGGTGGTGAAGGTGTTATTAAGGGTAAGAGTTTTGTTGGTGATGGTGATGCTGTTAAAAATGTTAATGGAGTTGGTAATGTTAAAGATGTTGGTGAAAGTGCTGATGTTGGGAAAGGAAAAGGTGTTCTCGTTGATGGTGCATATATTGGTGGTATTTCTGATGAAGAGAAAAGTAGTGTTGGTACTGGTTCTGTTATTGTGGAGAAAAATGGTGATAGAGGGGAGAATATGGAAGGTGCTAGTTCTTGCACCAACTTTGTGAAAAAGGTTATTTTTCAACCTGTTGTGCTACCCCCAGATACACAGTTAATGAGTGGCCCGACCCTAATGAGTCTCAGCCGAAGCCTGATGAGTCTCTACTTAAGATCAATATGGAAGTAGTGCTTCCTGAAAAGGAGGACTATGACTTTCTGCAGGTATATGTCGCGGATGGCGAAGAGGGAGAGAAAGAGACTGAAGGTGGTGAGGCGACCGCAACTACTGCTATTGTGAGCCTTCTACCCAGGAGGGTGAGAATGCAGGCTCAGGCTCAAAAGAGCCTATGGTGAACGCACTAGATTTTGGTCCTAGTGGTTCATCTACTTTGGCATTTTCGGAAGTTACTTGCAATTTAATCGACGCCCTCACTTTTTCATCTTTTGGGTCTCTCTCCAGGTCTGACATGTTGTCAGCTGTCCCTTCTCTTCCTTCAAATGTCTTTTCTGCATTGTTGACCTCTGGTGAGTGATGCGATTTCTCTTCTCTTATTAGTTTTGTGGCTACTGCAGAATCACCATGTTTTTTAAATTTGTTTGTCGATGTAGGGTCAAATGTCCAACTCTGGAGCCGTGCCACCTATGAGAATGTATGTGGCAGGAAAAAACTTCTGGAGGGTGAGGTCCGAGACTTTAAGCAACAAGGTAATTTTTCTTTTATTCTTTTCCTTATTGCCCATGTAGCATTGTAACCTTTAAAATCCTCAGTCGTGAATGTTACTAGTAGCCACCACTAAATGACTAGAAATGGATACGAGAGATGAATATTACCGACTCATTGGAGAAACCAAAGTTCTCAAAAATTGTGTTTTCAACTTAAATCATAGGATTAGTAATAAAGATTATAAGATAGATACGCAAGAGTCTGATCTTGAATAGATTCGTGAGTCCTCCCATAATCAACTTATGACAATTAGCCATCTCGAGGGAAGATGCATTAATCTTAAGAATTTGAATCGTGAGATCTTTGCTAACCAGGAGACACTAATTCGGTGGAGAGAGAATGCCAAAATTGTTATGAGAAAGAACGAGGCAGCTGCAAATCAACATGCTGAAACAAGACGAATATTTGACTCGGTTCGGGATGAACTTGATAGTATTCAAGTTGTTTATGATAGCCAGAATGGTGTTTTTGAGAATCATATGAAGATATGTCAAGCTTCTGAAAAGGATGATTTAGCCTTGAAGTTCAATGAGCTTGACACTACCATTATCAAATCAGAGGAAACCCTTAGGCTTACTATCCAAACTTAGAATGTATTTTGATTCTTGGGTTTATAGTACTACTTTTTTTTTCATTTTCCTGAATTTTGTTTTTATTCTGTTTTTTGGATTGTTTCATCTTCTTAGAGGAGGGGGAGGCTCTGGCTCCTTGAAGGAGTCCGAGTCGAATATGAGGCGATCTGAAGCGTCTCTAGGCGCAGATGTGACGAACCTTAAGGATCTACTTTCTTGGTCGGGAAGTATAAAGCACATGCTATGGCGATGCTAAGAAAGCCTTTGAGGCTCAAGTTGCAGACCCGGTGCAAGAGAAGGTTCAAACGACCTTAAATGAGCTAAAATCCAAATCCCAGGACAAGCGTGGTGGTTCTGCCTCAAAGCCTTCTTCCTCTTTATGTTGTTCTGTTGTTGCTGGTTCATTCCTTGAGTTTTTAATTTTTGCTTTGAACAATTCTCGCTCTTTGGTGTTCTGTCACCTTTTAAAATATTATTTTTTGGGGGTACTATGTCACCATCTAGCCTCATTGGTTGGGGTTTTTCTACTACACTCTTCTTTTTGCTGCTTAACTTTATTTTGCTCATCTCTTATCTCTTCGTCCTGCATGTTCCATATTCTTTGTGATTCTGTCAATTTTGCATAATAATTGAGTTATTTTATATATTCGATATGCATAATAGGGAAGAGCATCAGGCCCAATTCCATGTCCCGATTTGGATATCTCATCATCACTTGTTACTAGTGATGGGATATGTTAAGTCTAATAAATGTCCTAATCTAGGGTCCAGATCATATTGGGGCTTACTGATTGCCTAATTACGAATGATCTGTTGTTACTCATAGGATATTTTTCTCTTATCATTGGGACAATCTCATGGGACCACCTATGTTAGTCTCAGGGTGGCCCCTTCGACTCTGGACCCGTTGTTCAGAGTCCTCGGATTACCTAGGAGCATTTTTGGGGGCCCGGGTACGAATGATCCATTGTGTTTCATGAGGTTACCATAATTTTTCTCTGGGTAACCTCTTCGACTATGAACCCTTAGTCCAGAGTCCTCAGATCACCTCGGGGCATTTTTGGGGTCCCGAGTACGAATGATCCATTATGTGTCATGAGGCTACCATAATTAGTCCTGAGTAACCACTTCGACTCTGAACCCTTAGTCTAGAGTCCTCAGATCCCCTCGGGGCATTTTTGGGGGGCCGAGTACCAATGATCCATTGTTTAACCATATTTTACCTTTTAAGGGTAGTAAAACTTTAAATGCTTTATGTTCCAAGGATGATCCATCTCTTTCCCGTCGGGCTTGAGTAGTTTCTAGGCTTCTCCTACCTTAGATAGTATTGTGTATGGACCTCCCCACTTGGGTGATGACTTTCCTCCTTCTTTATCTATTTCGTAGTCGGGGTATTTCTTTGAGGACTAGCTTCCCTGGATGAAACTCTCTTAGATGGACCTTCTTATCATATTCTCTTTGTAACCTTCTCTGGTAGTTTTCCATCTTCTAGGGTGCAATATCTCATGCCTCCTCCAAATTATCAAGCTTGGAAAGTATCAAGTCTAACATGAGGTTCTTCATCCATGCTTCTGACTTAGTAGTGGGGATCATTATTTCTTTAGGTAGAATTTCTTCAAATCCATAGGTAAGCATGAAAGGTGACATCCCTGGAGCTTCTCGCTTTGTAGTTCGATAAGCTCATAAGACATTATATAATTTTTCACACCAATCCCCGTAGTGACCATCCAATTTCTTCTTCAAGTTATCGGTTATGGTTTTGTTAGTGATCCCAGCCTAGCCATTGCTCTGTTGGTATATGGGTGTAGATTTACTTTTCTTGATTTCTTAAGTATTGAACAATAGATCTATATTTTTCCCTTGCAACTATTTCCTAATATATGACACTATCGCAGCTGGTATCCCGAATCGGCAGATGATGTTCTCGAACAGAAACTTGAATATGTCCTTGTCTCGGATATGTTTTAAGGAAGATGCTTCCATCTATTTATTAAAGTAATTTATAGCCACAGTGAGATATTTTCTTTGAATCGTCCCTTCATGAAGTGGTCCCACAATGTCTATTCCCCACTTTGCAAATGGCCATGGTCTCAACACCAAGTTTAGAGATGTAGATGGAGCACAAATCTTCTTTTCGAATATCTAACACTCTTCACATACCTTTTCCATATACTTTGCATCTTCATGCATATAAGTCTAAAAATAAACCATGTTTTTTGCCTTTACCAAGATCTGGTCCAAGATAGCATCTCCAAAATTCAATTCCACAAAGATCTGGTGCCCCCTTCTTCTTGTCTAGGCATCTGAGCAATGGTCCCAGATAAGATTGTCTGTACATGATCATATCTTGGAGATAATAGTTAGCTGCCCTGCTCTTGATTTTGTATGCTTGAGTAGTGCTCGCGGGTTGCTCTCCGGATTCGAGATAACGATGGATGAGATTTCTCCAATCACCCGGCTCGTATGGTCCCAACCCGTCTATTGTCATTGACTCCTCGCCATCTTCCGCCTCAGCTATTGATGGAGCGAGGACTCCCCCGACTTGAATTGCTTCTACTACTGGGTCTTTTAACATTGATACAATATAGGCTAGTGCATCAACATGCCTTTTGTTTCCTCTTATAATGTGTCGGAGCTTGATGCTTGGTATCTGAGTCATATTGTATCGATCTAGTTTCATGCAATTTTGTAGACATGAATCTAGATTTTGGTAATCCCCTTTAATTTGGTGTATTACCAATTGGGAGTCGCTGATAAGACTTACTTCTGTTAATCCCATCTATATCATGAGTTAGGGTATGGATTACTTCCCCATACTCAGTAACATTGTTGTTAGCTTTAAATTCAAGTCTGAAAGAACGGACTAAATTTATACCCTTGGGTGTTGTGAATACTATGCATATCCCAGATCCATCATCATTAGAGGAGTCTTCCATAAATACCTCCCATCCTCGAGGGTGACAACTCTCTAGAAACCTTATTGACTCATCATTCTCTTCTTCCATCCCGGGAATATCTTATACTTCTTCTTCTTCTAGGGGAAAGTAATCCAGAAAATCGACAATGACTTGAGACTTAATTGTTGTGTGTATCTCATAGAAGATATTGAGCTGTTTAATTTGAGCCGCCCACTTCGAGATTCGTCCTGATCTGGAGGAGTTATCCAGAACTGATTTTATGGTGGATTTGGCTAAGACCCGAATTCAATGAGCCTGAAAGTAAGTCTTCAGCTTCGACATCGCATGAACCAGAGATAAAATCAGTTGCTCAATTTTGGTGTGATTTCTTTCCGCTAATAGGATGGTTTTGCTGATGAAATACACAGGTATAGATGGTGAGTTTTTGACAAGGGTTAAAATTATAAAATTGCCCTTTTACCAAGTTGCAGGAACATATAAATATCCGCACATACTTGTGCGCATATTTCTGACTTCACCTCAAAACAAAAAATATTGTATTCCTTCTTATATTCCGCAGACGAATTGAGGATGCAGTCTCTACAAAAGGCTACAGGCGTTCCATGCTAACAATGTAGTCTATAATCTCTATATAATGAGTCTCAAGCTCCTAGATGGGTTTCCCACTATTGTAGAGCAAACTTGAGTCTTCCCTGAACAAATACAAACATTCTAAACTTGCCTCGTAGCCTCCTCAATACTCAAATTATTTATGCCATATCGAACTAGTCTCAAGTCGCATAAAATTCCATGGCTCAATTCCTTGAACTTGTCTCGAGTGCGCATTGATGTTCTAGTAATATCTACCAAATTCAGGAATAGCTGACTCTTAAACCCCAAAACAACACTTTAGCTTAACGCTTCGTTTGCAACAAACTTGTCTCAAATTGCTCATTTGAGCTTAAATGTGCTATCATAGCACTTTGCTTAAACATAAGCCACAAATAATGTGTTACTCCTCTTAGTGTGCCACAACTAAGAAGGAATGCCATAAAAGGTGCATTGAATCTTCGATCTAGCTAACCCTGGCCTTCTCTCATATTAGCGCCAAGTTAGAACCAGTTATTTGGCTTAGCACACATTGGCACTAGTTAGCCACAATAACGCTAAAAACGCTAACTTTCCTGGCGCTAAACCCTAGCACCTGAAAATTGCTAACTAACCTAAAATGGTCTTGTCTAGCATATATTTGCCTAATAAAGCCTTGGCACCTCACCCTAGCACTAAAAGTGTTAACCCTAATTCTAGCGCCAAATGCGCCACAAGGCCGCGACGCCCCTAGCCTCCTTGACGTCCTATATCCTTGGCGACATATCCCTAGCTCATGATGCCAAGGACAGTGCGTCTCCAAGGATTAGTGCGTCCCTTGCTAGCCTAGCACGTCCCCTAAAAGCCTATGAGCTCATTTTCTGGCTAGCACGTCCCTAGATTCTCAGTGCCATGGCCTCATATGCGTCTTAGGTCCTCAATGTCGCTAGCTTCTCTCCAATGCGCCTCTAAGGCCAAATGCGTCCCTCCCTAGCTCTGATGCGTCGCCACCTTCTCCAACGCATCCCTTGACTCTCTATCTCCAACGCGTCCCTTGGCTCTCCAGCCCCAACACGTCTCTTAGCCACAACGTCCTCGAGGAAGAGCGTCTTTGATCCAATGTGTCCTCGAGCAAGGGCGTCCCTGAGCAATGCGTCCCCGATCAAGCGTCCTCGAGCAAGTGTCTCAACTAACTAACATCTTGGAACTAGCTTTCTTGATTTACCTACCCTCCTTGACCTTGGAGCAAGTCCCTACTTGACTTTGTAGCAAGTATTTCCTTAACTCAGATACAAGTACTAGCCTTGCTAACTAATTTCCTCAGAAATACACCCTTCTTTTCAATATTGGTCTAACACCAATTCTTATGTGGTTTTCTAATAGGTCGTCTTGCCTGAGAAACCTTCTACAATATTTGGCCTCAAATGCCTCTCAGACTTACGATAAATCACTTCTAAGATAATGCTTAGCCATTAAATATGTTATATTAATTTTAAGCAAGTACATGGCCACTGAACTTCCCAGACTCGGCACTAACCAGTCTGATTATCTATCCAGTGAGTCGTGCAACTTTCCTCACTGACTTAGCAAATCATTTGACTTGACTTTACTTAATCAAAACAATAGTGGCTAATGACTCCATTATTTCCACGAGATATCAAATACAACATATGGGGGGAATCTTATAAGGGTATTGGTATGGATGTCTACGGCATCGTGGGTGGTGACACAACCTCCATAAACAAGAAGGTAACAAGAAGTGGGCGGTTATAGAGCAGTTGAGAGGATGAGGAGTAGTGGTCAGACAGGTCTCCCCTACTTTCCGGGAACCACCCCACTACAATCTCCACAATAATAACTTTTCTATCTCTCCCTAACTTCCACGACTTACGAGAAATAAGTATGTCCTCTTCAAAATATAAATAGATGATTCTCATATATTCGAGACAAGACAGAAAGATAGACAAGATACTCAGTCTGAAGAAACAAACTCTACAGGAATAATGATTCCTCTCAGAGAATTCTTTTTTCTTCATACACTACCTATCACACTGATATTTCTCAACCTTCTTAGATTCCCTCCCCTAATACCTACCTCAATCTTTTCTACCTTTATGATTGAAGCATGACATGAAAGGTCATTTCTTGGTTTAGGCTCGTCCTGTTCGATTTTGATCTCTCAAACCTACCTTAAAGTACCCTTTTGCAGTACATTTGTTTTCATCCTAAAACAATTGGCGACCATAGTGAGAGATCAACCTCTCAATTACAAAAGCTTATTTTCAGTTATTTAAAATGGTGGATCTTAGGTCGGGAGTGATTACAACTCTTATAATCGGTTCAGGTAGTACTGGTGTTGGTGGTTATGAAAACACCCCTATTGCTACTGAGCCTCCTAGTACTAATACTACTACTCTGCTTCCTCTCGGTGACAAGACCACTGAAGACACCTAGAATACTCAAACTCCATTCAACATAGCCGATCTAATGAAAAGACAAGAAGTCCTTGCCAGAACTCGGGTGGACATGGCTGATACTCAGAAGGAAGTACTTGCTTGCCGTAAGACCCTGACGGAGAAACTTTTCCCAGAACAACGACATCGCCTGACAGAGCATTCCGGGACCCACCTCACAGCAACCACTAACACCGACACGTCAAAGACTCAAAGGAACAATGAAGTTCATATCATTCTTGACCGCCCACCACAGAGGTACTGACAACTTGATTTTTTCACCCATGAAGATTCGAAGAGAATCCTACAAAATCATGGCAGGGAAGACTCATCCTCGATCCATCAGCATCAAACTCCATACACGCCAGAAATTCAAGTTATCCTTTGCCAGGAGGTTACTCATCTCTGAATTTCTCATTGTACGACGGTTGAAAACACCAGGAGCGCCCAAGCGACACTCAACATGGTCGATATGATGCAAAGATAAAAGGTTCCCGACAAAACACGGAAAGACATGGATACCACTCAAGAGAGGTCCTCCCTTGCCTCAAAACTCTAACGGAATAATTCTTTCCAGAATAGATCTGTCACCAGTTGCAGCAAGCCACGATTCCAAACCTACCAACTTCAACAGTACCAGAATCAATATTCAAGATGATGACGATGATGACGAGATCTGAATTCAAATAGGACAATCAAGGAGCAAACGATTCAACCTTGCCTCCCATGAAGACCTGAAAAGACTTTTACAATTTCAAGGGAAAAGAGGGACCAGTCTAAATTCATCAGCACCAACCTTTTACCCTCTCACCATCCAAAAGATCATTTCACCATGAGCCCAACCTATTACAAGACGTTATACAAAAAATGCCTCAGAAACAATTTTCACCGGCTCTTGGAAACTCTGAATCTTGCAACAATTGGTGATGAATCTGGGCATGGTTATTATATCAAAAGTTTTATATTAGTGTCCACTACAACATTTTAAAATTGCGCTTTAATCGGACAAGCGAGCTAATAGTTAGGGCAAAAACGGCTAGCGGAGTCGAGTCTGAAAACTGTCAGGATTTTCCTAGATACCTCCTGAGTTCTATTGTTGATGCATCGGAAAACCAACTTTCTTTTACCGGAAGCGCACAGTGCCGAAAAAAGAAGACAAGAGAAAATACAGTTCGTTCCCACGAGGAGTGTGTATTAATTTTACTAATTAATTCAAGTAACTTTCAGGTCAAAAGATGTTTTTCCGATTTTTGTAAAGAATTAAACTAATGGAATTAAAACTATTTAACGAAAATTGAAATCAATAATAGAAAAGCGTTAAGGTTTCGGGAATACGTTGTAGATTAGGATTTACTTGCGTTCATCATAAAGGGTATCAATTTTACTCGTGCAAAATAAAAAATCTAGCTGCTAATACACGAAAGATATTTCGTTTTAGAATCGAAGAAAAGAATTTTCAAAAAGAATTATTTTCTCTCAACCTAAGGTAGAATTTCGAAGTACTAGGTATACGTGGCATAAATAGTCAAAGAATATTCATAAAATGATTATCGCAAAAGGGTCAATGAGTTCTTCCACTAATCAAACAATGAACTATACATGGCATAGAACATGAAAAATCATCGAGAAAGA
Source organism: Papaver californicum (assembly GCA_023531435.1). Lineage (NCBI taxonomy): Eukaryota > Viridiplantae > Streptophyta > Magnoliopsida > Ranunculales > Papaveraceae > Papaver > Papaver californicum. The sequence goes on from JAJJMC010013110.1 coordinate 2,861,440, forward strand.
TAAAACGTTGAATGAGAGACAAAACATTAACATTAAGCTTTAGTATTTGAAAACCCTAGTTTTGAAACACAAATAAATCCATCTCTACAAGTTCATCCTCTTACCCTAACAAAGAGATTTAGCTGGACATAGCTTTCTTAAAAGCCATTAAATTATTAAAGAAAATCATAAACTGTTTTTGAAAAGCAAAACTAAACCCTAGTTTTCTATCTGTGAGAAGTTATGTCGAAAATTGTATCTAGGCTCCCCTTTATATAGGCTTTGGTAACCTCCTCTTGATCCTTATCCAACTAGGAAACCAAATCTCATTAAACTTTTCCATCTCCTTTTGATCCTTATCCAATTAGGATACTTAACCTCCTCAAAAAACCAATAAAAACCCTAATTTTCACGTCAAATGCGATCCCAAAACGCTTCCCTTATTTCTCTTCCCGCGCAGGCCTAGTAAGGCACAACAGATACCAAATCCAAGTTGGTTTCACGTTTTTTCTCATAACTTCTTCATACGAACTCGGAATGACCTTATTCTTTCGCGTTGGCTTCGCCTTTCAATTTTCTACGAGATGGTGACAAAAAATATTGGATTGGAACGAGTTCCAAATGGTCTTTGGCCCTTCTTCAGTTGTAGCTCTTCTCTTTTAGCACAGTTAAGTGCCGATTTACTTCTTTTCGATGATTTCACCTAATAAAAGATACTAAACAATAACAAACGTAATATATAATAATTCAAAAGAAATCTAGCAAATACTAACATGAAATTAATACTCTAAACATGTAAAATATGCACTTATCAAATTCCTCTACACTTGGATTTTGCTAGTCCTCGAGCAAACTAAACTAATCATAAACTAAACCAAAATACAACTCCCTTTCGGTTAGGGCATGATTACACTTAGCATGTGTAACAAGCCTTTAAACCCCTAGGTGTCCCCAGTGGACGAGTTATAGTCTCGTGAGGGTTTACTAGAGATTTACCCACAAAACCTACTCCAACTTCCAGATATTCCAAAATCGTAAGCATCCAAAGAGCTAAGTGGACATAAAGTTTCTGCATACTAATAATAAGAAGTTAGATGTATCAAAGAACATTATTCTCATGCTTAACTCTTGAGTTAAGAGAAATCCACCATATGAAAGAATTCAAGATCGAGAGCGACCGAATGTTTCTGCCTCACCAATAGGGTTTTATGAATTTGACACTCAAAATACGCACTTTATGGTTCTCATGTGTGCAGGCAGGAATGAAGATAGAAATCCTGCACACGTTGAATAGTGGGAAGGAAAATCCTTCTGAATTATATCTGAATATCGAATAGAAACGTGGGAAGAAAAATATTTGTTTTCTAATGATCTCTACGAAAGGAAATCAACCATTATACGAGGATAGAAATGCGCACTCACCTTCTCATCCAATCTACAATCAGCACCACTCTCACAACGTCCCATATAAACGTCTTCGTCTTCAACTGTAGATGATGAACTCTTGAATTTCGTACAACTCTGATAATTTATAACTCTCTTCTGCTCAAATTCGTGTTGCTTTTAAAACTCTTTATAGATTTCTTCTTCCCAACGACCTTAGTGAATAAATACAAAAAAAAAAAAAAACTCTAAAACAATAACAAAGAAATATATTTTTTTTCTTTTATTCCTTTTTCTGTTTTATATATATAAATATATATATATATTCCTGATTTTTTTTAAGACAATATATGAAATACAAACTAAAAAAATAACAACGAATCTAATATGTCCGTGGTAAAAAGACTTTACCAGTTGATTTTTCATAACTTGTATTGTCTCGGTATCCTAAACTTCATAAAACACCACTTCTTTTGATTTTTCCGCTCTTGTTCTTAGTCTTCAACTATGATATAAAATTATGCTCCTTTTATTGTTACCTCACTTTGAATATGAGTTTTGCTCTTGTTGTGTTGCTTATAAACCTTGAATGTTTTTAACTTTCTTAAAATTTGTAGTGATCCGCTTGTTGATGATGATATGTTTCTATGGACCTGTTCTTGTCGAGAGAAAAATAGAGTGGTGCCAACTGCAAATCAAACTACAAGGTAAGGTTTTTTCGCATTCTGATGTCACCCTCATGATTGATAAAATTAGCACTCAAGAGAACAAAAAGTAGTGTTGAAATGATGCGAGATTTGGTAGCTCATCATTCTACCCGGAATTTACGCAGATGAAACACTTTTAACGGACAACTGAAGGTTTGGTGCCTCACTCAGGGTATTGAATGATCAACTTCTCTAATAATGAACTCGCCACCGGTGGTTTAAGTTCCTTTTTGTCATCCCTAGCCTCTCAACAACTAAGAAACCCGAATATAGTTCTCTAATACTTCTAAGTTCAGTTATTTCGGTAAGAACTCCATATATAAACGTAACCAAAAGTATACTAAGTGACTCTAAAATATCTAAAAGTTGGAGGTTTCATGCAAATATTTACGAAAAAGTTGAAAATTTTCTGCCTAAAAAGTGAGTACTTAAGAATCCTATATGCTTAACACTCCCCAACACTTAAACTTTACATTGTTCTCAATGTAAACTAACTCATCCAATTTAAAAATCAATATGGGAAATCCTAAAATGACATGCAAAAAGTAAACAACTAAATATAAAAGATAAAGTGAAGGAAACAAATATGATGGGTTGACTCCCATGAAGCAAATGATACTTGTTTCCCTACTTACGCCGTAGTTAATCTCAAACAAAATGATAATGGTAACACCAAGTTAGCTTCCAAGCATAAATATAATGTCTGAAAAGTTGGGGATCATCCCAATATATGATTTTTGCTAAAAATATGAAACTGCAAACACTAGATTTATTAGTATCAATAAATCTAAATAAAGTGAATTCAACCTTAAGGTTCAAAAGAGCAAACTTTCGACTTTTACATTTATTCATAGTAACACAAAAATCAGACTCACGGATTACAAGTAAAAGTTGTTGAGATATTTCAACACTTTTTGTGTACCCTAAATCAGGTTTTAAGTCCACGGAAATAACTTTCATTGTTGTGTTACCTTTATCAACCATTCGAGGACGCAATGCATTGAAAATGTCAATAAGCATCGGATCATTGGAATCTTCAAATTGAGCTAAACATACATCTAGTGGTTCAATTTCAGCAAAATCAATAGTTTGGCCAATATCAATCTCCTCATCATTCATACAAGCATTTATAAAAGCACTAGATGGATTAGTGAAACAATCATTCAATGCAACATCAGTTTCAGGAGTAATTGGATCATTATCATCCTCTTCTAGGTGACCGGTAGGAATCTCACAATTCACATGATTAGAAGGTATATAAATTTGCACATCCACTGCCTCTGGGTCGTTATACTCGACAATAGTATCCCATGTATAAACAGGTTCTCCTAAATCATCATCATCATCTGAATAATTAGTCGAATAATCATCAGTATAATCTAGAGTGGAACAAGATATACTGAATTCAGATGTCATAACAGTATCTCTATTCCTATAATCACAAGTATCAATTTCATCATCATTTTCAAAGCGCAAAGATTCATAGTTCCTAATAGTTTCATTATTAATATCATGAGAATCATAAAAATCAGAACTTGAAGCATTTTATAGAGGATAATCAACTGCTCGTTGCAAAAGTTCAGAAAGTCTTTGAGCAGATTGTTCAGTTGATTTGGCAATATTGTTCAATTGATTTGAACATTTCATGACTCCACTGTTCCATCATAGATGAGAGTGATGCAGATGGTTCACGGTATGATTGATCATCTCTCTCATATTGTGAATTATACGTGTGTGAATAATAATTAGAATTAGTATAATTATGTGACTCATAACCTGGGTAAGGTTGGTAATAATCATAACCTTCACAAAGTCCGGAATGATCATACCCATGAGAATTTTCCTATCATTATTTACACACTCTTCTCTCCTAGGTTCCTGATAATAAGAATGCATATTCCCCTAGTGAACTATTACATGCCTCCTCTTTCTCGTCTCTTTTGGAAAGATTCCAAAATTCAATAAAGAAGCCAAATCACCGGAATCCATAATACAAAGAAAAATTTACTCAATAACTCACCTTATAAAAGCTTTGCAAGAATATCAAATATTACTTATTTTTCATCCGTGAATGATTTCAATGGTGATCTTTAAACTAAGAATGGAATAAGACAGAAAACTTGGAAAGGAATTCTAAACAATCACAAGCAAGGATGACTCAACCAAATTAACCTATTGAATCTAACAAACAAAAAGCATGATGGCTCCACTTAGATTGTTTCTAGACCAGCTTTTATTCTTTCAAAAGGCAACTAGTTACAGTTTTAGCAAACCTCTTAGAATAATATGAATTAGATTAAGTCGAATAGAAACAGGATAAGCTCTAAGGATCTTTGATAACCCTGTATCTTTGGAAACGTTTCCTTGGGTTACAAAGCGGCTCAAATCTTCTTAAAATAATCTTCCTGAACTTTAAGTTAGGCTAACATAGTAACCAGTTCAGTCCTTTTGAATGACTTTCCTATAAGCTCGTTACCCTATCGGTCTCTTTCTAACCAAAATTTTAAGCTTAGGTTCGCGTTTGGTAACGTGTTCCTAAAGCGAGTAAGAAGGAATTGGTGATGAAATCCGAGTCCTTATCTTGTATGGCAATTTCTTTCTTTTTACTAGAAAATAATTCCGTGTTCAGTCCTCAACATATATGCATTACGAAGGAATACAAATAATCTACTTGCAAAGGTTTCGTGGATTGATAGAGTTTTACTTCCCACACCAGAAGGAAGATGAACCGTTGAAGTCAACTCGGGCCACTGACTCCTGTGTCAGTGTACGAACCCAAGGGGCTGAGACAATATCGTAATTGTCGTTCTTCCCTGTGCAGTTTATATTTACTATTACCCTTCCGTAGGGTTTAAAAATAAAAATAATATCCAAAAATAAAAAAATAATTACAAAAACAATTAAAGATTTCCTAATACAGGTTTTCTAAATTAAAATAACAAATAAAAACCCTAAAAATTAAAAGTAAAATATCTTTGGCTCAATTTCTTTTCGTTTTCGTTCCAAAACCTGTAGCAAAAGAGAAATACCCAAAAAAACGTAAAGTAAAACAAAATATTAAAAATCTAAAAATCTAAAAATTAAACTAAAAATCTAACCTAATAACAACTCCCCGACAGCGGCGCCAAAAACTTGATACGTCAGAAAACCAACTTTGTTTTACCGCAAACACAGTATCGAAAGATGTAGACAAGAACAAATATGGTTCGTTCCTACGAGGAGTGTGTATTATTTATACTAATTACTTCAAGTAACTTTTAGGTCAAAAGATGTTTTTCCGATTTTTGTAAAGAATTAAACTAATGGATGAATTAAAGCTATTTGACGAAGATCGAAATCAATAATAGAAAAATGTTAAGGTTTCGGGAATAAGTTGTAGACTAGGGCTTACTTACGTTCATCAGAAAGGGTATCAATTTTACTCGTGCAAAATAACAAATCTAGCTACTAATACACGAAAAATATTTCATTTAAGAATCGAAGAAAAGAATTTTCAAAAAGAATTGTTTGTTCTCTACCTAAGGTAGAATTTCAAAGTACTAGGTATACGTGGCATAAATAGTCAAAGAATATTCAAAAAACGATTATCGCGAAAGGGTCAATGAGTTCTTCTACTAATCAAACAATGAACTATACATGGAATAGAACATGAAAAATCACCGAGAAAGATAAAACGTTGAAAGAGAGACAAAACATTAACATTAAGCTTTAGTATTTGAAAACCCTAGTTTTGAAACTAAAATAAATCCATCTCTACAAGTTCATCCTTTTACCCTAACAAAGAGATTTATCTAGACATAGCTTTCCTAAAATCCATTAAAATATTTATAAAAATCATAAATTGTTTTTGAAAAGCAAAACTAAACCCTAGTTTTCTATCTGTGAGAAGTTGTGTCGAAAATTGTATCTAGGGTCCCCTTTATATATGATTTGGTAACCTCCTCTTGATCCTTATCCAACTAGGAAACCTAATCTCATTAAACTTTTCCACCTACTTTTGATCCTTATCCAATTAGGATACTTAACCTCCTCAAAAACCAAAAAAAAAACTAATTTTCACGTCAAAGGCGAGCCCAAAACGCTTCCCTTATTTCTCTTCCCGCGCAGGCCCAATAAGGCCCAACAAATACCAAATCCAAGTTGGTTTCACGGATTTGCTCATAAATTCTTCATACGAATTTGGAATGACCTCATTCTTTTTTGCGTTGGCTTCGCCTTTTAATTTTCTACGAGATGATAACAAGAAATCCTGTATTCGAACGAGTTCCAACTGGTCTTTGGCTTTTCTTCACTTGTAGCACAATTAAGTGTCGATTTACTTCTTTTGGATGATTACACCTAATAAAAAATAACTAAACAATAACAAACGTAATGTATAATAATCAACAAGAAATCTAGCAAATACTAGCATGAAATTAATACTCTAAACATGTAAAATATGCACTTATCAACTGTTCAGTTATTTTTACCCCCTCAAAACCTGGATTTCTTATAGGTAGGATATATTAAATTGTTTTCTAATAAGGATAGAGTGGGTCAATCATCAAAAACGGAGGTCGTATGAAGATTTTACATCGTTTTCCCAAGCACTATACTCCTGGAATTTTCTAGTGACGGGAATCTAAAAAATTCTTTGTAAATTTGAGTACGGCTATGCTCATATGAGAATTTTGATGAGTGCACATGTTCTACCATGATAATAAAGAGTATAAACTTACCTTATATGGGTCCAAACCAGCGGAGGAATCTAGCGTTACTTCATTGCTTACTTCTCCATCGACATCAGTAGATTCAGATTCTTCACAAAGGTCTTCAATATGGGGCACCTCGTCCAGGTTCATCCTTCAACTTATCCTCATCCTCTATATCCACAACGTCTCCCAAAGTCTCAGAAGCATCAACATGGAAGAATTATTCGCAGTCCTCTTTTCGCATACTAGGGACTGTCAAACGCGAGAAGTAGTGTCCACTCAAGGGCCCATCACACACACTTGCTGAAAGAAATAAATCAATTAATCAAGTCATGGTATTCATGCTTTGAGTCAAGGAGATTAAAGAAAAGTGACTTTGCATCTCAATAGCCCATAACTACAACGGCGGATTCATCTTCAGCTTCAACTTCAACATCAATTCAAATACTTGCCCCAGCCCCAGCGCTTAACAAAAACAAAGAACGGCTCCATCTTTCATGATTTCCCATGTCCTCTCAAAACTCCTGGAAGCATGGACCTGTGACAACACCAAAAATTATCTTCTGCCTGGTAGCGGATCCAAGTGAGTCACACTTGGGGATGACGACTCCTTCACTTTTGAAAGTTCAAGGCAATAACATCCTCAACTAGAAGGTCGGATCAGCAACGATACAAGCAACAAGATTTTTCTACATCAGTACTCACACGATTGGGGAGCCTCCTATTCTTACCTGATCACATCCAGAAAGGTAACCCCATCCTTGTTGCTTTTACTTACTTCAACTACATGATTCTACTGTTGGACGTGCTCCAGACTCGGAAGCCACAATCATCTCCAACTCAGAACTTCAAAGACACAATCACCTCAGATTCAAACGTTTTTTTTTCTCAACTTCTCGAATATTGGTTGACAAGTTGGCCCTCCTGGTACTTGTCCTGTCTCATGGTACCTGTAGCGTCTCCTAGTTCTTATCATGCTTCCTGGTACCTGTCCTGTCTCATGGTACTTGTCTCGTCTCCTAGTGCGTGTCATGTTTCCTGGTACCTGTCCTGTCTCATGGTACTTGTCCCGTCTCCTGGTGCTTGTCATGCTTCCTGGTACCTGTCCTGTCTCATCATACCTGTCCTTTCTCCTTTACCTCTTCGATTTATAAATTCATAAAATCGACAACAATCGGTGAACAACGGGTCAAAACATCCTTCACGAGAAGTGTTCTTCTACGTCTTTACTATGACATACCAGAAGGGAAGATCAATCGGAGATCTGAGCGAGGAGATATGGATCTTATACTAAAGTCAAGGCCTGAAAATTCACATGTGGTTATTAACCACATATTTTACGCATGGTTGGCTGACTTATCCAACTCCGAATCGAGTGATTGTTTTTGCATATGATAGCTTGGTCTCTTGGCTTTAGGAGTTGGGTTTAAACGTCAAAATCCGACATTGTATGAAACTTCAACAGCTTCGTAAACGAATGATGTGCAAACTAGGGTTTCCAAACGGGATTCAGAAGAATCATCTTTATAGAGACCTTGTTTGTGCATGGAATTTCATCTTCTCAGACATACCATACTGCTACTAGCTACAACTTAAAGCATTGTCTCCGGTGTCATGTCTCTCATCTACTGCCGATTTGTTGACGATATCACTAGCACTTAATTGCTGCATACTCAAAGTCTAAGCAAGCACCGGAACTAACTACTTGCTTACAAAGAAGTTTAAATCTAAGGCTTAACTCTACAATAAAGACATTGCCTGGAGGAGACAAACCTAACTATATTTCTTGCTGGACACATACATGAATAATCAATCCAGATGACTTGATCCTCTATTTGAGATGAGGCGGACTTGTTTCAGAAAGAAAGAAAGAGAGAAAGTGCCGACCATATCCCCACTTTTGCTCACGAAAAGATGATGTTCCTGACAAGAACGAGGGCGCCTACTATTCTCAGTCAAGGTTTGTGCTAAGGGGCACATATCTCAATCTTGGGTAAGACAGAGCCAATTAGTTTCTTCCCTGACCAATAGGACTCATCATAGGCGTAATGTCCATGACACTGCTAGTAGCGGTTCAACCAATATGACTGGATCAGAAGTTCAACCCATCTACACTCCCCCTGGCTCACGAATTGGAAATTCCGGGAAAAAACGTAGGCATCTACTAATCACAACCAAGACTCACGCTAAGGGGCACTTATCCCAGTACCTGGAAGCCTAAAGCTAAGTATACCTTCTTCTACTCTTAAAATTTAAATTATGCGTATATAATCATTATAAACATAATGTCACCATCTAGTGCTTACTGTGAAACATTATTGTTCCTCACTAAGCAGGGAACTTAATGTAGATGGTGAATTTTTGACAAGGGTTAAAATTATAAAATCACCCTTCTATCTAGTTGCAGGAATATACAAATATCCTAACATACTTGTGCGCATACTTCTGACTTCACCTTAAAACACAAAATAATATATTCCTCCTTATATTCCGCAGGAGAATTGAGGATACAGTCTCTATAAAAGGCTTGTAGCCTCCTCAAAATAACTATAAACATTCTAAACTTGCCTCGTAGCCTCCTCAATACTCACATTATTTATGCCATATCGAACTAGTCGCAAGTCGCATAAAAATCCACGGCTGAATTCCTTGAACTTGTCTCGAATGCGCATTGATGTTCTAGTAATATCTACCAAATTCAGGAATAGCTGACTCTTAAACCCCAAAACAACACTTTAGCTTAACGCTTCGTTCGCAACAAACTCGTCTCAAATTGCTCCTCGAAGCTTAAATGTGCTATCATAGAACTTTGCTTAAATATAAGCCACAAATAATGCACCACTCCTCTTAGATACGCCACAACTAAGAAGCAATACCGTAAAAGGCGCATTGAATCTCCAACTTAGGCTAACCCTGGCCTTCTCTCTTATTAGCGTCAAGTTAGAACCACCTATTTTTCTTATTACCGTATTGGCACTAGTTAGCCATAATAACGCTAAAAACGCTAACTTTCCTGGCGGTAAACCCTGGCACCTGAAAATTGCTAACTAACCTAAAATGGTCTTGTCTAGCATATATTTTCCTAATAAAGTCTTAGCTAACGTATTACCACCTTGGAACCTCAACCCTAGCATTAAAAGTGCTAACCCTAATTCTAGCGCCAAATGCGCCACAACGCCTCGACGCCCCAAGCCTCCTTGGCGCCCTAGCCCTAGATCATGTACGCCCCTAGAGGCCAATGCAACCTTGTTGTCTCCAACGCGTCCCATTTGCCAAGGTCAGTGCGTCCCTTGCTAGCCAAGCGCGTCTCCTAAAGGCCTATGCGCCCCTTGCCTAGTTAGAACATCCCTAGATCCTCAGCGCCATGGCCTCCTATGCGTCTTACCTCCTTATCGTCGTTATCTTCTCCAATGCGCCTCCAAGGATAAAAGCGTCTCTAGCTGGCTCCTAAACGTCGCTACCGGCTCCAACGTGTCCCTTGGCTCTCTATCCCCAACACGTGTCTTAGCAACAGGGTCCTCGAGAAAGCCTCCTAGATAAAGGGCATTCCTGAGCTAATGCGTTCTCGAGCAAGGGCGTCCCTAGCCAATGCATCCTTGAGAAAGGGCGTCCCGAAACCAATGCGTCCCCGAGCAAGCGTCCTCGAGCAAGTGTCTCAGCTAACTAACATTTTGGCACTAGCTTTCTTGACTTACCTACCCTCCTTGACCTTGAACCAATTCCCTCCTTGACTTTGGAGCAAGTACTTACTTGACTTAGGTGCAAGTTCTATCCTTGCTATCTACTTCCCTCAGAAATACACCCTTCTTCTTAATATTTGTCTAACACCAAATCTTATTTTTATAATAGGTCTTCTTGCTTAAGCTTCCTTCTACAATATTTGGCCTCAAATGATTCTCAAGCTTATGATAAGTCACTTTTAAACTAATACTTAGCCACTAAATATGCCATGTTAATTCTAAGCAAGTACATGGGAACTTCACAGACTCGACACTAATCAGTCTGATTATCAATCTAGTGAGTCGCACAAGTGTTCTCACTGACTTAGCAAGTCATTTGAATTGACTTTACTTAATTAAAATAATAATGGCTAATGACTCCACTATTTCCACGAGATATCAAATACAACATATGAGGAGATTCTTATTGGGGTATTGGTCTGGCGGTCTACGACATCGTGGGTGGTGACACAACCTCCAGAAACAAGAAGGTAACAAGAAGTGGGCGGTTACAGAACAGTTTAGAGGATGAGGATGAGGAGTAGTGGTCAGTGTGTCCTCTTCAAAATATAAATAGATGATTCTCATCTATTCGAGACAAGACAGAAAGATAGACAAGATACTCAGTCTGAAGAAACAAAACCTACAAAAATAGCGATTCCTTTCAGATAATCCTTTCTTCTTCATACACCATCTATCACACTGATATTTCTCAACCTTATTTGCTTCCCTCCTCTAGGACCTACCTCAATCTTCTTCACCTTTGTGATTAAAGCAGGACGTGAAAGGCCATTTCTTGCAGTATATTTGTTTTCACCCTAAAACAACAGGTTTCTCCTCTCCCCCTTCACATCTGACTAATACTGCACTTATAGCGTGAGCAGTAGCCCCAAGATATATGGTGATAAATTCCTCTGGATTTGGCCTCTGTAGTAATGGCAGCTTTGCGAGATGCTCTAAATATTATGGAATGCCTCCTAACACTGATTTGTCCATTTGAATTTATCCCCCTTTATTAAGATATAAAAGAAAGGTTTGCACTTTTCAGATGATCTTGAGATGAATCGACTCAAATCTGCCAGACACCCATTTAGTCTCTGAACGTCTTTGATCGTAGTAGGTGAAGGCATATCTCGGATGGCAAAAACCTTATCGGGATCTGCTTCAATACCGTTCTTTGTTATTATATAGCCCAGAAACTTCCCAGATGTTACCCTGAATATGCATTTCACAGGATTGACCTTCATTTTATATTTTCTTATTTGATTAAAAATTCCCTAAGTGTCAGATACCATATCTATCCCTGCCTTCCTCTTGACCAGCATGTCGTCTACATATAACTCAATGGTTTTATGAATCCAGTCCTCGAACATGTATTCTACCAGCCTCTAGTACATTGCTCGTATTTTTTAACCTGAATGGCATCTTTGTGTAACAGTAGTGCCCCTTAGGTGTGAAGAATGTTGTGTGCTCTTGATCCTTTGGGGACAATGGAATCTGGTTATACCCAGAATATCCATCCATGATAGTTAGTGCCTCGTGGCCATTAAATGCGTTGACCATTTGATCTATACTCGGGAGAAGGAAATTGTACTTTGGGCACGCTTTATTAAGATCACTGAAATCAATGCAGAATCTAGTCAAGAAATGATGAAAAAATTCCTAAACTGGCTCAAACCCTAATTTGCTATTTTTGGCAAATTTTGGTCGACCAAAAATAATAAAATTACTCGTAAAATAAAACTATTTGCCGCTAACAGCGAGCCAAACGGACTTCTAACGAAAAAGTTATTAACAAAACAAAAATTTTCCTAAAATAGCAAAAACGCCTGTTTGAAGCCCTAGCCAATGGAATTTTGCTAAAATATGAATACATGTCTTGTTATTTGGTCTGTTTCCAATCAAAATGGACCCCTCTTGAGCTAAATTACGACACTCGCATCTTTAGCCTCCAAATAGGCTATAGCCTGCTCATCTGCATCATTCTTCCGGGGTTGAGAGAAATTCGCCCTCGAATTTTCTTGGTCATCATAAGAATTATAATTATTATACGGCACCAAGTGTTTGATATTAAAAACATAAGAATTTTGGATATGACTTGGGAGCTTTAACTTGTAGACATTAGGATTAATCTTCGCGATCTCCAAGGGACCAATATTGCGCGCCTTCAGTTTGTTATACTTGCCAACTGGAAAATGATCCTTTGTCAATATTTCCCACACGAAATCTCTTAATTCAAAATCCACAACTCTGCGTTTCTTATCTTCCGCCTCCTTATACCTCTCAGTATCTCAAAGCAATTGTTCTTCAGCTAACTTGTGAACCGGTTTCAACTGTTGGATACGTTCTTCAGCACGAACTTCAATTCTCTTCATATTAGGAACAGGTGCTAAATCTACTGGTGCTCGTGGATTGTAGCCATAAACAACCTCGAACGGACTCATACCCAGACTACGGTTTATTGAACGATTAAATACAAATTCAGCTTGGCAAAGTTTTTGATCCCAACTCTTCGGATTGTCTCCAAACATACACCGTAGTATATCACCCAACGAACGATTCATAACTTCTGTTTGGCCATCACTTTGGGGATGATACGCATTATTGAAGTTAAGCTTTGTATTAGCTAATTTCCACAAAGTTTTCCATAAATAACTAATGAATCTTGTGTCTCGATCACTAACAATTGAACGTGGCAATCCATGTAGACGATACACTTTATGAAAGAAAAATTAAGCAACTTTCAGTGCATTAGTAGTCTGCAAGCAATAAAATGGGACATTTTTGAAAAACGGTCAAGAATTACAAATACTGAATCATGTCCCCTCTGAGTTTGAGGTAAACCAATACGAAATCCATGCTCAGATCTGTCCAGGGTTGACTTGGAACTTTCAATGGCATGTACAACCCTGCATTAGTTGGTTTTCCTTTTGAAACTCGACAGATTCGACATCTATCCACGAATTTAGCAACTTCATGCCTCATTATTGGCCAGTAATATGAATTCGAAACAAGTTGGAAAGTATTATCCCTTCTCATGTGCCCCTCGTCATGTAACTCCTTAATAATCTTCAATCGGAGACTAGAATCAGGAATACACAATTGGTTAACTTTGAAGAGAAATTATTCATGCATAAGATAATCACTTCGTTTGCCTGAGCTGATATCATCTACAATCTTCGGAAACTTTGGATCGGTTAGAATATGGTCAGAATATGAATCAAATCTATTACCTTAGTTCACATGGTGTTGAGTATCATACTCCTTTGGCTTAAGGCATCAGTAACTTGATTCTGCGACCCAGCTTTGTGCTTCAATACAAAAGTGAACTCTTGTAAATTACCAGCCCACTTACCATGTCTAGAAGAAAGTTTTTCTTGACTTTTGATGTGCTTCAAAGAATCATGATAAGAAAACATAATGAACTCGTTATGAATTAGATAGTGACGCCAATGCTTCAAGGATTGAACTATAGCATAAAACTCCACATCATAAGTACTATAGTTGAGCTTAGCACCATTCAACTTCTCACTGAAATACTCTATAGGTCGTCCTTCCTGACTCAAAACAGCTCCAATTCCCACCTTCGATGCATCACAGTGTAGTTCAAACGGCATGTTGAAATCACGTAACACCAACAGTGGTGCAGTTATCACTTTGTCTTAACAGCTTCAAAGGCTTCGCCAGCTTCCTCAGACCATGAAAACTTTCCTCCTTTCATGCATTCAATAATGGGTGCCATAATGGTGCTGAAGTGGGGAATAAAGCGCCGGTAAAAAGAAGCAAAACCATAGAAACTCCTTAACTCGTGTAATATAGTAGGTGTAATCCAATTTCTCACAGCTTCAACCTTGGACTTATCCACCTTTATTCCATCCTTGGTGACGACATAACCGAGAAATAAAACTCGATTTATCACGAATGAACACTTTTTTATGTCCGAAAATAATTTCTCCTCGCGTAGAACTTAGAGCATTTCTCGAAGATATTGAACATGCAAGTACATGTTAGCACTATAAAGAAGAATATCATCGAAATAAACAACCACAAAAGTACCGATAAAGGGTCTGAGTACTTGATTCATGATACACATGAATGTACTTGGCGCATTGGTCAACCCGAATGGCATAACCATCCACTCATATAATCCTTCTCGAGTTTTGAAAGTAGTCTTCCACACATCATCTTCACGAATTCTGATCTGATGGTACCCACTCTTCAAGTCGATTTTGCTAAACACCTTCGCTCCACACAACTGATCTAACAAGTCATCCAATATGGGAATTGGAAAACGGTATTTGACTGTGATTTTGTTGATGGCTCGACTGTCAATACACGTTCTCCACGTTCCATCTTTCTTTGGAATCAACAAGGCTGGTACTGCACAAGGACTTAGACTCTGTCGGATCAATCATTTCTGTAGAAAATCTTCCACTTGACGACGAAGTTCTTCCTGCTCCTTAGGACTCATTCTGTAATGCGATTTATTTGGCAAGCTTGATCTAGGAACGAGATCAATACGATGTTGTATATCCCGGAGAGGTGGTAGCCCGTCCAGCAACTCGTTAGGAAAAATATCCATAAATTCCTTAATTAAAGGTTGATCTGCAATGGGGATACTACTTTCATCATGTTGTTCTTCTTTGCCAATCAACACATACAATTGACCTGTATCTTCTACCTCATCTTCAAACTGCTTAAAGGACAAGATATTGGTAGCTTCTCTAGTAGATGGTGTAGGTGCAATCTCTTTACTGGTTACAAGTACTATACGTACGTCGTTCCATTAAAAACTGTAGGTATTCTTATACCCGTCATGACTACTTTTCCTATCAAACTCCCATGGACGACCCAACAACAAGTGACAAGCACCCATACTAGTAACGTCACACCATATTTTATCTTTGTATTTGTTACCAATTGAAAAAAATCAAGCAACGTTTGTTTACTTTTACCTCATTCCCTTTCTTAAGACAAGAAATCTTGTATGGATGTGGATGTGCCTTGGTTTCCATCTTGAATCATTTCACGACCTCTTCATCAATAATATTCTCGCAACTTCTAGGATCAATAATTAGACGAAAAACTTTTCCTTTAATCGTACATGTCGACTGGAATATATTGTTACGCAACCAGATATTGCCGTCATCTTTACGTGGAGTGAGACAACTTATTCTTACTACAAAGTTTCATTATTTATCTCCAACAACTAATTCATTAACAGGTTCAGAATCATCCTCATGATCCTCTTCATAATCAGTTACCCAGCCATCTTCTTCACGGTTGTTTTCAGTGAAAAATACCTTGTTCGCTCGTTCTGCTTTGTGACAATCAGTGGCTTTGTGCCCAGATTCTCCACACTTATTACACCTACCTCCGAAAGTGTTAACTGGGGTTTTATTTGGTGTAGATGAAGAATTAAGTTTACTAGCAACACTAGGTGTTGAAGTACTACGGTTACTTGTTGGAGATGCTGCCACATTGATACCCCAATTTGAGCTTCTACGCCCTACTTGTTTCTATATATGTCTTGCTATATGATGTGCATCCAAAATAGAGCAGCAATCAAACATGTTGAGTGTATCTTGATATCATTGAGGGAGGCCACCTATATAGCGAACGAATTTTTTCTCATATGACTCTGACAAGTCGTTAAGAAAAAGTAATCCGTAAAACTCCTTGGTGTAATCGTATATAGAGCGTACTCCCTTGCATAGATTTTGTAGCTGCTGGTACATCAATCCAATGTAGTTATGTGGTAAAAACTCTATTCTCATGTGTTTCTTCAACTTCTCACATGATACTAACTTTTGTTTTCCCTTACGACTGCGTAACAGCTTGTGTTGTTGCCACCACGAATTAGCCCTCCCACGAAACATAGTCGCTACCAACGGAACTCGTTTGTTATCTGGTACTTCTTTGAATTCCAATACTTCCTCAATCGTATTCACCCAGGAGAGAAACTCTTCTGGTTCCAAACAACCATGAAATTTTGGGATCTCTACTTTTTTTTCTTGCCTTCCAGCGATCAGAATCCTCTTGTTGATTTATTCTACCTTCACGATGCCCTCTAGCAAAAGGGTTAGCGTTATCATCTTCTTCTTCCTGCCGAAGGTTATACCGACCCAACAAATCTTGGATGTCTTCAATGAATTCTTCTCTATCTCCATGGAACGAAACCTTCTGGACCTCCTCCTTGACCTCGACCCTGACCGATTGCTACTCTTGGTGGCATCTTATCAACCCTAGAATCGACTTTCCTATGATACCAACTGATGCAGCGGATAATAAAGAAAAGAAAGAAAATAAAGGTTTTGTTCAGACTTCACATATTCCTAGGAATATCGACTATAAACAACAATAATTATTTAGACTTCGGTTTGCCGACTTTAAATAATAATCAATTAAACTTGAACAAGTTTTAAAAAATAATTTTTATTAATCAAATTCAACTGCTTAAAACCATATATGGAGGACTCTTTTATAGACTTGGGGGAAAACCCTAATTTTCTAGTCAAGAAAGGATGAAAAAAACCCTTAAACCTACTCAAATCCTAATTTGCTATTTTTGGTAAATTTTGATCGACCAAAAATAATAGCAGTACTCGTAAATTAAAACTATTTTCCGCAAACGGCGACCCAAACGGACTCCTAACGAAGAAATTATTAACAAAACAAGAACTTTCCTAAAATAGCAAAAACGCATGTTTGAAGCCCTAAACGATGGAATTTTGCTAAAATCTGAAGACCATGTCGCATGTCTTGTTCTTTGGCCCGTTTTCAATCAAAATGGACACTCTTAAGCTAAATTATGACACTCGGATCTTTAACATTCACATAGACTATAGCCTGCTCATCTATATCACATATTATCTAGACTTGTTTATCTAATCCAAAGAGTAATCATCACATCCCTTATAATAATAATCACAAATTTCATCTATATATTCCGTACAAAGCATAAAATCACATAGCAAGCAATAAGAATTAGCATAAAATCACATAGCAAGCAATAAGAATTAAAATCTACTATCCATATTTAACTATCTTTACTATCATGCTGGCATACTCACCACGCCCTATACCAAAAAGTTACATGTACTTACGTACTGACAACCAAGTTAAGGTTAGCACTTCAATCATAAGCAACTTCAGAATATGAATTCAACCATGTATAAAGTTCACGAGATATCCAATTTCCACCTCAAGATATATCCTAGACTAATAGATCGAACAAACTTGCCTCAACATTGTTGTACACAAGTCCTCCTCCACTTATTCGGAATAGATTTAATTGATCAATCCCTAAACAACATATAACAAGAGAACCCTTTTAAAACAATAGGAACCTGATTATACCATGGGGATCAAAGTAAATTTGATTAATACTTACCTCTCGATTGCTACTTATTAAATCTTTTTTCCCAAACTTAATGGTCTGATATGATATGCTATTTTCGTCCACTTTTCTTCTTGTTTCCTTTGGTTAATACTTTTCTGATATATTTTCATTTCCCACGTGATTAGGTCTAGTGGAAAAGATCAAAAACCTAATTATTATTTATTTAATTTTATTATATCTATTTTCTCTTAACCACCCTTAACCACCCAGGTATAGCTAAACAAAATACTAAATTTTACTAAGAGTTTTACCTTCCCATTAGCCTAAACCGTATATACTTTATTTTTCCAGTTTTATTTAATGATTAAAAGAGAAAATTATTACATCTTGCTCTTATGGGACATCCGTATCATTTATCGAGTGACTAACCCACAAATATCAAGATTTTTTTGTTTCAACTCAAGATAACAAACTAATACGGCAAAATCTTAACTCCAATAAAAATTGTTAATCATGGTAGGACAAAGATTAGGAATCCAAAAATTTACAAATACCTTCAGCGCAATGGGAAGGTTCTCGGTTGAAAATTTACCACAATTCCATTCAACAATATGACCGATTAATATCATGGAGATCTCATCCCTTAAAAGGTTTCTCTCCTAGTGGTCTTGGTAGTTTGAAACTATTATATCTATTAATACCATTGGGAAGTTTGGTGAGTCTTGAAATACCTCACGGTTAACATCAATTATAACTTCACCAATCATGGTTTTGAAGCTTAAAGTCTCATGATTTATATCACATATATTGGCATATAATACATTGACTAAGTTATCAAAAGCTTCACCATAACCATCGAAAATATTTCCCAATCGATAAAACCTTTATCCTCATTGCAACACCAACATTGATAAATTCCTCCATAATTTTCTTTACAAATTTTCCATATTAACCTTAAGAAGCTTTTGAATATACTGCTTCCTAAATGAAGATAGGCATGACCCAATTCCTAAGTATACAAACAAACCATTTCGATTGAAATGGTCATAACAAGATGGAAGTAATAAAATGAAATGATCTTTCTCTGAATTACTATAGCATATTTTATGATTTCGTCTATTAATTTCTTCCTTTCTAAAACTTCCCTTCTATTCAGTTTTCTTGCAATGTAATATCAACTTTTCTATCAAATCAAAAGTCTAGAATTTAACATTTACCCACCAATTCCATGTGAAATTAAAACACCTAGTTTCCAAATTAAAAACTATGATAAAATTGTACCTGCAGAAGAATTATTGATCTGTAAAAGAGTTGTTGATTTCAAATCGAAAGTGATGAAAGATCGAATTACCTTTAATAATTTCCTCTAGATCTCACAATTATGCCAAGCGGGGAGCTTCAAAGGATGCAAAATAACTCTTGGTGTATCAAGTAATGATGAGGAAACAGACTGCTTGGCAATATATGAAGCGCCTAAGTGGACTAGAAACAAGAATCTGCTTAGGAAATGATGCCAAAAATACTATGTCATATTTGAATAATATTAGCTACTAATAGTAATATTTTAGATGACTATCTTTCTGTTAAGCAATTTTTCTTTTTCTGAAACTGAATATGTCAGTAGAAACTTTAATGGGAAAGCTGACAAGGCAACCAAGTATTAGAGCAAGTCCAGTGGGACTAGGAAAATCTTCTCATTTGCTATACGAGATGGATAGGCAAATCTATTTTCTAGCGGTGGGAAATTTGTATATCGGTTGTATCGTAAGTTGCTGTGACAACGATTACATTTTAATATACCTCAACGACTATATTTTCTTTTATCCATGTAAATATCCCTCCATTCACCAATTTTAAACACACTCAATTTCTATCAATTCTCTATTTTCACACAATAAATATTTCATTTTCTTCAACTAATTAGTTGTTTTCAGTCGTTTCATTCATTATATGGATCCTAATCTGGAAAATAAAGAAACATACATATTAGCGGAAATATGGTTCAAACAAGCTCAAGGGATTATGCAGAAGTTGGATCAAATGGATGTAAAATTCAGACAATAAGAGAAGGATAACCAATACTCAGATACAATTATACACATGGCAAATATCACGAGCTCCAGAACCAAGAGCCGTATTAACAAGAGGATATACGTGGAGATATCGAGAGGAAAGACACTAACAACTGATGCGTGATTATTTTATTAATATAAGTGTGTACTTTGATAAAGATTTTTACTGTCGCTTCCGCATGTCACAACACTTGGTCGACGGGTTCTTGGAGAGTTTTGTCGGGTAAACCCTAAATTAAACTACCAATTTAATGCACTAAACATACGAGGACATAGTCATGAACAAAATTTCACTGCATCCCTAAGGATTTTAGGTTATTGTATGCCTGTGGATGCCTGTGATGAGTATTCATATGGAAAAAACAACATCATACGAAAATCTTATAATGTTTTGTGAAACTTTAGTCAACCATTTTGGTCCATGTTTTTTACGACAACCAACGCAAGATGATGTCGAACGACTACTAATTGAAAACAATAAGAGAGCCTTTCCAAGAATGCTAGGTAGCCTTGATTGCATGCATTGGGTGTGGCATGTACGTCCTCATTCTTGGCAAGGTCAATATAATGCCCAATACACAAAACTAATTGTTGTTGTGGAAGCGACGACTTCTTATGATTGCTGGATATGACATGTTTGTTTTGGACTCCCACGGTTCAAATAACGACATCAATATTTTGCATAAATCACATTTGTTTGAAGAATTGTGGTAATGCTCCAGTTGCGAATTTCACCATCAACGACAAACTATAACGTTGGTATTTTTTGGAGGATGGAATTTATCCACAATGGTCAACTTTAGTTAAAGCTTATGCTTAGATACCCCAAGAAGAGGACTAGCGCACACATGGGAAAGATTCTTTCTCTTTCGATTCGGCTTTCTTCTGCTCTGGGAAATGGAAGCGATGGGACTGACGTTCTCTTGTTTGTGTGGCAACGAAGAGGCAAGGAGCAGCTACAACAAAGAGAAAGAAGCATTGAGATTCTATGATCCCTCGTGGTGTACCACGCATCTACTCCTTTGCTGCATCATAGCTCAGTAAGAAAAGAAATATCAAAGCCTACGCGGATCTATTTATTCCTTGACGGATTTATGATGCTTCTCGCCGCTCTATTATCGATCTAGGAGGACTATAATGAGGAGGACGACAGATCCGCTAAGGGGGTACCGCAGTCTGGTCAATCACACTGATATCTTCATTAGGTATGTCTAAGCAACATTTTAATGGAAAGTAGATGGCGTGTAGCAAGGATGTCGAACGAGCATTTGGGATTTTGAAGAGGAAGTTCCATATAATTTTTGGACCATACAGATCGTTTAAACCAATATAAATGAATAAGGTTATGCTCACCTAAATCATTTTTCATAGTATGGTAATCGAGGAGTCTGACGGGATCCCAGTTGGACAAGTTATCCATATAAAGATTTGAGGAAAGAAGTTCAAGCCCTTCATGGTGTGCCCACAAGAGAGTACAGAATGGTAGAAGAGAGAATTCAAAACAGAGGTTTACATTTAAGGCTAAGGGAGAATCTCATTGCACACTTGTGGGATGATTTTGGAAGAAGAAACCCTAACATGGTTTATTTAATTTTTTTATTTTAACTTTTAAGTTATTATTTCAACCATTTTATTTCTTTTAATATAATTTGATTTGTGTAACTTGACTTAAGCATTGAATTTGAAATTAAGGATCAAATTGGTAAAAAAAACAAACACTAAAATTGAAATTGAAATTGAAATTGAAACTAAAGATTAAATTGAATTTAAAACAAAGGATTACATTGAAATTAAACTAACCATTACATCCAGAATTTCAAAAAATAACTAAACCAGTATAATGACAACATTATTGTTATCGTTATTTTCCTCCTCATCAGAATCAACGTCAACTAAGATTGGTCGTTGTTGTACCTCCTGTGCTTGAATTTGATCAAATTCATCTTGCCAGAGTTGTAGTTGTGCCCGATTCTTCTTTTTCGTGTCCATTCCCATGATTCCTCTCATGTGTGCATTAAAAATATTCTTTCAAAGCGCCTGGCGACCTTTTGTAGCCAGTTTATGACGCTCTACTATTTTAATAATACCAGATTTTTAAAAAAAAAAAAAATTCTTGAAATTTGACTTATGAAGTTGATGATTGTTTTGCTTCTTGAGTTTCCTTTCTGTTTATTTTTTCTTTTTTGTTTCCTGGTCCATCATATCTTTTTGCATTTCCATTAACATTAAGATTAGAACTTCCATGCTGGGATCTGCCTATATTGGGTTGAGGGGTTGAGTTTGTTCTGGTGAAGAATAAGGAGACCCCTGAGAAACTTTTGGCGTCTCGTTAGGGGATACCTATGGTACGTGATATTCATTCAACAAATCGGGGTTATGTTGGTTCATCTTTCTAAGGACGTGGAAACATGTTTTATGTTTGAAAGTCGTTCCTTCTTTTCTCTGCAATTCCTCTCGAGTTTTTCTTTGTTGCAGTTTCAACATTACAAATTGGTTATTAGAACAACTTGATAAAAGTTTAAAAATCAGTTAAACAAATTAAAATGCAACTTACCACATCCATTTCAGTATCACCGCTTGTTTTTTTGCGTTTTATTTACATCATCAAAGCTACCTAAATGTTCATGTCTTTGTTGATTGCATAAAAATGACCTGACAACCCGTGTATCCTCACGTTTATTTAGATTCCCAATTTCCTGGCAATTTTTTTTACGAATATTCCCCCAAAGCATTGAATGGGCTAGTTGAACACCATTGATAGAATCAAGCGTAAATGCCGCATAAGCTTTGCAAATAGCTTTATCTTTATCTAGAGAATACTTTACGCCGCGAGGCTTTCCTGATGAAGTTTTTTGTGTGTTGTGATGAGCTGACCGTTTTCTTTGAAATTTTTTTCTACAAATTATGAGATCAAGAGTTTGAGATGGAAAGATTAAGATTTGAGTGAAAGTATAAGAATTTTTAGGTATAGAAGGTGTGATTTTGGAGTTGATATTGGTTGAATTTATAGAGAGCAAATTAAAAGCCGTTGGCAGCTCAATCTAGGACGAGTGTCTCGACTCGAACCGAATCTCGATCAACGTTAAACCAAACGACTCAAGTTGATTCGACCGTCTTAGGTTGAACCGATCTGAAACTATCAGCTCAACCTGAAATGGGCATGACAAACCCTCACAATCCATTTTGCTAGTTTGCCAATCCCACTGTGTGCACATAATTATTTTTTTCTACTAATTTATTTATCCCACTGGAGTTGCTTATATAATAGGAAAAATGTTGTAGGAAAATGGGAAGTAACTTGTCCCTAATTTATCCATCAAACTATAACTTCTTTTAGTTAATGAATTTTTACTTTTCTAGCCAAAAAAAAAAGAGAAAAAAAAACGAACACGACACTCGGAATATGTTACAATTATCATTTGCCCGACCCATCAGATGGCCAAATTAGAACGCATTGATAACCGGAAAGGAAAATCAACAACCATGCGTAATTTAAGATTTAATTAGAATTATTTAGGAGCATAACGGTTAATTTTTGTACACTACTACTTCGGGACAGAGGAAGTAAGCAAATCTATCCGGAGTAGACAGGTAAACACTCGCAAAATGGTACCGTCCAAGAAAATCCAAATTTCCTGAAAGTCAAATTTGACAAAAAGACATAAATAACCCTGTTATAGTTGCCCCCACTTGCTATCTCCTCTTGAATACTGCATGAGACTGCAGACAATGTTTCAAAAAAGAATGTTTCAAAAAAGAATTTGATTAATACATTAATTATCTTAGGGTTTCCACTCCTACACTGTTGAAAAACAAGAGTCTGAAAACAAGAAATAAAAATGGGATCTTTTTCAATGGTGGATGGATTCTATCAATCTCAGGTAGGTTACCTACAGTCTTAACTTCTGCATATTTCTTAACACTTTTTACTGTCTACTTCTTATGCTCAAAATCACATCTTACTAGTTGATCTTTGATAAGAAAATTATGGGTTTTTTGAGCTAACCCACCTTCTCAATTCTCAATGTATGGAAAATATGGAATTTCAGCTTTGGTGGGTTATGTTTGATTTTCAGGAATTATAAAACTAAAAAAAAAAATGCTCTTTTGAGTTCTAGTGAGTCCTAAAAAAATGTCTTGGTTTGAATCTGAAATCCAAACAAAATACCACTTATTGTCAAACCCACCTCTAATATCTCCACCTCTTTCTGCTACTCCAACATTCTCATCTACTTATAATACTAATTATCAAAAAGATTCAACTCCATCACCACCATCATCATCAAATGGGAGTAGAATTAGTCCAGCTGTTTTATTCATCATTGTAATCTTAGCAGTGATCTTTTTTATATCTGGTTTACTTCATCTTCTTGTTAGATTCCTTATAAAACAACCATCATCATCCTCAAACTCACAATCTAATAGATACCCGGAGATGTCAGGTACTGATGCATTACAAAGACAACTTCAACAACTATTTCATCTACATGATTCAGGTCTTGATCAAGCTTTTATTGATGCTTTACCAGTTTTTATGTATAAGGAGATAATGGGTTTAAAAGAACCATTTGATTGTCCTGTTTGTTTATGTGAATTCTCTGAAGACGATAAACTTAGATTACTACCTATGTGTAGTCATGCTTTTCACATATACTGTATAGATACATGGCTTCTCTCAAACTCAACTTGTCCACTTTGTAGAGGAACCCTTTTTCAGAATGGGTTTTCAATGGAAAATCCTGTTTATGATTTTGATGAACCAAGGGAAGAAGATTGTGTACAAGGTGATTGTGAAACCGGGTTTGTTTCTAGTAAGAAACCAATTGAGATTGAAGAAGCTACAGGTGAGAAAAGGGTGTATCCTGTTAGACTTGGTAAGTTTAAAAATGTTAACAACAATGAAGCAGTAGTAGGGGGTGAAGGAGTGACAGGAGGTGGTGGTGCCTTAGAGAGGGATGCTATAGCAGAAACAAGTAGTAGTAATTTAGATGCAAGAAGATGTTTTTCAATGGGTTCTTTCCAATATGTGGTTGCTGATTCAACTTTGCAAGTAGCTTTGTCCAATGATAAAGATCACGAAAGTGGTCATTTGAGTCTTTTGAAAGGAAGAGTAGGAGTACAGAATGGGCATACTTCCATTGATGTGGATTTGTTAGAAGGGAAGAAGTTGAGTAGTGCCAGTAAGGGTGAGAGTTTTTCTGTTTCAAAGATTTGGCTTTGGTCTAAGAAGGGAAAACATCCTCCTAGTTCCACTGATTCTCATATGGGGAGCACCCTCTGTTCTCTCAATCTTGGTCTTCCTTGGACTGAAAGAACTCAAGAACTAAGAACTTGTCAAGATTTAAGAACTCATCAAGATTTGGGAACTCTAGACTTAAGAAATCAGGACTCAGGGCTCATGAAAGATACTTAATCTGTCTTATATTTTCTTGGTTAATCTTTCAATCAAATCTATCAATGAAAAAACTAGTTAATGTTTTCTTTTGTTCAAATTTTTGGAGGGTGCAAACTAGTCTAAAATTTTGTTTCTTTTCATTTCCATACTTATTTTTCCTGTCATTGTACTTTTATTTTTGAGTGGATGAAGTGAAAAAAATCCCAATTGTCTCTAAACAGTAACAAGTTCTTTCTTTTGCTTCTTTTCTTTTGAATATTGTACTATACTTGTTTGATGATGATGCGTTAGCTTAACAACCCAACCTTGTTTAATGTGTAGTAATCAGCACAGCCATGTGAGAAAATAAAAACAAAAGGTTTATGGGACCCAATTTAGATGAAACTTTAGGATCTGGTGGTTATATTGACATTAATCTTGACATTTTTGCACTATTTTTCTTATAAAACCCAGATGTAAAGGAATTTGAAGTTAAATTTTTGGTGACATGTTTTTTTATAAAACTCTACATTCCTACCAAAAATAAGCGCATTTTAAAATATGAAATCTCGTCATCCACAAAGTTTAATTTCAACCGTTAATCAACGGTTGATTTTCAAAGTGGAAACTGGTGGTCTTATACGTCTCGGAATATGCTCATTTTTAGTAGGATTATAAAGGTTTTTAAAAAGAATATATCATCGAAAAATTAACTTCAAATTCGTTTTCATCTAAGTTTTATAAAAAAAAATGATACGAAAATATTAATATAACCGTGTCAACGGATCCGTTTCCATAGTAAATAACTGTTAACAGACATACAAATCTCTCTGTGTATCTGATTCTCTTTATAATGCTAATATACTTGCACAACTAGATTGTGCATTTGCTTTTGAAGCTTGGGTTTCTTTCCAACTTTGATCGTTTATTTTTGTTTGTCTGAATACACTCTATTTGTCTTTATTTTGCATCTCTCAGAGGGTGTGTTGAGTTGGATAGTGATGAATGGGATTGGGGTGGTGGTGGTGGTGACTAGTGGGTACCATAAAAAGTTGTGAAGGATTCTAGCGAGTGAAAGTTAGAGAGAGAGCTATGAGTAAATGATTCCATAACATTTGACATTTGGTAATTGGTGGTGGTGGTGGGGTTATTGCCACCTCGAATGTTTCCAACACTTAAACAAGCACAACACCATTTTCAAAGTTTTCAATATGGTTTTGAGATTTCAGGGACATTTTTGTCTCGTTTTCTATACAAAAATTTCTGTAATTAAGAGTGAGTGAGACCGGGAGAGTGGTGGGTGCAACACGCCAATGCAGAATACACGAATAACCTACTTGAAAAGGCATACAGCTCATTAGGTCAAATTTGTCTGTTAAACGGTGATTGTCCAGAGACTGAGAGAGAAAGAGAAAGTGAAAGAAGCCAAGATCTTGATTAATGATCAAAATTGGAAACAAACAAAGAGAGGATTATAATACATATTAGAGTGGTTGACAGAAGAATCCAATGTTTTGAGTATTGTGTCAACATAATGTAAAAAGTGGGGTTTAATCTTCTACTAATCCTTGACTAAAGCAATACTAAACAAAACATTTATGTAATGTGACAGTCAGGGATGTTTTGAGTATATATCAATCACAATCCCATATAGAAAAAGTGTATCTAATCTAACTAGAATCAGTCAATAAAACCCCACCGTTTTATTAGTACACTGTGATTGAAACTAAAAAGAAAATGAGAAATGTGAAAAATAAAAATTAAAGGTATTTCCCTTTTTGTTCTTGGAAACCACAGTAGAAATGGTTGTCATCCCCAACATGATGTTGTATTTGTTTATTTGGAGATTAGTGTTTTGGATGGCTTAAACTTTGTGCATGTTGGGATGTTGGATCACACTTTAAAGCCTTTGACAATGATATAAACAAAGAATCAGCAGCATCACCTAGATTATAAAGCTATGATACTGCTTCAGTCGCTTTAAACCCAGAGCCATGCATTATGTATGTTTATTAGATGTTTATATTCTCGGGAGGATGGATTTTGACGGTACACTAACAATTGGAATCTGAAACCAAACTAGTTACTACTATTGTTTATTTTTTATTTTATCCGCATGTGTTACAAGTTAGGACCCAAGTTTTGAGTGGTAATCTTTGTACTACTTTACCATTTTGTTTGAGCTTAAATATTGGAACTGACCTCTCTTTGGACGGAGACACAGCCACATATGCCGATTTTGGCCAAATCTCAACCAAACAACTTAATTTTATCCTAACCCTTTTATTTTCAATCTTTAATTATATGATCTTTAACGGGATTTGATTTCAGGACTTACCCCATGTTTGTTTTTCTCACCGTTTATTTTTTAGTTTGAGTTAGATCTAACTCGTTATTTAAGTTAGATATAATTTCTGATTCGAACCTGTTTAAATTAAGAAATAAAATATCCCTGATTTATAAGACTAAATTATTAATTTACATATTTTTAAATCAATTGAATTAGATATAATTTAAAAAATAAACATATTGAGTCAAGCCTAAAGACTCGTATAATTTCAGTCAGATCTAGAAAAAAACACGATATTACTTAACACCAACAAAAGGCATTGTTCACTTAGCTGAGAGATACCAAAAAAATATATATGAAAATGCATCCTCTTCAAAATCATTCCTAGCCGGTGGTTGTTGAGACCTAAGACTGCATTGGATATAGTACCTTGATATCCATGAAGCTTACTGCCATTTGGTGTTAAATTTGTAATGGAGTAGTTTGTTAGACGGGAGTCTGGTGGTCCAATCCTACGCACATGCTCGATTACTTATTCATCTTTATGGTACCTTTTTATAGCTCTTGGAGCTTATAGGGGAAGTGATTTGCTGCTTAAAATGGAAATGAATCGTAAGATCAAGAGAATAAATTGTACATTTCACGAGGAGCTTAATAATCACTCATGTAAAAATCAGTATTGAGATTAACTGTTGAAGTTCCAAAACGAGTATATCCAGATTTTCCCGACCATATACCCTTGATTGTGGCTTTTGTTAGCTCCTCCGTTTGGGTGGTGAAAAATACAACACACTCATCACTGGTGGTCCTGGCTGGTATGTTGGGAATCGACAGTCTGATCCATATAACACGCATGCACCTAAAATGATTATCTGTCCGCATTAGATTTGCATCCGATATATGGATGCGCGTCAGATACATCAGTAATGTTATATACAGATGTCATACACTATTTTAATATGAATGTATACTAGTAATGCATAATATTTTTATATACATATGTATTATTTCATTGGTATATAAGCTTATTCTTACATAAGTTAGTTATTTATCAACATCGTTGAGAAATTACATTCATATTTATTAAGAAATATCAGTGATTTCTTAACATGTATGTGTCCTAATTTTTTAAGAATTTGTCAGTGTCCGTGTCTGCATCATGTTGTGTCCGCGTCAATGCTACCCAGACTCTGGGTGCACCAGCGAAACACAAGAATCACAAATGTCAAAAATAATAATTTAAACTAAACATAATACATGCAAGGGAAAAACTAACTAAGAGAGCAAATAAACAAGCACACAACCACAACGTAATATATATATATATAATTTAATCTTGCAGGCTACATTCTCGACCAACACTACCAAAAAATCTTTTATTATATCAAGATTATTACGATGATCTTCTTCCTATCAACCTAGAGCTGTCAATTTATGACCCGGTCCACGAGTTGATCTTAACCCGACTTGTTTTAACCCGACATGTTGGCCAAACGAACTGGGTTAGGATTGGCATATTAGAGCCCGTGAAACAATCCGTGCTAGGGTCAACCCGTCATTCTGTTCTTTTTTTAAAAGATTGTGATTTTAGGTTTTTATGGTAGAAATTACAATTAATTTCCTTCTAAATCATTTTGCAATTATCTGTAATGTTTTTCATCTTAATTTACCTTCCCAATTTGAGGGTCGATGAAAATTAATTTGGGGATACTAATAAAACAAACTAAAGTCACTTAAAAGTAATATTCAAAGCCCCTTATCCACTAATTTTTCATAATAGCTAATATACCCTTGATTAATTAGTGATAATGTTGGCTAATTAGTTGGTAACTATTGATTATAGATTGTACAGTTATTGTGATAGAAAATCATTAGATTTTGATTTTTTTTAGGAGAGATATTATGTTAGAGAGGAAGAAGAAGAAGAAGTTGGAAACAATTGAAGCAAACTAGGTTTTGGTAATTTCAATAAAAACAATGGATGAGTATGAAGAAGGAGTATATTTTTGTTCAATAATGTTTAGAGATGACGATTTGGGGTATTTGTTGGATGATCCAGATTTTGATGGAGAAACCCTAAACGACGATTTAATGAAAGAAAAATGAAGAATTACATCTGTTTTAGGGTGAAAACAAATGCACTGCAAAAGATTACTTTCAGGTAGGTTTGAGAGATCAAACTCGAACAGGACGAGCCTAAGCTAAGAAATGGTCGTTCACATCCTGCTTTGGTCACAAAGGTGGAGATGATTGGGTTGATCTTAGGGGAGAGAAGCAACTAAAATTGAGAAATCACTGTGTAATTGGAAATAGTAGTGCATAGTTTTAAGAATGGATTATCTCTGGGATAGATCGCTGATTCTGTCTTCTTTTCTTGTCGAATAGATAATGTCATCTATTTATAGTTTGATACGAAATGTATTTATCTTGTAAGTGGTGGAAGTTACAAAAGGGGTGGAAGAGTTATGATTGTGGAGATTAGAGTGAAGTCATGTCCGAAAAAAATAGGGAAGACTTGTATGACCACGACTCCTCGTACTCTGAACCGCTCTGTGACTGTCCCACTATTTATTAACTTCTTGTTCGTG
Organism: Papaver californicum; assembly: GCA_023531435.1. Lineage (NCBI taxonomy): Eukaryota > Viridiplantae > Streptophyta > Magnoliopsida > Ranunculales > Papaveraceae > Papaver > Papaver californicum. The sequence goes on from JAJJMC010013110.1 coordinate 2,891,585, forward strand.
AATATGTTTCCATAATGCACGATTGCCGTAGACCGCTAGACCAATACCCCGATGAGAATCCCCCCATGTGTTGTATATGATATTTCGTAGAAAGAGTGTAGTCATTGACCACCACTATTTTGATTAGGTCAAGTCAATGACTTGCTAAGTCATTGAGGCAAGTTGTGCAACTCACTAAATTAATAATTAGACCGATCAGTGTCATATCTGGTATGTTTAATAATCATGTACTAGCTTAGGAGTAACATGGTGTAAATTTAATGACCACGTGTCAATTCATAAGTGACACAACATAGATTTAGAAGTGTTCAGAACTAATATTACGCAATAGTTTCCAAGGACCAGTCGTGGCGCACACGAGAATTCAGACAAGAAGGCGTGAAAAATAATCATACAGTGTTGGAGATGGCATTAGGCCAGCGCCGAAATAGTGGCGCGTCCCTAGGAACGCGTCTTGAAAGGTTTGCTCTGGCACTAGGCCAGCGCCAGAATTTAGTGACGCGTCCCTAAGGACACGTCTAAATAGAGCTGACGCTGAGGCTGGTGCGTGTATCCCTAGGGACCCGCCTTAAATGAAGTTGGCGCTGGCTTTGGCCAGCGCTAAAAAAGATGGCGCGTCCCTAGGGATGCTCCTTGAATAAAGATGGGCCAGCGCCGAAGGGTAATGACGCGTCCCTGTGGACACTCTTGCTTGAGCTAGGCTACGCTATTTGCGAATCATCCTTGAAGACACTGCTCTTTGATTGTGGTGTGTCAAAAAGGAACCACGCATAATTATTGACGTGTCCTTGAGTAGAACGCTAGAGTGGCATGTATTTAAGGACATGACGTCGAATCGTGATATGTTCTTTACGAACAAGGCATTAAACTTGAATGCGTCTTCGAAGATCAGTCATTAGCTATTCCCAGAATAGAGGATGTTATTGGAATATCGATGTGCATTCGAGAAAAGTTCAAGGAATTCAGTTGTGGAATTTATGTGACTTGAGACTGGTTCGCAATGGCATAAATATTGTAAATATTAGAGATACTAAGAGATCAGTATATAACGCCTGTAGTTATTTATAAAGACTGTAACCTTAATTCTCTTGCGGAATATAAGTGGAAATACAGTATTTCATATTTTGATACAAAACCAAAAATATGCACAAAAATATGCGCGAATATTTCTATGCTTCTCCTACTAGGCAAAAGAGTAATTTTACAATCCTAACCCTTGTCAAAAACTCACCATCTACAACATCAAAATGAAGATAATAATGCAACAAACAATCAGGTATTGTGTTAAGAAACTCAAAAACCTACTTTGTGTGTGTTTGTATGTGATCTTTAGCAAACAAAAAACTCCATTGTTGCATGCATTTAATGCTGTTGACGTCCCATAATCGGTAGATAATGGAGTATCTTATCTACCGATTATAAACTCCGTCTCAATACCATTGTGTAATAGGTAGTTTCAATAAGATCGACTACTACCTATTATACAATAAACCCCAAATTGAATTTTTTTCTCCCAATTTCCAATTTATCTTCTTTTGTAATTGGTAGTTTAGCAAAGTTCAATATCTACCGATTGTACACTTCAGTTCCAAAATCATTGCACAAATCGATAGTTTTGATAAGATTCACTACTATCGATTATATAATAAGCCCCAAATTGATGTTTCTTCCTAATTTAATTTTGTTTTCTTTCATAATCGGTAGTATAGAGAAGTTCAATATCTACCAATTATGATAGTAGCCAAATATAAAAAAAAATTCCAAAGTAAATTTCGAATTTTTCTACTCGCACAATCGTTAGTTTTGACAGATCTAATATCTACTGATTGTGAAAGTAGCTCCAACTTTAAATTTTTCCAAACTTATAAAATTTCAATTTTTTTCTACATTCACAACCAGTAGTTTTGACAAATCATACATCTACCGATTGTGCAGTAGCCCCAAACATATATTTTTCCAAACTTAAATATTTTGGAATTTTTTTACTTTCACAATAAGTAGTTTACACGAATCATATAACTACCGTTTTTCAAAGTAGCCTCAAATATAATTTTTTCAAAACTTTGAAAATTTAGAATTATTTTAACTTTCACAATCGCTAGTTTAGGAAAAATATCACTAATGGAGAATGGGCATTTTAGAACTGGCTGGACCTTTCATAAAAGAACTGACTTGGTATGAGCTCAGTTTGTTTCTGTTGGAGTCTGTTCTTTCACTAGTAAAAATACGGAAAAAATAAAGCTTTTATGTAACCCGACCTATTATAAAAACCTAAATTATAGAGTTTTACCCTTGGATTGCACATCTAAAAAGGACGGCTAGGGTTAGGACTTTCTATGGAAGAAACATTAATTAGGGGGATTTTTCAGCCAGCCTACGGTCAAGATTACATTTCTAAGAGAGATTTTGACGGTTGTGATCAAACAACTCACCTTGTTAGTATCGATCTAGCTTATTATAAATATAATTTTCTTCGTCTTATATCACTTTACCAACTTCTTCTCTCTAGCAACAAATATCGGCGACCATCTCCTTCATACAAGATTCCATTTTATAATTAAAATCTTCAAAATCTTTACTTTAAAATCATCTTTTCTTCAGATATTTTCGTTTTTAAGCTTCAACTATCAGGTGATGTTAGGGTTAAATCGATTTTTTTTTCTGTTTGTTTATTAAGTTATTTTGATCTTAGGGTTCTAATTTTTTTAAATTTATTTTGGTCTAGCAGTTAGTAGAATATTTTGAGGTTCGATTTTATTTCTCAAAGAACTACAAGTAAAACTCCATAACTATTTGCATAAACTAGTTTTCTCTTGTCTAATTCTATTTACACATCTTCAAAACCTTCTTTTTTTTAAAAAGAAATCCATTTTTCTCATAACAATTTTCCCCTGTTTGTTTATTCATATTGTTGATGTTAGGTTTTAATCATTTTAATTTGATTTTAATGATTTCAGGTTCTGTTGGATTTCTCCAAGATCTGTATATTATCTCCATCACTTTTATTTGGCATGTGTTCATTTGTAATGAGAATAATAGTGTAAAAATGTGATGTTTTATTTTATTTGTTATGCCTCAGAATGTGTCCAGCATTTTTATTCAGTGTAAGTGTTAGTTGTTTTCTTATCAAGGGTTTGTTTGTTTTTATTTTTTTTTGGTAGAAACATGATAGTGATTTGTATGTTAAAGGAGCTTTGCCCTTGTCCTCAATAAATTTTTGAAGACATAGTTGTTATTGGTAACATCACATCTTTGGTGATTTTGAACTAGATTGAGTTGTAATTACATAGGTCTGCTATCTTAGCCTCTTCTTCCACAATTCTTAGTCCCGCATATTCAATAATTTGGTTTTAAATTTAGCTTTAGGGGATGGTTCTTAAGCTTATGAAATATGCTTTGACTTAAAATCGTGGCACAAACCAGGTACTTTGCCATTACAAACTCATAAAATACATTTTGTTTCACTATATATTCCATGAAGCTGAAATACTTTGCCATTTGATTTGCTTCCTACAAAAACCATGAGGGTAGTTACCCCTACCATGGTGGAATGCAGGGTCTCCGTGTGTCGTACATCGCAAACCCCATTTACGCCTAATCAGTTCCATACATCTACCAATAAGGGTTCACATACCCTCCATACGGGTGAGTCATGCTTCCTATTACTAAGTTCTCTTAAATTCTGACTCCTGGATATTTTAATTGTGTGTACCAAATTCGACCCCTAACTGAAGTTATGAATTGAATGGTTTCTACTTGTTATGTTTGTTCTAGACAAGTACTTTGGACAATGAACTATGGATACAGTGAAGTGCCATTTTAATGGATTAAAGGTAAGGATCTTTTTTCTTATGAACTTGATTGTACTGTTTCGCGGTTGTTACTATTTTTGTTCATGTGTAGTTGATGCATTTGAGTAATTTTACTTACAGATGTGGAGTTTGACATGATAATTTGGATGCGATGTTTGTAAATGCAGTTCTTATGACAGTTCAACAGAGAAATCTATAGGCAAGTTACAACTAAAATACTGTATTGCTCTAATTTATACATTACCCTTACCGTTCTAAAGAGCTTAATCCAGAATTTTTTATCTTTCTAAACAAATATTGTGCATTTATCTTTTGATGAGTGATTGCAGCATGCTTGGAGGATACCTGTCCTGTGAGGTAGTTGTAGACAGTAGTAAATATGGGTTTAAACACTCAGACTTGTGAAGATTTTGTTGGAGAAAAATGAACTTAAATTTTTTTTGGTGTTGGTGGGAATGGATCTTAGGACCTAGAAGTCACTAAGGAACACTAGCTCATTTTTCACTTTTGTGAATGAATCTTTAGTCCCACATTGGAGAAACTAAAGATGATTCCTCTCCTTATTACCTAGAAAGTTGCTTCTAAGGGAGGGCCCTTCGGGGTTTAGAAAAAAATGTGGTTGGGGGAGGACTAAGGCTATGGGCTAGTTGGTGCAACCATGCTTTTCACAAACACGCGGTGCTTCACAGCGAAGCACGCACGCACGGGATCGGGTGCGGGTGCGCTTGCGTCTTGCGGACTTGTGTAGGGGTGTTTGCCTATGAAGACACAGTCAACAGTAGTACCTTTCTTATGCATACTTTAAAGTGTGGGGGTGTTTGGCTAAGATGTCCATTCCTCCACCTAAGAGAATCAAGATAGGACCCAAAACTGTTGATTGTGTCTTCATAGGGTATCATGAACATACTACTGCATATAGATTTATGGTTGTAAGTTCTGAAATATTTGAAATTGGTGTGGATACAATTATGGAATCTAGGGATGTTTTTCTTTGCAAATATTTTTCCTTTGAAATCTGAATCTCACATGATATGTGTTGATCCCTTAGATGTCCCTTCCACTAGTCAGACATTACCTTTAGAGGAAGATGATTTTGAATTTGAGGCTAAAAGGTAAAAGACTTGGAACTGAAAAATCTTTTGGGCCAGATAACATTCTTAGCTGAGACTGATCCACAGACTTATAGAGAAGCCATGACTTCTTATGAAGCTCCATGGTGGAAATAATCCACCATTAGTGAAATGGATTCCATTATACAGAATGATACTTGGGAGATTGTAGATTTACCTCTAGAGTGTAAACTCATAGGTTGTAAATGGATCTTCAAAAGGAAAAGTAAGGTAAATGGAACTGTGGAAAAATACAAAGGTAGATTAGTAGCTAAAGGCTATAAACAGATAGAAGGTGTAGATATCTTTGGTACTTATTCAACGGTTTACGAGAATTACTTCCATTAAGATGTTAATTGTTATTGCTGCCATTCATAACTTAGAGATACATCAAATGGATGTAAAAATAACTTTTCTAAATGGTGAATTAGATGAAGAAATTTATATGGACCAACCTGAGGGCTTTGTAGTGAAAGGTTGTGAAAACAAAGTTTGTAAACTGAAAAAATCTTTGTATGGTTTGAAACAAGCACCTAAACAGTGGCATGAAAAATTTGATCATGTAATGATTTCTAGTGGTTTTAAAATCAATGAATCTGACAAGTGTGTTTATACTAAACTTGTGAATAATGCATGTGTGATTGTATGTTTGTATGTTGATGATATGCTTATACTTGGTACAAACATGGATGTAATTAATTCCACAAAGAGCATGCTAAATGAGAACTTTGACATGAAAGACTTAGGCCCCGCTGATGTGATCTTAGGGATGAAGATTAAAAAAAATTCTAATGGATATAGTCTTAGTCAATCTTATTATGTTGAATCTGTGCTTAGAAAATATAACCAGTTTGATTGTAAACCTGTTTGTACTCCTTATGATCCTTTTTGTAGACTCAAAAAGAATAACGGTAATGGAGTTTCACAACTTGAATATTCACGTGTTATAGGAAGTCTAATGTATTTAATGAATTGTACGAGACCAGACATTGCTTATGTTGTGAGTAGGTTGAGTAGGTATACTTGTAATCCAGAGAAGGAGCATTGGGATGCACTTATTAGAGTGTTAAGGTACTTAAAGTACACTTTGAACTTTTGTTTAAATTATGAGAGATACCCTGCGGTCCTTGAAGGATTTTGTGATGCAAACTGGATATCAGACTCAGAGGAGTCTAAGTCTACGAGTGGATATGTTTTCACTCTACCATGCGGGTTTGTATCTTGGACGAGTTCCAAACAGACATGTATAGCACGATCCACTATGGAATCAGAGTTTATTGCATTAGATAAAGCAGGAGAGGAAGCCGCTTTGCTAAGATGCTTTTTAGAAGATATTCCTCTTTGGAATAGGCCTGTGCAAGCTATATCTACACATTGTGATAGTCAAGCTGCAATAGTTAATGCTAAAAACAACAACTATAATGGGAAGTCTATACACATTCGTATAAGACATAATTCCCTAAAACAACTAATCTCAACTGGCGTTATTTCTGTTGACTTTGTGAGGTCTAAGGAGAATATCGCGGACCCTTTGACGAAAGGTTTGTCCAAGGAGATAGTTTGTAATGCATCGAGGGGGATGGGGCTTAAGCTCATTAAATAAACTTTCCATGAAGGATACTCAACCTTGCTGACTGGAGATCCTAAGATCAAGGTTTCGAATGAGACACCTAATTTGTGGTAGGTTAAAGAAAACACTATCAGAGAATTTGATTCTCTGTCCCTTCCCTATGGTGTAGACGTGACAGTGTGACTGCATGTGAAGGATGATTTTTTATTAAGTCTTAATGAGTTTTATAGTTTCAATTTAAGATTGAAGTGGGGTGTAGCAGTAAACACTCTTGATGGAACTCACCTATCTGAATGGTGAAGTGGGCCGCTTCCTATGAGAATTGAGCTGATTCTCTAGAGAATTCTGAGAAACGGGATACGTCCAGGGCCAAAAGGGACACAACGGCACGAACTTGACAGCACCTAGAGAGATATCACGCGTGGAATTTATTGATGAACTGCACCAAACGATGGCAGTTCAAGACATCGCGTTCACTGTCCATCAAGTAGTTCCGGTAGTTTCTCACTAAGCAAAGGTTCAAGACCTTATGGACACCTATTGCCTAAGTAGTATTTCTCGCTTTCTGATTTCTGATTTTCATCGGGTTTTCATTCATGTGGGGGATTCTTGGAGAAAAATGAACTTAAAATATTTTTTTTCTTGGTGGGAATGGATCTTAGGACCTAGAAGTCACTAAGGAACACTAGCTCATTTTTCACTTTTGTGAATGAACCTTTAGTCCCACATTGGAGAAACTAAAGATGATTCCTCTCCTTATTACCTAGAAAGTTGCTTCTAAGGGAGGGCCCTTCGGGGTTTAGAAAATTTTATGGTTGGGGGAGGACTAAGGCTATGGGCTAGTTGGTGCAACCATACTTTTCATACACGCGCGGTGCTTCGCACCGAAGCACGCACGTACAGGCTCGGGTGTGGGTGCGGGTGCGTCTTGCGTTTTCGCGGACTTGCGGACTTGTGGACTTGCGGCTGCGGCTGTGGGTGCGAGTGTGACTGTGGCTACTGCTGCGGGCATGAGTGTGTGTTGCAGGAGCGGGCGTAGCTGCGACTGCGGTCCAACCAAGACTTACCTTTTTGAACAAAATATATTTTCTTAAAAGAATTTAAGACTAAATTAAATCTTTTTTTAAATATGGGGGGCATCTGAACTGGTAAGATTTTAGCTGAATTAATTTAAGAATTATTCTTGACCGTTTTAATTTCGGTTTAAACATTAAGTCCGTGATCCATGCACGGAATTGAATTCAAACTTTATGTCCTTGCTTCATGCACGGAATTGATTGCCATTAAAACTTCTCTCTTCTTTGCCTATAAAAGAAAATCAAATTCTTCATTTGAACTCACTCCAGAAACAACTATTATCATGTCTTCTTTTCCCCTTTTCCTGCTTTGTTTTGCGCATACTGCTTGTTTATTTCCCTTCCACATCTATCTTGATGTTAAGTTCTTGAGGGTGATTAGTATTGTGCTAATACTAGTCATAACAGGAAGTTCTATCCTGGACACATCTCCGCTGTGGGGGCATAGCATCTCTCATTCTTGAGGAGTACCCGCGGACTATTGTGTTTAGGACAATTTGCTGAGCAGGTGGCTCTGTCCATTGTGTGATATCAATTCAATGATATCTTAACCTTAACATCTTCTTATGTTTTAGTATTTTCATTATTGTAGATCCAACAGATTTGATTTTAGACCTAAATCTAATTTTAATCTAGTGTACAAAAGATGGTAAAAAGATTTAGAGATACAGGGACTCGGAATTCCACCAAAATCACTTATGAGTGATTTCTACAGTGATTCTTAATCAATTATAGTTCTTTTATAGACGATGTTTATTTGCCAAAAGTAGATTTCTAAACATCAATTGTAAATCATAAGCATGATGCATCAGAAACTCTAAGTCTAAGCATACACCATCAAATAAAATCACAACTAATTAGTAAAAATCATAAATCAATTTAAAATAAGTGTAAAAAGTCAAAAGAATCAATTATAGTTACCAAACAATTATGAAATATGGCTTCCTCCATTTTCAAAATAATTTTACAAAGCTCAAAAAGCGTTAAACAAGAAAAGAAGAGAAACTGACACAGAAACTGCAACGTTTATATCTGTTGCGAAGGAGAATCAAAAAGATACACATATAAGTGTTTCTTTTCTGTCGCTGAAAGAAATTGAGAAGAAACTGTTGAATGAACGACAGTTCTTTGGTTCAGTAGAATACAAAATCTTTAGCAACATTTCTGCGACTGTTCAGTGCAGACTTGTGTTCTTGATCTTCTTCTTCCTCGTGATGAACTTGCAGCAACAGGAAATTTTTACGTGATTTTTTTTCTTTTTATGGCAGAAGTCAGCCTCCTCAAAACCTTTGTATCGATCTTCTAATTATACTGTAACATCAATACCACCCTAAATCTCTAAAATATCTCCTTTTTAATTATCCCAGAGAAAGAATATATTCTCGAATTATTTCTTCGTTCGACGACAATATTCTTGAATAAACTCGATCTGATCTTCTTTTAAGACAAAATCTCGGTGATATTTGTTGTTACCTGATTATCAAATATTCTTCCAAAGATATAGAAACATGATTAGTTGAAAAAGTAGAGAAATTTCGTACCCTGTTTTGCTAGAATAGAACAATTTGACGTGAGAAGATATTCACGAGATAATGTTGATCTTTTAAGCTTCCCAAGCTCGTACAACTCCCACTTATTAGGTAAGAAAATTTCTTGTGTCTTAATTCCTTGAATTCTCCTTTTAAATCTCGTAGCAAACTCGCACAGTTTGAAAAGAAAGCAGCCCGCCAAAGTTCCTTTGTATTTGAAAATATAGTGAGTGCCTTTATCAATTCATGGGTGCATTTATCCAAAATCAGGGGTGCCTTTATCACTTTTGAGCCATCTTTTCCATAAATGTTTATTCTTCAAAAATGCCTACAAACACAATAAATTCACAATATAAGTATATAAATGAGTTCCAAAAATATATAAATTGGAAACAAATCAGAGTAAAAATATGTGTCTATCAAATACCCCCAAACTAATATTTTTCTAGTCCTCGAGCAAAACTAAAATGAAAAACTAACCTAAAAATGAAATAGAAATCCTAACTCACTTTCACAGGCATCACGATTGCATTTAGCGTGTGCAACAAGCCTTTATACCCATAGGTGTTCCTATCGGACGAGTTTTGTCTCGTGAGGGATTACAAGAGATATAACCATAAAACCTGTACTCCAAATTTTAGCTACTTGTGAACGATTGAGGGTAGACACTAAACATGATATTTAGTTGGCTACAAAATTATTTGGCTATAAGAGGAATTACCCTATTTTTAATCCAATTGTTGTACACGAGTTTTTATTCAAGTGTACTAAAATTCATATATAAGAAAACAAAGCTCTACTCAGATAATCGTATAATGGACCACGATACTCAGCAAACCACAATCACATGAATAGATTAAAAAGGTGTATATTGAGATAGAAGTGTGCGCATGTTGACTAAGGTGAACGGTGTTTCCAGAATATCTGTATGAACATCATTCCAAGATGAACCCTAATCGATTGAGATACGCACCCACTGGTCTGAATCCTAATTCTAGTATCAAGTCAGCTGGTATATACAAGGGACCCAACGGTCGATTTATTGAATATATACAATTATTTTTTTACTTTTTTTTTTAATTATTATTTTTTTTTCTCGACAACAAGATTAGATCTTTTGAATCTAAGCGCATGCTCCTTGTCAGCAAATTACATGATAGTTCTCATGGATCCTGCATTCCACGCTTGCTTAGGCGACGAAGATAAGGAGAACACACATATATTGATATCCAAGTGTCATTTTTTTTATTGGTCAAGTTCAATTAAAATAATGGGGCTTGATCTCAGTCATCCTATTTCATCCTGGCGACGACAACAAGGCGATACTAGTGATCCACCAAATCACTTATAGAAACACAAAAAGATATAAAAATAAAAACAGAACGTGATATGGTGACGACTATCATGTTATTTCTAACACCTGAGCTCTGTCCTTTTATGAATAGATCATTTTTTTCCATCTACTTAGAATGGTCAGTGTCATCCTGAATTGTTTACAAGTTTCTAAATTTTGGAATTTTTATTATTGGACTAAAATTTTTTCCCTTACCCCTAAACTTAAATCTAATATTGTCCTCAATGTTCTAAAGATGAAGTTAAAAGCATGAACAAGAAGAAACTGTTACCAATTGAAGAAAAGAGTTAAGGAAGGATATTACTGTGTCGCAAGAGCATGGGTTACCTCCCAAGAAGTGCTAAGTTTAAAGTCTTTATCCAGACTAAGAAATAATTATTCACCTCATAAAATCATATAAAACAACCGGAACAACTGTGGGTCATCCGAATCAAATAAAGCTGACACAAATAAAAGAAAACTGCAGCAGGCCAAGAAAGTGAACAAACAGAGCACAACCTTATCTAGTCTTTTGTTTAAAACAACTATATCAAGTTGTGGTTCAGGTTCAGGTTCTATAAAAGGATCTAGATAAAATATTTTCATGGGATGGATTTTCTCACAGAAAGGATATGGAGAATCAGGTTGTAGAGTCTGGAAAAACTCAACTAAGAACTTAGAAGTACATAATAATAACTTACATAATTGTGGATCCTCAAATTTAATCATATTTGACCTGCACGGTTGACCACAATGGAAGTGGTGGTCATTCTTAAGCAAATGTGTCTATTCTAATCTCTTAAAGTAATTAGGATTATTCTCAAAACTTAATAACAGACACATTTGAAATTCAAACTTTTCCACAATTGGACGAATTTTTTTTGGTGGAAAACAAATTCAATCTTGGTATTATCGCATGGGTAGACCACATCAACCAGAGGATGGGTCTCTAACAACTGAACTTCTCTTTGGATGTAAGTTCGGGAAACAGTTCTTGAACATAATCTCTTAAAATGATGGAGGCACATGTATCAAGTCCCAAATGAGGGATCTTTCTAAGAGTTAAAGGTAAAGCACAGGGAGAATGATAATCACTCCCAAACTTCCATAATATTGTAGAGTCCAAGGGCTTAGTGAAATTTTGAGTCTATGTTTCTTGAAAAAAGACATGTAATAGTTTTTTATATATATAATTTTTTCTATTTTAAGCTGCTATGTTCATGATATCCTCATTTGTTTATTTTTGCTGAGTCATGCTTGTCCAACTTTTTGTCTATGTTTCTTTGAAGAGTAAGTTGAAATAAAAAACAACTAGGTATTTTTCCTGTAGCATATATATTTAGAGAAAATCTCTAGAGTTTGTGCAGTTGAGCCAACAACCTAATTCTCATTATAGAGTTGGATCTAGTGTATAATATGGCGGGTACAACTGTACCCCTCAGTGTGGTTTCTGTATTTCCATTTATGTTTAATGAATGACTATGAAGATTCCCATATGACTAATGGAGAAGAAGAAGGAAATAAAAGAAAGAAAACGTAAAAGGGTTTTCTCCAGAAGGATGGAAAACCTAAAAACTTGTGGATTATTATCTTGGACAAATAAAATTTCTATATTAAAATAAAATTAATTAAAAACAGCTGTCAAATCAACCGACCAATTAGGAAGGTCGGAACGTGCACCCCGGTTTTAGAGGAGTCCAAAAATTTGCACTCAACATTTCTCTCTTCTGCATATACATACACATAATTTTCACACAAACCCTAAAAAAATAAAACATATTGTCTAGATAAAAATTTCCATATGACAGAAGTTGAATCCAGCCCAAATCGACAATCAACCGGTACCTTATGATTTTTCTGAAGCCTTTATTGGAGTTGTTGTTGATAACAAATCTGTTGTTTATAAAAAAAAGAGAATGGTAAAATGGAAAGGAGAGTTCAAATTTTGGAAGTTAACCCAGGAAAATCTGCTCCTAAAAGGCAAAGGAGAGTTCTAGTTTTGAAAGTCAACAACCATAATAGCTATTGTACTCGTTACAAAAACCAAGAAAAATCTTCTCAAGAGCGCATCGAATGGAAGTTACGTCAATTGAAAAAAATAAACAGGAGGCCAAAGATTGTCCGAGATTTTTACTAAAGTCTTTATTTAAGTTTGTATTCTCCAAGTTTATATCTTGTAAAATGACATTTTTTGTAAATTAATTCGTAAATTAGACTTAAAACAGAAGTAAAGTTGAAAATTAAACTTCTAGTTTTAATTTGTCATTATATTTAATTAAACTTTACATTTAATTAAGTAAAGTAAAAAATTTAGGAAATTACACATATAATTAGGGGCTTATAATTGAAACTAGAACATCTTAACATACGCCTTCATTAAGCTGTAACTGGTGGAGGAACAATGAGCAAAAATGGATTGTATTTTTGCAGCACCATAAGGATGCGAAAACATATTAGGAAATTAAAAAAAATTCCGTTCGGTCTCCATTCGCCAAATGATCTGCTTACCACACTCCCATTGGTTTCAACAATCATTCTTACTAGATAGAATTGCATGGTCAAAGCCACAAACTGCAACACATTTATGTTCATCCTACAAAAACGATTTGCCAACCTTGGTGCATCATGATTTCTGTGGTTCATTTTTTTTCATTAAATTCATGAAATATGTATGACTAAAAAGGATTGCCTTATTGTTGTGCACCATTAGTCACATCCTGTGTAAAAAAAACATAATTTCTGCAAATGCATTCATATTAGGCTGCGGAAAATTTTACATCCCTAACTACGTTACTTCATCCAGATTGAGGTTGAGATTGAGAAACCATATTATAATAAATTAGAAAATAGTGAAACGTAGAGAACGTGTGAGTGAAAATGGTGAATTTTATTGTAGATTAGAAGAAGTATGAGTGAGAGATTGGAAAGTGTATAGAAGGTGGAATTTGAAATGAGGTTGAAATTGAATATTTATAAAGGATGAATTTTGGACCGTTAGATGATAAAACACTAAGAGACATATATTCACCGAGCGACCAAAACTATGTCGCCAGCGACATGGACTTGACCACGCAATCAATTATTTACCTAGCAGTAAAGACCCTGTTACTTTGGCCAGATTGAGGTTGAGATTGAGAAACTATAAGATTGTAGAAAAAGGTAAATTTTATTGATTAAAAGTTAAAGTTTACAGGACAAATGAGTATTTGTAGTACTCTGACAAAAGACAACTAACAGAAATAATAACAGGAAATGATAAACTGACTCCAGCTACAGGTTGGCACTAGTTGGCAAAAGTCTATTGGTCTAGGATACATTGCTAACAGTCTCCCTCAAACTGATGAATCCTTGGAGAAACAATGATGCATAAGTTTGTGTAGTAAGAAGAGAAACTAAGTTCTGGAGAATCCTTTAGTAACAAATATGCAAACTGATAGAGTGTAGGAACATATCTGATCTTTAAGAAGCTATTGGTAACTAAGTCCCTATACAATGATAATCCACCTCAATACGTTTAGTGCGAGCATGGAAAATATGATTTGCAGCAATACTAGAAGCACCCATATTATCATAAAACATAATAGTAGGAAGAGTCAATGACACATCCAACTCATTTGAAAGATGTGAAATCTAGGAAACCTCGGCAGCAGTGACAGACAAAACTTAATATTCAGCTTCAGTTGAAGATTTTGTTGGAGTAACCTGCTTTTTAGAAGACCATGAGACAAGATTGCCACCAACAAACACATAGAAACCAGTGGTAGACCTTCTAGTATCTTGACACCTAACCCAATCACTATCACAAGCTATAACTTCAGAACAATTTCTACTAGTCAATGTAATACCTAACCCCAAAAAACCCTTTAAAATCTGAGAATGCGCTTGGAAAGTTGAAGATGTAGATCAGTTAGACAATGCATAAATTGAGAACAATAATTCACTACAAAACTGATATCAGGTCTAGTAAGTGTTAAGTATTGAAGACCACTAATAATCTTCCTGTAAGAAGAAGGATCTGACAAAATTGTACCATCAAATGCAGAAACCCTTTTTCCATGTGCCACTGGAGACTTACAAGCCTTGGTATGTAGCATATCATGCTTCTTTAACAACTCCAAGGTATATTTATTTTGAGTCAGTAAAACATTATTTGACTCAAAAGTAGCCTCTATCCCCAATAAATAACTGAGACCCCCTAAGTCATTCATAACAAATTCAGTTTTAAGTGTAGAGACAAATGAGTTCAGGTGAACCCACTAGAATAATGTCAACAACATATATCTAAAGAACTATTGTGTCAGAACCACAAGAATAAGAAAACATTGAAGTATCACAAGTAGAGTTTTTAAACCCATATTGAAGAAAGAATTTGCTAAATCTTTCATACCAAGATCTAGGAGATTGTTTCAAACCATAAAGGGATCTTTGTAAATGGAAAATATAGTCAGGATGAGCAGAGTCCACAAAGCTTGGTGGTTGTTCCATATACAAATCCTCACACAAGTACCCGTGCAAGAATGAATTAGAGACATCAAGTTATCTAATAGACCAGTTTTTAGAGAGAGCAAGACTTAATACACATCTAAATGTGGTAGCTTTGACAACAAGACTACATATTTCTTCAAAATCAACTCCATCCACCTGGTGAAAGCCTTTGGCAACTAATCTTGCTTTATATCTCTCTGTAGTACCATCAAATTTCAACTTGGTTTTGTACACCCACTTAGAGTCTAAAACATTCACTGATGGATGATAGGGAACTAGAATCCTTAGGTTCTGAATCAGAATGAACTAAAGAAGTAAAAGCCACATCAACATGATGTTTAATATGAACATTTGCTATAAATTCAGATGGAAGTGATTTCTTAGTATGAATACCTGATTTTGATCTGGTGTGTATATGTGTAGAACCAACAAGTGGTGGATCAGCAGTTGGAGAAAGAGCATCACTAGGAGCTGGAGTTGCACCAGTAGTTGAAGCAGTAGAAGTATCAACATGAAAAACTGCAGAAGTAGTAGGTGGAAGTAGAGAAGTATTTGAAGTAGCAGAATTAGAAGTATCTGAGATTAGTGGTGGTGATATAAAAGCAGAAATAGAAAGTTGAAGAACACTTTTGTCAGCAAAAGACATCTTGGATTCATCAAAAACCATATGAGAAGTGGTATAAACTCTTTGAGTAGCCATGTAAAGACACATGTAACCTTATAATACATACTATAACCAAGAAAAGCACAAGTTGTAGATTTAGGACTTAACTTATCCTTTCTTTATTGAGTTACGTTTGGGAAACATAAACATTCAAACACTCTAAGATGAGAATAAGCAGTTTTATTGAGAAAAAGAGCTTCAAAAGGAGACTTGTACTCAATAACCTTACTAGGTAGCCTATTAATCAAGTAGACAACAATCATAAATGATTCAAACCAAAATATTTTTGGCAGAGAAGCATTAAAGGCCAAAGTATTGCCAACTACATTAACATGTCTACGTTTTCTTTCTGCAACACCATTCTGTTGGAGAAAATATGGACAATAAATTTTGACTAGAATTCCTGAAGCATCTAAAAATTCTCTCATTGCACCTTTAACAAGTTCAAGAGATCCATCAGATTGAAAAGCCTTAATCTTAACATTTAACTGATTTTCCATTAATATTTTAACAAAGTAAATCAATGGAGACTCTCATATTTATATTTATTGGATAAATCCAACTATACTTGCTAAAATCATCAACAAACAAAATATAGTACCTATAACCAAGATTTGAGGACACAAGTGTAGGACCCCAAATATCACAATAAACAAGAGCTAAAGGCTCATTCCCATGGAGCTTGAAGACTGAAAAGGTAAGCATTTACTTTTACCTAACTGACAAGAGGAACACACAAAATCAAATGTAGTAGAACTAAGTTTGATATCAGCAGCAGCATCAACCTTCAAAATAATCTTCTTAGCTGGATGACCCAATCTACTATGCCAAACATTTGAAGCAACAACAGTAGAAGTGAGAGAAATATGTGTAGATGGAGTACTGTGATTCTGAATAGAACTTGGAAAAAGAGGATATAGACATCTTTCATCATCCCTCTAGCAAGAATTTGATGAGTCTTCAGGGATTTGATTTCATATCCCCAAAGGAAAAAATTCAAAGAAGCAATTATTATCAGCAGTGAATTTTGCTATTGAAATGAGATTATACTTTAAACCAGAGACATAAAGAACTTTAGATATACCAAAACTTTCTTGATTTAAGGCTAAAGTAGATGAGCTAGTAAGAGTGATCGGAAGTAACTTACCATGTCCAACCATAACATGATCACCAATGTTATGAGGAGTTACACCTTGAAGAATTGTTGCATCACTAGTCATGTGGCTAGTAGCACCAGAGTCAGGTATCCGGATTGGACCTGTACAAGTATGTCCTCAAAACCTCCACTAGAAAAATCTTCATGAGTTAGAAACAAAGGATGGAAAATCTATTTCATTCTCACTCCATGGAGAGATACCTGCATTAAGATCCATACCAACAAAATCTTTTTGCACATAATGCATAGGACCACTACTATTCTTTGATGCAGCATACCTAAATCTGCATTTACCAACAAGATGTCCTGGTTTGTTACATATTTAACAAGTAATAAGAGCATGATCAAGAATTTACTTTTGTTGTAGATTAAATTCTACTTTCTTGAATCCAGGAGAAGTAGGATAGGTATGAGCAGTATTAGAACCCCAAGGTATGTTTTCTTTCATCTATGACTGTGAAGGATTTTGATAGAAGGAATATGGAGATGATTGAGGTTTCTTGAAAGTAGAATTGTAGGAAAGAAAACTGCATTTGTAGGATCCGTTTAGAAATAAGAATAAGAGTCCACTAGTACAAAAATGGGCTTGTGTGATAGTTAAAAACTGCCACCAAAACATTTACGTGACAGTTTTGAAAAATAATTGCACTGTCGTTAAATCCTCTGTTACGAAAGGGTCTATAAGAAACTGTTCCAGAATCATGACTATAAGTATCAGTTTTTCATAAACCTGTAGTTGTTGACAACATACAATAACATTTTCTAAATAAAACTGTCATTGGTAACTTGATTTTTTTTACTAAGGTGACAGTTTCTCCATAACCCTGTCATTGTTACTGCTTATCGTAACATTTTCTAAACAAAACTGTCATTAAAAACTTAACTTCTTAGACTAAGATGACAGTTTCTTCATAAGCCTCTCATTATTGACAAGTTAATGTAACATATTTTCAAGAAAACTGTCATCATTAACTCAATTTCTTATACTAAAGTACCAGTTTCTTTATAAACCTGTCATTGTTGGCAAATATCAGTAACATTTTCTAAATACAACTATCATAGAACAATCAACTTTGTAGAAAGTTGTTATCATTAATCCTATTATGTGACGTGCTATTTGTTCAAATGATTATCATATAGGCTAATTTGTAGCCAGCTAGTTCATGTTACAGTTTGGAGGTGACATGCTCATTCAGATATTAATATCGAGATAATTATGGAAAGATATTTTAGCATTTATTAAAATTGTCATTAAATTACTCAATAAACTATTTAACCGATAGTACGGAACTAGTAAGTTCAAACAAGCACTCAGAAACACCATAATTTGAACAGAAGTGAATGTACTACATAATTCAAAAGACTTCATATGAAAGTAATCTTAGTACTAACTAAAAGAAATTAACAATGAAGTTGGAAACCACATCCATTTTTCAAAGTATTGATCGAAATCTACTTCTACCAATTCATATCCCCGATATCTACTCCTGCCAATTCATGTCACCAATAACGGCAACACGTGGTATACCCATTCTCTTCGTACTTCCATGATCTCTCCTTCATTGTACTCGGAATTCATCTACAAAAAGAATACAAAATAACTACCATTAATTAATTCCGTTCACTCACTCCCCAAAAACAACACCTACCAAACCAAGCACTCAGAAGCACCACCCATTCACCAACAACAAACCACCTGCACCAACTCCGTAACCCACCACCAGCACTACTCACTCACCACAAGAAACTAATATGTCTCGGATTCCAGTAGGGGGAAATTTTCACAATAAATCAACCACGTCAATATTGCACTTGAGGTATAACAAACATATCAAGTTATGGAAAAAGGCAATTTCATTTTTTCATTTGCAAAACACCCATTTCATGTAAAGCCTTCAACAAACACATGAAAGTTAAAAATCAACAACTAATTAAGAAGATGAAAATCAGAAGGAAAACAAGAAAACTCCAAAAGTGTACTTACCATTACTGTATTATTCAGAATTAGATGCCCTTCTATGATTTCTTTCATAAATCGCATTGCATAAAATCCAGATTCCCAATTTTTTTATGTTGCGGGATATGCTAATATTCAGGCAATATGCAATATATGGGTTAATAATGTTTAATTTTGTAATTTATCATCACAATTAAGTTAGTGCGCTTACTTGTGGAAAACAAAACACAATAGAACCATTCGAATGTCTTGTTTTAAGGCATCCTTCCACAACCCTGGATGACAATAAGTTTAAGTAAATACGAAGATACTTAATGACAATACAAAATTAATATGAAAAAGAGAAATCTAATTGACCTTTGCATGATTTTGTCAATTTCTTTATCTTGTTTTCCCCCTTGTGAATCCAGCCACTATACCTTTTGAATACTCAAGTTCACAACCATTAAGACCCAATGATGGTTGTAATGTACAAAACAACCGAAGTTAATAACGTCTTCCAGTAAACAAAAAAATACCTAGGCCATGATAATCCATTTTCCTACATCAACCACAGAACTTGTCCAAAAATAAAGGAAATATTTGTTGAATGCATATAAAACATATGGGTCATGTGCTAAAACACCACCAAAAGAGACAACTCAGACATCCTCTTCTTCAACAGATGAAAAGAGAGGACATTCTAAAACCAAATATAAGTGTGCTTAATATTACTATTGAAACATATAACTAACGCCAATGCTTACTTCTTCACATAGGGTACGAAAACAAGTTTTGCGGTTGTTTTGTCCATCCGCGCTACCAAATCACGGGTCAATTTTGAAGAACTGGATGCACTTGCAGTTATTACCGTAGGATCCATAAAGGTAAACTTGTTTTTTTTTCTTGCGGAGAGAACTTTGTGATGCAAATACTTGAAAATCGAGCCATGTGAAGCTATAAGACTTTATGATAGATACATTATTGATTATACTACTACATATGAGGATAACGTCTACCATTACCTGATGTAAATAACAATATCAGTAACAGATGCCCGCAGTTCTCGTTTACAGATACTCTCGATATCGCCCTCTGTAATATATACAGAGTCATTGGTTGCCGTCTTGAAAACATTGGCCTCTACTGTAGCAAAAACTGCCCCCTAATTTGTTTAAATGGCAAGTTGCATCATGCAAAAATTTCTCAAGGAAATCCAAAGGAGATGTTGTATCTTCACCACCCTACAAAATAAGATTCATGACTAGAAATACAAAAGTAATAATAATTAAACAGGTCAAAGATTACAATGCAACATTAGCCACATACTTTTTCCTCTATGACTACAAGTTCTTTGGGCCACGCCAAGTATGTCCCTAGAGCATCTCTGACGGTTACTATTTCATCTTCAACTGGTATTGGGACTAATGCTTCAAGATCTTTAGCATACATGACCTGAACACAGAAATTATCTTCACCCATCACAATATTATGTACCTTTCCTTTGTTGGTGCTATCAAAGACATTTCCAGCTGCAACCTCATCAGAGTCTATGAATAACTTACATGGTTTGCCCTATATGTATTGACCAATTAGCTTGTACAAAATAATAATGAAAAGAAAAAAATACCATAAAATACTGCAACTCAACCATGGGATATGTCAAAGACTACCTTCCCAATTCCAGATCTTTGAGCAAAGGTATCTGTAGGAGATTCGGAAACCTGATTATGAAATTGCATCAATAGACCCATTAATCAACTATTATGGTAAGCCAATGAACACAACTAATGAACCAAGATATATATTGGGTAGTGGACAATTAGTTACCTTCTTCTGCTTAGACTTGAGATAAATATCACTCCCGGATCTCTTCCTCTTAGGAACAATTTATTTTAGTAACGAATTAACTGTTGTCTAAAAACATGAAATATAATATTTAAAAAAATAAAAATAAATCACTAATGAAATCAATGAAATAGTTTGGTCAAACTGTTAAATAATTAAAAACAATTCAGATGTATGTACACGATTTCATGCAGGAAAAGAAAAACAAATGTTTTAAGGCATGCCTTCTCAACTTCATAACTCCTTATAGTAGCAGTAACGGATTTCTGGAGAAAAAAATTTAGTTGGCTCTTAACAAGATTAAAAATTAGAGTAACAAAAGAAAAATTAAAAAAATGGCCACAAAATAATAATAAAAAAAATGGTAAAATTTACCTTTTTAAATATGGGACTTCTTGACGATTCAGACATTGTTGGCTGAGCTAGATGGGGGTGAGATGCCTTCTCAACTTCAGAACTCCTTGTAGTAGCAGTAACAGATTTCTGGAATTTAGTTGGCTCACAACAAGATTTGAAATTAGAGTAACAAAAGAAAGAAATAAGAAAATTGCCACAATATAGTAATAAAAAACGTGGTAACATCTACCTTTCGAATTTTGGGATTTCTTGACGATTTAGACATAGTTGGCTGAGCTAGATGGGGGCGAGATGCGGCAGATGACTAAAATTTGAAAACAATATTAATACTAAATATGAGAGTCAATATAATATCTAATGTACCATTATTCAAGAAATATCCAGATTTCCTTCTATAGGCAATTGCAGGTTTTGAAAATTAAATTTGTATATCACTTGATGACTTTGTCGAGATTCTAGAACCTCATTTTCTAATACAACATTTGTAGTTTCAAACACTTATTTTCCTCTAGGAATTCCTCGTACTGTTTTTTGGTTACGTTGAAGCGACTTCTCAGTTTACCAAAGAATGCAGTTGGGTTGATGTGTTTTCCAGCTGCCCTGACTCTTCCTGGATGCTCAGGACCAAAAAGCTTGGTTATCGCATCAATATCGCTATCTTCATCAACTGTCCCATTTTTACGTCTCTTTTCAAACTCATCCTGCACAAACAGAAAATATTTGTAAATTAGGAAGAAAGTAAATTAAGAGAAACCATACCTTTATGTCTCTTTTCAATCTTATCCTACATATGTAATAAAGCTTACAATTTCTTATCCTTTTTGTTTGCACGCCTCATTTTTGTATTCTCCATCAACCTTCGGGCTTCCTTCCACAATACACGTCGATCAATTTCACCTGGTGTGTAATCACTCCTCTTTATATGCTCATTTGAAATTTAATGGATGAACAACCATAAAGATAAAGATATAGCTAGTTAGATATTACAAGATAATGACAATTATAAAAACAATTACGTACTAATATCTCCTTTAGCCCGCCGTAACCATTATGGCCAGAATGGTGGTTGTAAATATTTTTTGATCTCTTCTCTGATTGTTTTTCATGTATATCCTTTAAAACACAAACAAACTTGCTTTAAGGGCTATAAGTGAAAAAAGTTTAACAAGGAAAAAACTAAAAGAAATTATATATATGCACACCTCAAACTCTCCACTCAATCTGGACTTCACAAATCTATCCCACTGTTGTTGCTTAATTTGTGGATATCTGTTGGGGGCTTCTTGAGTTTCTGAGGTTGATCCTTGTACTTCCGAATTTGTATGAGTCTAGACTTAAAGTTTCTCCATAATTCTCCACATCCACTAAGCAAAATTTTTTTCAAATCTGATTCGATTTCAAATCGACTCTTAACACAAGCAGTTTAAACACGTTGATGCAAGAAACATATTAATATATTACATGTAATACATATAAAATCTGATATTATTCATAAAAATACATGTGTATAAAATTGATATTCATTCATACAAATACATGTATTAATTACCACAGTCGATCCTTCTTTGAAAGAGGTACATATTTCCAGGAGTCGATATCTATTGGGATCTGCGCCCTTGCAATAACTCCCATGTAGCTTTTAAAATTAGCTTGTCCCCTTACTTTTGGTAAACTGTCTTCATTCAAAAGTATTTGTTTCTTCTTCAGTACGTTCTCACTAGCGAGAAGCGGTAACCTCGTAATACTTCGAGGTTTATTTTTAGTTACAATTAACAAATCATTATTATGAAGAATAAGTAAACTAACAAAAAAAAAAAAACAGATATACGAAATCTGGTTCCTCGAAGCTACTTAACGTTCTAAAATAACAATTTAATTATCTTACGTTGTTTCTCAATACAGTTTGCACTATTCTCTGGCTGAGGCTCTGAATCAGGCTCTGAACCAGACACTGAATCACCCACTACTTGAAAAACACATAATAAATGTTAGCATATACAAGTAAATATTAGTTTTCATGTAACATTAATGAACCTTCTCCAACACTACACAGTATTGTAATTATTAACTTCCAAAATATAACACCCCACAAGCATATTTACCAAAACGACTGTACATAACTGGAAGAACTGGTGAACAATGAACATCATATGTTAAGATTATTTCTTAAATCAAAAAATAGGTAAACAACAACTACTGATTTTGTCACTCTAAACAACAAATGGCCTAAATCTTAAACCAAGATATACATTATTCATAATCTCAATCAAAAATGTTATAACCCTAGATAAAAATGGTTATGTATTTTCATTGATTTCATAGAGAAAAGATGAAAAAAAATGGTACCTCCTAGTGTTGGCGCAACAGACACCATATCTTTGTTGAAGAGAGGAGAAAGAAATGGTGATTTTCGTTTTAATAAAAAATGCAAGGGAGCAGCTAGGGGAAACAACTTTAGTTAGAGTTTGAGAGTCTTGAGAGATAAATATGTTTGAGAAGGTTGTTAGGTCGTGTGTGAGTGGGAGAGCATTTGTTAGGTCGTGTGTGACCAAAAAACCCTAGATATATTATTACTGAAATGTTTTTAACATGGAAACCCTTATAACTTTGACCTTACCATACAAGTTATATAGCAGCTGAGAAGTGGCCTTTTAGTAATTTACTGGATAATTAATATAAAATATCAAACAGAAACTCCTTTGATATCAATTCAAAATTTTCCTGAAAGAAAATGAAGAATAACCTAAGTGCCGATAGTCCTAATACTAATTTATTAATGAATTTTAGATACCACTCAAACAACCCAAGTTTGTATAACCAACTAACTCTATAGGAAAGCATTCATACCCCCAGTTTTCGAATATTATTAGAAGCTCCTCCATTGTTTGATTGAGGCTTATTACCCAACTTCTCCATGTACCTGAAAAGTAAGAAAATAAAAATGATTTTGCCTCGCACAATTTCCTTCACACAAAAAAAGAAAAGAGTAAAAGGAAAAAACAAACTTCGACAAACCTGACTGAAGAGACTCATTCTTGTGATGAAATCTGGTTTACCATAGACAATACTTCACACTAACCCTCTTATGGGAAGGCAACAGACAAATTCCACATCTCTGTATGTATGCTCCATCAATATTTCACCATAATAAACCTAAAATAGCCATGTGCATAAATGTTAACACCATAGAAAAATAGGTTTAAAAAAAACAGTCATTCACAGTCATAACATCATAATAAAAATTCACTAATAGAAGAAGTACGGTCAGCACAAACTGGACAAACACTATATCCTCCTTTAGGGAAACCACTAAGATTACCATATGCCGGAAAGTCACTTATCGTCCATAGAAGTACGGCTCTGAAATTGAATTTCTCTTTTTTGTAGGCATCATAAGCTTCAGCTCCTTACTCTTATACTTTCTTCAAATCTTCAGTGAGAGGGGCCAAATAGACATCAATATCGTTTCCAATATGTTTAGGACCTGATATCAACATCGTTAACATAATGAATTTTCTTTTCATACACAAGCTAGGTGGAAGGTTATAAGTAACTAACATGACATGCCAACAACTATAACTGCCACCAATTGAACTAATGTTTGGATTGAACCCATCAGTAGAAAGACCTAACCGTAAATTTCAGGGTTCTCGGGCAAACTCTAGCCATTTACTGTCAACTTGTTTCCATGCAGGAGAGTCAACAAGATGACATAGTTTACCATCTGGAACTCTTTTAAGGTTATGCCATGTCAGGTATTTTGATGTCTCTGGTGATCCAAACCACCTTCTAAATCTAGGTACAGGTGGAAAATACCACATCACTTTCGCAGGAACCCCTTTACTTGCGTCTGACAGCGCCTTCTTTTCTCTCCATCTTGAAATTCCGCAGGTCAGGCAAAAACCATCATCTTTGTAATTCTTCCTGTAAAGCACACAATCACTAGGACATGCATGTATTTTTTCATATTTCATTCCTAATGCCATAAGAGTTTTCTTAGCCTCGTACAGAGACGCAGGCAATTAATTGTCCGGTGGGAGCATACTTTTTAACTCTTTCAATAATTCTGAGAAACTCTTATCAGACATCCGCCTTTTGCTTTCATGTTAAAGATTTTAAGCAATGACGACATCTTTGTATGGGATTCAAAGTTAGGATAAAGTGGTTTTTCCGCATCTGTTTTAACTTTTGAAAATTATCTGGATCTTTTATAAACTCTTCGTGTATAGCCTGAACCAATGCAATTGCTGCTGCAGCATCATCCGGTAACTCATCATATTCGTAATCTCCAAACTCGTACTGAACATCAATATTATATGAAGTCTATGATTTGGTATTATCAGCACAGGGTGTTTCTTCCCTATGTGAATCCCATATCTTGTATTTCTGATTGATGCCCTTGACGTACATATGGATTCTCACTTCATTCATCGATATTGCTTTACCGTTCATACACAACCTGCACGGACATAATATGGAAACAGGACTTCCAGCTTCAACAACATGATCTGTGGCATATCTCAAGAAGGCCTCAACCCCCTTGGTGTATTCTGGTGATAACCTATCTTTACCCATCCAGGATTTATCCATTCTGAACCTATATATACATCAAAGAAAATAGTTATATTGGAAAAACATGACCTATAAAAAGTGAAAACATACAATAACACAGAGATTTACATGCGTAAATTCAAAAAATAAAAGGAACAATTGATGCACAATCTCAAACAATTAGTATTTCTGATAAAATTTAAAATCATGATAAATCGAATAAACAATAAACAAAAAGTAGCAAAACATGTTATTCGCAGCATCAACTCCTTGAATATATGCAAGAGAGAAGTAACAACCAGGAGCTTCAGAAATTGTTGTTTGTATCTTTCCTATTAATTCAACAACAAAACGAAACTCAAGAATACTAGAAAAAGTAGAAGCTAACAACTGTGTATCATTCCAATTGGTTCATAGTTCAGCACAAACCCCTTTTTAACCACTCTGTCTCTGCAAATTCTCCAATAAAAGATCAGAAGAAGAGAACAATGTTAATTATTTAATTAAGTTGAAAACACAAAGCAGTGGCAATGGAAGTTTCTCAACATCAAAAAAACTCCAGAGAAGACGACAATGAATTTCTGTTTTGTAGAATCAACTAATTAAACAAACCTACTAATTTTTGGATAACAAACCTACATAGAAAAGTAAGATAACCCCAAATCGTAAACTAGGGATTTCACTAAAAAAATATAAAACTTATACCTTGTAAGAAATCACATTCTTTTGAATCTTCGGGACCACCATCAAAACCCCAATCAACTAACTCAAAGAAAAATTCTAGAGATTCATGGAGTTTCTAATGGAGATAAAAGAGGGAGAGCTTTAAAGCTCGATTTCTATACACAAGAACAAAATTGAAGAACTCAGAGCAAGATGGATTGATATTGAATGATCGAGAGATAAGGATTGAAGCAAAAGATAAACCCTAGATTAAAGTAAAAAAGAAGATCCCATAAGAGAAATAAACCATGAAAAGAGGGAGATGAGATATGCTTGTACATAGCTAGCTCAGAATTGTTGAAAGAGATTAGGTTTTTCATCTTTGGAAATAGATAGAGATGGATGGTATTGACAAATTGTGCTTAAGATATTCTTTTGCGATTTTCAACAAAATTGAGAGTCGAAGGGGCGTCGAGAGAGAACCACTAAAAAAACAAACCACGACCAGTTTAGGACTCAACTAATCGTGCGTTTGAAAATACAATATGAGAGGCTATATGAACGGTAGCAGTTTCAATCAGAACTGTCACTTGAAATAGAAGTGGCGGTGATTTAAAGAACTATTACCTATAAGGTTACACTTCGATCAGTTTTTAGTTAAAACAATTACAATAGCATGAGAATAGTAACAGTTTATAACTGTTATTATACATCAATATATGGTAGCATTTTTCTACAAAAACTGTCATTGTATAATTGTTTAGTAAAAGTTAAAAAACTGTCACGATTGTTTTCCGCTATAGGTATGAGTGGTATTAGAACCCCAAGGTATGTTTTCTTTCATCTGTGACTGTGAAGGATTTTGGTAGAAGGAATGTGGAGATGATTGAGGTTTCTTGAAAGTAAAATTGTAGGAAGAATGTTATCTCTTAACAAAGAAAACTGCATTTGTAGGATCCGTTTAGAAATAAAAATAAGAGTCATAGTCTTGATCATTCAAGAATTGTTCATGACTGACTAATCTGGATCTCAACTCAGAAAAAAGGAGAGGCGGTTCTCTATTTTGAACATTAACAACAAAGTGAATGTAATCTTTACATAAACCATTGAGAGCATACATCACCAAATCAGTGTCTTGAACTGGTCTTTAGTTGATGAAGAAACACAGAAACTGTTGAAGATCCTTTCTTAATATAATGCATCTAAGATCGTAACATAGATTTCCTAGCAAAAAATTGTTCAGTGAAAAAGTTTGCTAAATGTAGCCATTTTTCTCTAGAATATTTTCGACCAAGCATCTCAGTTGTTAAAGATTTATCTATAGTTGTATTTATACAAGATCCAAAAAATCTATCCATCTGTAACCATTCAAGATAATTTGGATTTGGAACTTCAACATTGTTGAAAACCACAGTAGGAGATTCAGGAGGTATTGAACCATCACCAAAACCAAAAATATTTGTATAAATCAAAATGGATGGGATCTGATCCTTCCATACAAGATAGTTAGAAGCATCAAGCTTAACCGACACAAAATTTGCTATATTTTAAAAAGGAATGCCAAATTTTTGTTGAAAACCAAAAGAAGGATAAAGCTGTGGTTGATGATGATACTGAAAATTGATAGGTGGTGATTGTGTTTTCTGTTGATGATGTTGAAAGAGTAAAGACTATTGTGGTGTTGATGTTTGTTGATTTAGATTTGGATGTTGTGGTGGAAGTGGTGGTTGTTGTAGTAGTTGCGTTGGTGTATATTATTGATTTTGTTGATTCTGTAATGGTGTTTGTTGTGGTGAAGGTAATTGAGGAAAAATGACAGTATTATTTAACTGTTGATTGTTTTGTTATTGAGAAGCGGAAGAAGTAGAAGCTTTAGGTGTTGTGTTAGAGGCTTGTTGTGTTTGAGTAGTTCTCACCATTGTTACAGGATTTGTGAAGAATGTTTGAGTTTCTCTTAATGGCTCTGATTCCATGTAAGATTGTAGAAGAAGGTAAATTGTATTGATTAAAAGTTAAAGTTCTGTTACAGGACAAATGAGTATTTGTTGTACTCTGACCAAAGACAGCTATCAGAAACAATAACATGAAATGATAAACCGACTCCAACTACAGGCTGACACTAGTACAGATGGCAAGACTCTATTGGTCTTAGACATACATTGCTAACATAAACCATATTACAATAAATTAAAAAATGGTGAAACGTAGAAAAGATGTGAGTGAAAATGGTGATTTTTATTATAGATGAATGAGAGATTGAAAAATGTAAAAAAATTATAAGTTAAAACGAGGTTAAAATAAATATTTATAGAGGATAAATTTTAGAACATTTGGATAAATTTTGGACAGTAAAACATAAAGAGACATATTCACCGAGCGACCAAACTATATCGCCAGCCACATGGACTCACAATCAATTCCGACTTACATGCCCCATGAATTTACACCTATAGCAAATCAATGGAACCGGCCTCACAAACACAGAAAAGTCAAAGTAGCCCACTCTCTTTTGTTTGTCATAAGTTTCTCTGTATAAATAAAACAAAAACCACTGTGATATGTTTTAAAAAAAAAAACCACTGTCAGTAGAACCCTCGGTCGCTCACACTCATCCTTCTTCTTCCTCTCTCTACGGCAATGGCTATAGGAGTAACAACATTGCGAGTATCAAACATACCCTTAACATTCAGAGCTAAAGACCTTCTCAAATTTTTCGAAGACATACTAGGTAAAGACACAGTCTATGCCCTAGAAATATTCACTGAGCATAAAAAATTGGAAATCAAAAGGTCATGGTTTAGTTCAATTCGAAACCATTAACTCAGTCAACACTATAAATCAACTCTCAGAAACTGGAAAACTTATTTTTCAAGGTATTCATCTCAAGATTTCACCTTCTTTTAAAGAGATCATTGTTAGACCAACTAAAAGTTATAATCGAGTTGGTGGTGGAGTTTTGAATGTGCGTTTCTTGGTTCAGAATGATAAGTTTAATGTTTTAGAGTCATGGAAGAGTGTGAAAGTGGATGTTTTGCCTGAGAAACATAGGGTTGAGTTTTGGGTTGTTGAGAAGGGTGAGACTTATAAGTTAGTGGTTCAATTTGGGGATGTTATTTCTAGTGCTGGTTATTGTTTAGGTGCTGAGGAAGCTAATGCACTGATTTTGAAGGTATACATTAGTTTATATCTTTGATTTTTGTTCTTTTTTCTTGTGTTAAATTTCATCATGCTCATTTTGCTAGACTCATTCATGCTTTACAAGATTAAGATAATCACTTTATCATTTAAATGTTTTTAGCACAATGTGATTTCTATATTGAGTGTAAATATGCTAAATGCATGCAGACTAACCTTGTATATTGATGGATATGATTATGCCTGCAAAATGGGCTCATCATGCTCGTACATATTCCACTACCTAAGTTATCACTTTAAGCTACACATTCTTCCTTGGTTTGGTCATATTTCTTATTGCAGTTTATCTTTTTGGATTGCAGCATCACTTCTTGAGTATTAAAAGATAATTTGCGACTATAAAATATCTTACCTTTAACATATGTATATGTTTTTCAGCTTAAGTTTGCTCCGAAGATCTATCAGAAGATCTCAAAACCCGAGATTGGTTCGCGCATTGGGAACAGTCTGTACTCCATATATAAGGAAAGTTTTTGAGTTTCTATGGGTTCGGACAACAGAATTTTCAGCCTTGAAGTCAATTGGGCAATCATCTGCTTTTGTTTGGCAACTTGATGAAGGAAATTACTTTTCTGATATTATTAACAACTTGCCGCGTTATGAAGGAGAGTCTAGGATTTTCACTCTAGAACAGGTCGAGCAATCTTGTTCTGGTTCAGATCTTGTTCTACTCATGAGATGTCCATCAGATTCCAAGTTATCATACGAGATCCTTTTCCAGCTGAATTCTTTTGTTCATGCCCAAAAACTTAGCGTTCCAGCAGTGAATTCTGACGTGATTGAGATTCTAAGCAGTTTATCCTTGGATTCTGCGAATAAGATTCTCAGAAAGCTGCGAATGGTGAAGTCCACTTGCTATGAGGTAATGTCTTTTATTCAGCATCAGCTACATACTACTGTGGGAATAAAAGCCATCAGCCGTCGGCATCAGAAAGAAGGTTGAAAAACAATGAATTGATGAGTTGTCATAGGGCCCTCATTACCCCTACTAAAATCTATTTATTGGGTCCTGAAGTAGAAACCTGGAATTACGTTGTTAAGCATTTCGCGGAACATGTATCTGATTTTCTGAGGATTACCTTTGTTGAAGAAGATTGGGGTAAACTCCCATCTGATGCTGTTACAACAAGTATTGAGCAAGGTATCTTCTCGAAACCTTATAGAACCAGTATATACCATCGCATATTGTCTGTTCTCAGTAATGGGATTGTGATCGGAACCAAGAGATTCGAGTTCCTAGCCTTCTCAGCAAGCCAACTTCATTCAAGTTCAGTTTGGATGTTTGCGTCCAATGACAAAATAAGTGCAAAAGACATTAGGGAATGGATGGGTTGTTTTAATAGTATCCGAAGTGTGTCAAAGTGTGCGGCAAGAATGGGTCAATTGTTTAGTTCTTCTAAGCAAGCGCTTAATGTCCCGGCACAAGATGTTGAAATTATTCCTGACATTGAAGCTACCACTGATGGAATTCATTATTGTTTCTCAGATGGGATTGGTAAAATTTCACTCTCTTTTGCCAAAATAGTTGCTAAGAAGTGTGAATTGGAGCATATTCCGTGGGCTTTTCAAATTCGATATGGTGGGTATAAGGGCGTTTTAGTCGTCGACCGTAATTCCTTTCGGAAGCTATCTTTGAGGCCAAGCATGAAAAAATTTGAGTCAAAGAATAGAATGCTTTGTATCACCAGTTGCAGTCAATGGATGCTTTGCTATTTGAACCGGGAGGTTGTTACTCTTCTCTCTACTTTGGGAATAGAGGATGAAAAATTTATAGCATTGCAACAAGCCCAAATTCATCTTCTAGACCAAATCTTAACAAATCGTGAGGTTGCTATTAGAGGCTTGGGAGGGATGAATGCAGGTGAGATTAAGCGCATACTATTACGGATGTTGCTCCAGGGCTATAAACCAAGCTCAGAGCCTTACCTTTTCATGATGCTAAGGGAATATCGAGACCAGCAGTTATCGGATATTAGAAGTAGATCCCGCATCTTTGTTCCGAAGGGACGGCTTTTGATCGGATGCTTGGATGAAACTGGCACATTAAATTATGGTCAAGCATATGTCCGTGTGACCATGACAACGGAAGAACTTCAATGTGGTGGTCACCCATTTTTTCACATGGTTAAGGATAAGGCAGCAATAGTGGTGGGGAAAGTGGTGGTCACCAAGAATCAGAGTGCTTGCCTTCATCCAGGTGATATCAGAGTGCTTGATGCTGTATATGAACCACTATTAGAAGCTAAGGGCTTGACAGATTGTCTAATATTTCCTCAAAAAGGAGAGCGGTATATCCTTATCCTTTTTTTCTTTATCTTCATTATTTCTCCTTTCGTTAAGTAGGAGAGGCGTGAACTAGTTACACTTATAGACTTCACATCATTGAAATATTGGAAGTCAGTTTGCAGTTAATCACTTTCTCAGTCAATTTTGCTTAGCTTAGCTAGAAGGTGATTCATAAACTCTAGACAAAACTCATCATTGGTAATTGAAGCAATCTTGAGCGTTAACATGTAAAACACTAATAGGCTAGTTAAACCCCTAAAATGCCAATTATTTTTTGCAAGTGGATTGCTAATTGTCTGTTTGGATTAATGAGCAAAAGCCCATATACATGCTGTTAGTGGCTCCCTAATTAGAAGGTTTCAGAACAATTTTAAGTCGAAAGAGTTTTCTCTAAATAATGGTATTTCATTACAGGCCCCATCCAAATGAATGCTCTGGTGGTGATCTGGATGGTGACTTATATTTTGTATGCTGGGACGAAAATCTCATCCCATTGTGCAATGATACACCAATGGACTACATTGCTCGTAGACCTCGCATAATGGATCACGATGTTACTCCTGAGGTGAATATGTAGTGGAATTCATTATGTTTGGAAACTATCGAAATTTAACGCATTCAAACCCAATTCACTATGTGTGTTTTCTGACCTCATATGCAGGAAATTCAAAAATTCTTCGTCGAATACATGATAAACGACACACTTGGCATGGTCTCCACTGCACACTTGGTTCATGCAGACCGTGAACCAGAAAAAGCCAGGAGTTCAAAATGCCTCGAGTTAGCAACTCTTCATTCCATGGCTGTTGATTTTGCCAAGACAGGAGCAGCAGCAGAGATGCCAAGAGTGTTGAGACCTAGGGAATATCCAGATTTCATGGAAAGGGAAGACAGGGCCATGTACCCCTCTTCTGGAGTATTAGGGAAACTCTATCGTGCAGCACTTGATCGGGAAGAGAATACAATAGAATTAGTTGATCAAGGTCAATATACTTATGATGCTGATCTCGAAGAGAATGGATTCGAAACATACCTAGAAACTGCTGAAAGTCACAGAAACATGTATGCACAGAAACTGATTTTTTTGATGGATTACTATGGAGCAGAAACTAAAGAAGAGATGCTAACTGGTAATCTGAGGGAGTTGTCAGCATAATTACAAAGAGACAGAAGGAGATACACAGATATGAAAGATCGGATCGTGGACTCCACTAAGAATTTACAGAAAGAAGCAAAAGAATGGTTCCACAGTAGCTGCAAGAACCATGAACATAAGAAGATGGCCTCAGCTTGGTATCATGTAACTTATCACCCGAATTACTGTGCTGATGGTAAGAATTTTTGAGCTTCCCATGGATTTTTGGTGACAAGTTGCTTGATATAAAGTCTTTCAAGCAAAAACAGAGAACTGCCAGAACATATATTGGATGCAATGCAGCTGGTAGCAGATCAGAAACTGTACAAATTACGAGCTTGTCACCTTACATTGTCGTAATGGGAAGTTTGGTTGAAGAACTATAGGGCACTGGGGATTCTATGGTGTAGAAGTTTCTTTTGAAGGTGGCTTTACTCGTTGTCAAGTATGTAATTTACTCAGGGATGGTGGTTGTGTTGTAAGTCGGTTAAACCTTTTTTGAAACAATTATGCTATCCTACAAACTCCTTTTCAGGCTTAAAACAAGAGTTTAACCTTCGAAGTCACAGAATTAGGTGTTCTTTGTATCTGCGGTTGCTTCTTACCGATCGTAATCTGATACAGTATTGATGCAATGGGATTAGAATCCTGATGCTCATTCAAGTGTGCACTTTAACTTTAATGTCATGCATCTTTTGATCATTCATTTTCGGATACTCCGGAAAAAGAGATTTTATAATTAACAAGTGAAATCCATATGTATTGCTTATTCATTTTGGACAAGATTTGTGCCCATCTTACACATTGGGTATAGTTGCTCATACCTTTTTGGATGTATAATTCATAAAAACTGATAGTTGTTCGTATTTTTTTTATTATATCTTTCTATCGAACTTTTCTAATTTCATTATGAGGAATTCTAACATTTTATCAATTTCATCTATTCGTTTTTGAGTATCACCAAAATATGAAATTAACTTAACCGAATATAGCTTTTTGGTAAGAGATAGAGTCTGAATTCTAATAGAGATTATTTCAAGATTAATATCAGCCCGTACAAATAAAAAATACATTTAAACAACATAATAAGTATTAAAACACCAAAGTGAACAAATTTGGTGTACACGAATTCCTCCCGTATTATTATTTATAAATAAAAATCATTTGAAATAAAAATGGGACAAAACCCTATTTTCATTTATAATGTTTAAATTTTAATTTTATTCCATAGCAGCTCCGCTGCCTCCAAACCAATGAGAAAAGACAGATCGGCAGCAACCACACCTTCGTCTACTCCACCAACACCTCATTCTCTTTTTAATTTATTTTATGTTCACCTACAGTAGCTTCGCCACCCATATCCGCCACTAACAACACCTCCATCTCCTCCACCAACACCTCCTTCTGTTTCTATGTTTTGATTTTACATCAACAACAACTCCTCTTCCTCCTCCTTCTATCCTCTACGAAAATCACCAACACCTTAAGATCATCATCGTCGAAAATCATCATCAAAAATAATGATACATCATTACTGTCGAAATTAGAGTTTTGTGTTGGTGAAATGTCAGAAAAATGACGAAACCAAATTTGGTTTCATCAAATTTTACAAAAACTAAACAAAAGTTGAAACCAATGTTTGTGTTGGTGAAATGTCATAAAAATAATGAAACCAAATTTGGTTTCATCAAATTTACAGAAACTATACAACCCTGAAAGCAATTTTTGTGTTGGTGATATGTCAGAAAAATAATGAAACCAAATTTGGTTTCATCAAATTTACAAAAACGAAACAACATTGAAACCAATGTTCGTGTTAGTGAAATGTCAAAAAAAAAGGATGAAACCAAATTTGGTTTCATCAAATTTTACAAAAATACACAACGTTGAAACCAATGTTTTTGTTGAAACCAAATTTGGTTTATTCATCTGTTTTTGTCTATTTTTTATTCTGAACCAAAGTTTTAGAGGTGAAACAATACGTTTATGTTGGAACCAAATTTGGTTTCAACTAATTTTTTCCTAGTTTATTCAGTTTTGTGCATTTGGTTTCTTCGTTGATGTTGTGTTGGTGAAATGACAATTTTATGTTGAAACCAAATTTGGTTTCATCATTTTTCTGCCTAATTTTTATCGTCGAAACCAATGTTTAGTGATATGGTAAGTTTTTGATGGTGGTGTTGCTGGTTTGTGGTGGTGGTATTGATGATAGTTCTTGTTGGTGGTGGTGTTTGCTGGTTGGTGTTTATGAGTGGTGTTGGGTATTGTTGGTGGTGCTGGTTGAAGGTGCTCGTTGGTTGTGGTGGTGGTTGGTCTTAGTTAAGGTTGCTACTGGTGGTGGTTAGTGGTGCTCGTGGTGGTGGTTGGTGTTAATCGTTGGTGGTGGTGGTTGGTGGTGATACTAGTTGGTAGTCGTGTTACTGGTGGTGGTGGTGGCGCTGGCTGGTGGTGCTGCATTCGGTGGTTGTGTTGCTGCTGGTAGTGGTGGGGCTACTGATTGGTGATGGTGGTTGTGGGGTGACATTGGTGTAGGTGTTGGTTGGTGGTATGGGTGAGAAGAGAAGAGAGATTTAAGTTTTTGTTGATTTTGTATCAAAACCGTTAAAATTCTTTAAATAGGGTGGGGTTGTTTTTTTTTTTGTAGGGATGATTTAAACTAAAAGGTTAATTTAGAGATATTATATTAAATGGGGTTTTTGTATTAGTTTTATTTTGATGGGTTTTTTTGTACATGGATAGTGACACCTTTGGGGTTATAACCCATGACCTATTTAAACAAATAATGATGATAAAAATCGATAGTTGTCCGTATTTTTTTGTTATATTCTCCGACCAAGCCCTTTTTCTTCATAATAAAATGTTGATGAAAACTGATAGTTATCGTATATTGTAGTACATATAACAACGTCATTAACACAATTCCATAATTTTTCTAAGATTCAGTATCTGTCTTTGAGTATAACCACAGTACGAATCTAATTTCACTAATAACAAGGGATTTTGCGTGGCTTTTGTTGCTGATGATAATGTTGGGGCTTTTCTGGCCTTCTTTTTTGGCATATAGGCTTTGTTGACTTTGTTGCCTTGTTAGTTTGAGGCGTTTGTGCTAGGAGCATGGATAAGGCTTACTAAGGCCTGTACTTGTTGATGTCAGGGCTATTTCTTATATGCTATTTTAGCATTGGCATTTGCTAATGCCATGACCATAACTATGGCCTATTTATAGTTTTTCAGTCTTGTGAGATTTAATTTTATTAGCAGTTATGCTTAACTTTTGTGCAGTGCATACAAAATATTTTCAAGAGATTCAGCCGAGGAAGTTTGCAACTTGAAATTATGCTTGATGCAACTCTGCAATTAGATGGTATGCATTCAATTAGCGTTTTCATTCATATATGGCATCGTCTCTGTTCTGAATGTTCATAATTTTGTATAATAAGTATATTCTTTTTTATACAAGTAGTTTGCATGGATGCACATGAAATAAAGAGGTTTTAGTTGAGTAAATCTCTGAAATTTATGTGGTGCATATATATGCAAAAGAGCTTCAGGACTAATTTAGCCAGGAGCTGAATATCCCTTATCGATTTTCTTACAGAATGTAGGATAAAAGTAGTGTTCATAATTATGATGCTTGATCAGGAATTTATATATTTATTTCATGCTTATGCATCTAGGAAAAAGCGATGACAGAGCTTCATGATATTTTAGCTAGGAGATGAATGTCCCTTCTTAATTTTCTTACATAAGGGACACTTTTTACGATATTACAATTCTCTTCTCTGTCAAAAACTCACCATCAACACTTCCCAAAATTTGGATTACTACTACTATCAGATTTATGGTTTTTTTTTCTTCATTCGAGCCATCTATATATAGAAATATCGACGATGATGTGGTTCGGCGATTAACTACGAGGTGATTAATTGGTCTGTAAATTTAACGAAGGAATTTTTTTCTCTCAATCGGTAGAGACGAAGATGAGAAGAAGAAGAGAAACAAGTAGAGAAGGAAATGAATTGAAATAGATTAAATTTGGTTTAAGTTTAGAGAAAGGGTATATACGATATTTACTTACTATTAGGAAATCCGATAACCACCCTTATTAGATGGATATAAATAAGTAGTCCCAAATTATTTTCATCAGCCCTCAAATTAAAAAGCTTAGTTTACTCTTCATACACTTTATTACTAACAATAATTAGAAATTTACATTAAAAACTCCCCAAATCATGATTATCATTTTAGATTTAGATAAACAAAAAACAGTCAAACAAATAACAATCCAGGATCAAATTTTTAATTACTTACATTCATCTATTGTTTCACATATATTATAAATATTATATCCGTAAATGAAAGAATGGTCAAATTCTATTTATTGATCAATGAATATATTATTACTAATGTACGAATAGTTAGTATACAAAAATATAGACGAGATTTCACTTGAGAAAAGAGAAACAAGATCAAGGAGGAAGAAGATCATTTAGAAAAAGAAAAAATAATATACTTGTAACCTTAATCTTTGAGAGATACTATAAAGAGATTGTCCTCATTAGTATGAGGAAAACAAGGGAGGTGGGCTACATGGACAATATGGAATTAAAATATTAGGTTTACTATTAAGTTTGTGTGTTGTTTTATTAGGAATAGGTTACCCAATGTCTATTAATTAATAGACCGGTGGTTGTAAACTTGTAGTGTTGTCTCATTACCATGTTATGATGAGTACGCCATTTTCCACCCATTCTTAATTTTTGGTTTTTAATATATGAATGTATTAAGCCTCTATTAAACCTAGGGATGACCCTCCAACCCGCACGGCTTGACAACCCTAGGGTTAGGATTAGGAGAAAGGACTCATAGTTAAAACGAGGCGGGTTAGGTTTAGCCATAGTCAATAACGACACGCTCAACCCGCCACGGATTGACCCTATCCTGGCCCGTCCGTCGACAACTCCATATCAACCCACCAGGGAAAAACAAGAAAATTCAAGATGCACCCAAGGATCTTATTCAAGAAACCTTAATCTCAAAACCATCCTTATATCTGTCCCATGTTTGATAACATAGAGAAACCGTATAAATCATGCTGGGGCTTAGGTCCCCAAACCTCTTAGGCCCCCATTTAATGATATTGATCCCCATGATAGCATTGGACACCCCCAAAAAAGAACTAAAAACTATACAAGGTTTTATCACTCTTCTAGCTATGTCGGATATCATCGCACCTCAATCTTAGTAGAACACCAAGTATTAGTCCACTAGGATTACCTCATAAACTATTTTCTAATTGGATTAGGAAATCATCTCAATATGGAAACGTATCAAAACAATAAATTTATTGTTTTCCTTACATGGTGTTTGATATTCTTGTATATGACAAAACATCGTATCTACCCGTATCTGGAAGCCATCAGTACAAGTAGCTGGAAGTTACAAAAAAAATCCGGAATCGAGTTAATTGCTTGAATCACGTGACATCAACTAAGGTCGTATGGTAACAACACGAGTTATATGGAAACATTTACATGTATCAAACGAATAAAACTGGGAGTTGAAGAATAAAGCACCTGAAACAAAGAGCTGGTTGGACATCGAGGACCTAAACTTTGGAGTTGAAGGCAGTTGAGCTATCCACGAGCTAACAAGATGAGTAACTGAAGAGTTGGAATATACAAGAGTGAAGATCAGGCATCTCCATCTATGAAGCGATAAATATAAAAGTGATTTGTCGGGTCCTAGTGATACACGATATATTATTGGTCCCTACTGATCACACAAATAACATGTGGATCATCTCTTGTATATATAGCCAATAAGGCTCCTTTTGTAACTAAGAATTCATTCATCAATAAACTTAATCTTTAACTTCTCTCTCCTATTTGTTTCATTCCTCTCAAATTTTTCTAAGAAACTCCATTAACGAGTACAGAAACCCCGGTTTAAGGTTCTAAATTCTAAACAGTTAAAAAGTAAAAATGAATTACCCAAGCAAATCTTAATCTCAACCGAAATCCGAATATTCTAAGAAACTTCATACTAAAATCATACTTTATAACATTGTTGAGTATCTCATTCATGAAAATCACTTCGAATGAAGTATCTTTTTGATTTTACATATTTCAAATGTTACGATATCGATTTACGAATTTTTCATCTAAAATACATAGTAATGCATATTTTCAAAGAGTTGGTTCAACTAAAAAAAAAAGCTTATCCACATAATCTTGTAAATATTGTGAAGATTTTTAATGATTTCAATATTTTCAGTTACATAGAATTCAGATCTGATATATTTTGTTTTCATAATTATGATATATTTATTTAGCGATTATTCAAATGGATGATGATGGAGCAAAAATATGATTGCTCAAATCGATCAAAAATTACAGTGAACATGACGGAAAAACACTCTATCACTGACTTTAGGGAAGTTTTGAATAAATTTGAAGTACTTGATTTAATTCAATAATCTTGATGATATTATTTGCATGACTAGAATCAATATTAGATACATGAGTTAAAGATTTTAATCTCAAGGAAAATTAAAGTTAATATGTGATTTTGTAAAATCTTGATTTCACTGTAACAAATCTGATTTCGACTACTATTTTGATATTTAACTTGGATGAAAATCTAGATCTATAAATATCTAGTAGTGTTATATTTTAGTTCAGTAATTAATTTAATTAAAAGAGCACTTTGTTGGTGATTTTGATAAAACAACATATTTCAATCTATTGGATATGTTCGTCCATGCAGATCATATATATTTCAGCATAGAAAAGCTTAATCTTAACTATTGTCATCATCACTTCTTTCAAATTATCTAAATCTTGCCATGATAGGAAAAATCATGTTTAATCAACATATAATAACATAACTATTGAGTGTTAACGTGATTTTCAAGAACTACAATTTGTATCATACCTAGTAAAATCTATTTCAGATAGGTTAAAGTCCATAGAAGATTGAAAATAAGTCGATATAATATTATATGCGGGTATATATATGTTTTAGATTTATATAGTTAACGAGCATTTGTTATTGCGAAGATGATGCAAAGGAGACTACTACCTAGACCAGGTGTAACCTCACCTCAGAGATCAATCATCGATCCAAATTTTACATATGTAGACACTGAAATGATAGATAAATGACCATCTTAACAAGCACAAGGGAGCACGAACACATCAACAATACCTATGGATAACTCAATTGTAAAGTACAACCGTTACAGTAGATGAAATAAAGTCATCCGAACCACAGCTCCACCATCAAGCCAGATCCCAACAATAGTAACAGTTGCAGCTTCATCTATGACATTCTTCGGCCCAGATGGACGTTCATACAACATTTTGATTGGATCATCATCATCTGCGAGTAAAAATGAAACATACATAGAAACACCAACAACACAATTACCAACAGTCAATGATCCGGAAAAAACTATCAATATACCTCAAGAACTTCTAACTGAACTTCTCAAAACAATAACATTGCTAACTGAAAAAGTCAATCAGTTGTACATTCTAGCAATTCACTAACCGACATATTTAATACCAAATGCATATCCACAAGCATCATATCAATTAACACTAATTACCTCAATCAGTGTTACCTTATCCACCCTTGAGTAATGAAGTTTGTCAGAGCATAACTCGGTTAAACTTTACACATATTGGTATATCAATGTTAGATGATAAAACATATATGTCTTGAATTACGTAAGTCAACTTTGTCAAGGTATCCTCAAATAAAACCCAATCACTGCAATACGTATCCTCAAATAAATATTTAGATTTTAACTATATATATCTTAATTTAATTGGTTAAACTTGCATTGTTGGAGCCTAATTTATCTTACAATCAATGATACAAAATGATTGGGATTGCTATGTAAGAGATTTTGTTTTGATCCAAATCCGGTAATAAACAAAGGTATTGTGTATGAGGAGTGTAATAAAACACTCTTCCAGCAATTAGGATTTCAAAGATTTCGAATTTAACCTAGCTTATGGAACCATTTTAATATGATTGAAACCACCTTGGTTCTGAAACCAAATTTCTTTTGTTCCAAAACCACATCCATTAAGCAACACCTTAGGTAACTAATTTATACAAAAAAAAATGTTGCATATATAATTTTTGAATTCCTATTCTACAGTTCCGGAACAAAACTCGATTTTTGTATATCTTAAAGTATATTTCTTTGATACGTTTCTAGATACCCCTTTTATATTTGAAGCACTTTTCTCATATGTTTTAATTTTGTCCTAAACTTATTATATCCATTGATTTGATACCATAGGAAGTGCATTCTTAGGGAAAAAAAATTAGGGTTTTGCTTGTTAAGGTAGAAAGTCTAAAAAAAATATATGCAGTAGGTATGATTGCGTTTGGAACCACGCTATGTCGCTATGTACGGTCAATGAAATTGCTTGAAAACTAAGTATCTATCATAGATCTCAACTATAAATAGAGAACTTATGAAATTTTAGTAGTAAAGTATTTCCTACGTTGTGTAAGGAAGAAATCCAGGTTGTGATCCTGTATGGGGGAACAAGTCGACCCAACAATAAAATTCAGGAAGCATCGAGAAAAATCCTGATAGTTTTCATACGTAAAATCGTTCACCATTTCGTCCATAACTCTTAGCTCGTTTTCCCAATCAATGGGCCCTTTTAGTATGTTTTAGTAGACATTCATACCAAACTTTTTATAATACCCTGAACTTTTTCTTAGGTTTAATTTAACCCATTTGGGTAAAAAATAATTTTATTTATTAAGTGGTGCCCAAATATCTGAAATTTAGATGCCTTTATCTTTTTTTGGAAACTTAATCCAAATTATAAGTTCCTTAATAGGTTTACATGCACCAAGATACCTTATGTGCACACATGTCAATCATGTGAAATAGTTAGGGGCATTTTAGTAATCTGACACCCAATACAAAATAAGCTGAAGCCTTGTTCTTTTCTTCCATATATGTTTTTCAGAAGTCTTCCTCTCTTGATTATAAAAAATTAAAAGGGGGATTTTATACTTTTGAGGTTCTATACCACTTCAACCTACGAAAAATGCACTTCGGTGCGCCCCTCCCCCGAAAAAGTAGCCCAAAGTAAGATAAGAAAAAAAAAAAACAAATGAATATGATCACAAAAAAATCTTAGAGAAAAATCATTAAAGATGTCTAGCTTGGAATGGTGTTTGAGTTAATATTCTTGCGGTGGTGTTTGAGTTAATATTATATGAGTGAAAATACTTATGAACATGAGGTTAGTATGATTCATCATATATTGTGTTTCATATAATTTTGGAAATTTGATGAAATGGGTTGCTAGAAATATGGATGAATTCATGTATATAAAACCAATCCATGAATTAATTTAAGATATTTGGGAATTAGGGTTTATATTGGGAAATTGGGGATTTTTGTTACTATCAATGTTCTTATACAAATTGATGAAATGTGTATTTCTAATCATAGTTATTTGTTATAATAGTAGTTTGATTCTAATAGTTTATCTCATTATCAATTCTTTCTTGAAAATCTCGTATACCTTGTACACCATAGAATGCAACATTTTAGTTTGCTGATATCTTGAATTTCAGTCGTTGGAATATGATGAAATTTTAATATGTTATGCTTCTTTAATCCATAATGCTAATATAAAACTTTGAGGATGATTGGACATAGGAAAGAACTGAAAATCATGAACTTACCGTGACTGCATTCTGCTTAATTGCAGCCCTGGATAGTCGACCAATAAGTGTTTTTCTCGTTACTCATTTATTGGACGAAGATGAATTTTTAATATGTTGTTCTTTACCATATAAGTGACTTGTTGCATATATTTTATGAACATCATAGAATTATAGGTGCCTCTACGTGTAAGAGAATCCTAGCTGAGTTCTATATATATAATATGCTAACATTCAAGTTCTGATATCTCTCTAATGAGCCGGTAAAAGTTGATGATTTTTGGATAGATGTTCTAACTTAAGTTAAACGCATACTGTATAAATTTCATGAAGATCAGGTAACCTTTACTACTGTGAAGTTTGTATAAACCATGACTACATTCAGTGAAGCGTAATTCATGTGTAGTAATCAAAATGTGTGAATGTTGGACTTGTACCATGATAAAATTCTCAATATATATACATGTTCCTTTCGACCTTTATGCTAAGGTTAACTTGGAATTGATATGAAATTATATACTAGAACCTGTTGGATGAATGCTACCAGTCAATGTGCATATATACTATGATCTTGTACTAGGTCTTCATTTATGAATGACTAACTCTTTAGATTGACACGTTTCTACTAGTAAGTACATAATTGGTGCAACACATTATAAATGTTAGTAAATTTTTTAAGAGTGTTGTGGCTTAGTCTTGTTAGTGAACTATATACTTAAAGTATACCGTGGACTTGCTTTGTTTTCTACCTCAAGTATTTCTTAATAAAAGTTGGAAAATGTATGGACGCTTTGAAATAACGCAAATGTACTTGTTTGTGTGATGCTAATGAACTATTTTAAGAAATATGTTGTGTGGTTTGTCTATGTATATTTGTTATCTTGCATACTATCTGAAAGTAGTATTGATCAACTCAATATATCAACAATAGCCTTAATCATATTATTGTTGTTCATCTTATAAATGAAATGTGGCAATCCTTGTAGCAAGTGGCATGTAAATTAACAAAGTCAGTGTAGTAATATATACATGCATATAAATTAGTAGGTTAAAGTACTATTGATAAAGTAGACTAAGGCTTGCACATATAATATTTTGGATGGAGATTTACATGTCAGAAGTATGGTATCTTTACTTGTTAAGTTAGTTGTATGACACTGTTATTATGGAATGAGTTTGACTTATACGAAATGCTTATATTTATTAAATTGTTGGTGGATATAATTAGTTAGAGATAGTTATTGCTAAGCAA
This sequence comes from Papaver californicum, assembly GCA_023531435.1. Classification (NCBI taxonomy): domain Eukaryota; kingdom Viridiplantae; phylum Streptophyta; class Magnoliopsida; order Ranunculales; family Papaveraceae; genus Papaver; species Papaver californicum. The sequence continues at coordinate 2,935,253 of JAJJMC010013110.1, forward strand.
TTCATACTATCTATGGAAAAAGATGATTGCTACTTGAATAAAGTAGTTAATATCATCTAGTAAGAAATAATTGCTACTAATAAGGGTAGTTCATATTATCTAGATAAGTAGACGATGAACTACTGTCGTGCTTGATCCCTTCAGGGTACGTAGGCAACAACGTTAGTGGTTCAGTGCATATAGTGGAGGTTGTTCATATTGTTCGAAAAGGGTTGGTTGTTGCTGAGAAGTTTAGATGATTATTTCATTTCGAGGAGATTCATATCACCTGGTAAGATTGTTCGATATGTGTGAAAGAAGTAAAATATCTAGCCTCGTGTTTGACGAGCTAATTCATAACATCTAATGAGAACTAAAGAGATGATTATTGCACGACAGTTCGTATCATCTAAATAGACTTGGAGATTGTTGTTTCCATTTACAGGAAATTCATATCATCTAATGAGGGATGATTACTGCGCGGGAGTTCTTACCATCCACTAGGCCATAATTGGCATTTCCACTACAAGTGGAACAACCGTCTGGGACGGTGAGCGAGACATATGGGACACCCCCATTGTGTATTGGCACCCTACCGTCTAGGATGGTGCGATTAGTGGGACACCCCCACTAAGCCATAGTTGGAACTTCCTCCACAGGTGGAATAACCGTCAATGACGGTTTGTAAGTTCTTAAAGAACCATCCATTGGACAATGTGAACCTGCGTAAAACGTCAGGGACGGTAGATTGAAAACCAACCATTGATATTGGTGCCCACAACCGTCAGGGACAGTGTGTGATGTCAGTATCTTTAGGAATAAAAAGATGACCAACCGTCAGAGACGGGGTGTGTTGTCAAGCTCTACGGGAGCAAAGAGATGGCCCTTATCAAATTGTAGGCTCTTTTGGGATTCATGTGTATGCGACATGGGACGTATACTTAGAAGGTCATAATCGACGTTCACAACAGAGATGAGGACCCTAATCCTTGGATTAATGAGATTCATGTATACTAGGATCTTTGTATCCAAATATAGGTATTCGGTTAGGAGATAATTATTGCTTATTGAGGTGATTCATATCATCTAAGGATGATTGTTACCTGATAGACACATTTTTGTGTCTGATTTGATCTCAATTATATGTATTGTTGGTACTCGATTTTGTATTTATTATGGTTTTTATTTCTTTGTAGGTGTTTTTGGAGAAATGTTAAAGGCACCTTCACATTGGATTAAGGCACCCATTTTTTTGATACGGGCAACCACACCCAATATTTTGAACTCAAATTTGGGCGGGAAGAAAAATTCTTTCTTCACGTACAAGAACAGGAAACTTCACGGGAGTTTGGAAACAAGTTTTGTTTATGAAATTTTCTTAACTTAGGAAACTGAATTGTTTGGGAAAGAATAAAAAGAGAAGGATATCAAATTATTCTCTTAATAGAATCAAGAAACCAAGAAAGAAGCGAAATCAGGAAGAAAAAAATTCTGTTTTTTGGAATATTTTCTTCAGTGAATCAACCGAGAATTAAAGGGAAGTTTGAAGAGATTTAGGGTTATGGTAGTATAAATAGAAGACCATAGAAGATTGTGGAGGGGGAGAGAATCATTCGGGAAGCTTAGGGAGAGATCAGAGCTCACACAGACGAGAAAAAAATTATGCTGCTGCTGCTGCCATTGAAGAAGAACACGAAGAACAAATTGGAGACACGAACTGTCGTTGATAGTGTCATAAAAGCCGTTATTTTTCCAACAGCGACAGAAAACAGTACTTCTTTGCCATACTCTTTTAATCTCTTCTGTAACGGACAGAACTACTCATTGTAATGCTTATAAGCGTATCAAAATTCCTGTGAGCTTTTATGTTACCATTGTAAGCATCATTTGAGTTATAAAATCGATTTTTGAGGGTTTTTGCCATTACAATGAGGAGCTAAACTTCATCTCTTAGGCGACGGAGGAAGCTAATTTCCAACGATTATGTGGTAACTTATTTTATGCAATTTATTTATGATTAATTGCCTTGGTTAAAAATTGATTTAAAAGATTTTTGGCAACAATTGTGATTCCGTTAGATGATACATGCTTTGGCATAGGTTTTATATGTTCCATGCTTTTGCTGTACAGTTGGTATTCTGAAAATCTACTTTCGCAATGATGTAGAATCAAATTAAAATATTAGAATTGCATGATTAAACTTAATCACTTTAAAATTGGAAAATAGTGGAATCCTAGCCTCAGTTTTCTCTCAACTTTATAAAAAAATATTTGAGTTTTCATACTTTTAGTTTTAGAAATTAGATTTAAAATCAATCTTCACAAGTCTGAGTAACGAACTTTATTTACCACTTTTAAAACTACAACAATACCCATTGAGGTAATTCATATCATTTGCTGGATTCAATGAATATCAATAATGGTATTAGAAAATGCAAATCAGTATTAAATAATTGATGACCCTCAACGTTAGTATCGTGCTTGTTTGCTCATAAAGCAATTCAGATGAAAACGAGAAACATTCGTTTCGAAAGTAAAATAAATTATTAAACCAAAATTGGTAATGTTGGTTCTTTGAGTGGCGTATCAAAAAGTCTTAGCTTTCCAAGTGGGTCGGAATCCGACCTATTAGAACGAAAAAAAATTCTTGTCCGTTACACTTTTTGTGTATGACTCATGCCAGATTCTTTACCAATTGTCGCCAGCTTCAGTGTTTCCAGGAGGCAGTGTAAAACTATTTTTCGCACAATTTTTGTGAAACATCTTGTAATAACCTCGGTCTGTATAATACCTCAAATATTGCTTCGTAATGAATGTATATGTTAGTTAAGAGTATGTGTGGTTGGTTTTATGATCCATACTAACAAATATTGTTTGAGATGTTTTGACTTAATATTCCCATAACTTCTCTACTTTTAGGGGGAGAATGACCCAAATCAAAGTGCTGAGCCTGCTAATGAGGGACTGAGAGTACCATGGATCATGATATGATTAACTTCCTCTCTCCTGCTGAAAATCATGGACGAACTCCCTCTTCCATGCTTTTTGAGGATGACGCTTCAAACGACATCGATATGCAGAATAACAACATAACAGAGAAAACGACACTTGGATACCCTGGTGCAGGATTTAGCTTTGACTTCCACTTCAATAGTACCCTCCATGGATACTTGTACGTTGGAACATATGACCACTACTCCTCATCCTCTCAACTTCTCTTAACCGTCCCACTACTTATTACCTTCTTGTCATGGATGTGTTGCCATATCGCACGTTGCCATAAACCGCCAGACCAATACCCCAATAAGAATCCCCTCATGTATTGTATTTGATAGCTCGTAGAAAAGTAATGAAGTCATGGACCACTACTATTTAGGTTAGGTTAAAGCAACAACCTGCTAAATTAGTGTGGAACGTTGCTCAAGTCACTAAGTTGTTAAGTAGACTGATAAGTTTCAAGTCAAGTAAAATAGTAAGCTTAATAGTCATATACTAGCTTAAGAGTAACATGGAATAAATTTGGATATATCTGAAGTCAAGATTATATAAAAGTTTCCAAAAGTAGAGCGAGAGATGGACATGATGTTCTTAAGAACAAAATATGCGCTAGCATTAGGTCAGTGCAAGAGAGTGAGCACCAGCATAGGTTGGTGTTATAGGATAGTTAGCACCAGCCTATCGTTGGTGTTGTTTGTAGTGTTAGTGCCAGCGTTAGGCTAGTGTTATAGGTTAGTTTAGCGCCAACACGAGGATGGCGTTGTTGAATTAGCCAGCGCCAGCGCCAGCACTAGGCTGAAGCTGTTGTTTTAGGGTGAAAACAAATATACGGTAAAATTGTACTTTTAAGTAGGTTCGAGAGATCAAGATTGAACAGGACGAGCCTAAACCAAGAAATTTTCGTTCACGCCCTGCTTCGATCACAATGGTGGAAAAGATTGGGTAAATCTTAGGGGAGGGAAGCAAAGAAGGTTGAGAAGTCTCTATGTGATGAGTAATTGTAGTGTGTAAAGACGAATCTATTATCTTTGAGATGAATCACTAATTCTGTATGTCTTGTATTCTTGTTCTTAGTTTTAAATAGATGAAACCATATGTTTATAGTTTAAAGAAAACACACTGATTTCTCGTAATTTGTTGAAGTTACCGAAAAAGTGGAGGAGTAACGACTGTGGAGATTGTAGTGGAGTCATGTCTGAAAAGCAAGGAAGACTTGTTGACTACTTCTCCTCATTCTCTCAATTGTATTGTAAATTTCCCTCTACTTGTTACCTTTTTATTCGTGGATGTGTTGCCATAACGCACGATTGCCATAGACCGCCATACCAATACCCCAATGAGCATCACCTATGTGTTGTATTTGATATCTCGTGGATAGTGAAGACGTGAACCACTACTGTTTTAATTAGGTCAAGTCAAGTCAAATGACTTGCTAAGTAAGTGAGGCAAGTTGCGCAACTCACTGAGTTGGTAATTAGACTGATCAATTTCAAGTCTGGTAAGTTTAGTAGTTATATACTAACTTTGAAATAACATAGCATAATTTTAATGTCCAAATGTTAGCTCACAAGTGACTTAGCATAAAACTGGAAGATGTTCGAGGCCAGTATTGTAAAAAGATTCTTAAGTAAGAAGGCTTATTGGATGACCATATAAGATTAGTGTTGACATTAGTCCAATATTAAAAGAATGACGCATTTCTTAGGAAATAAGCTAGCAAGACTATTACTTGCTTTTTAGCGCCAATGTTAATATGCTAGGTCTTGAGAGCAAGGCTAATGTGCTAGCTTCTAGCAAGGAAGCTATCTTTTTAGTCACGGAGGCTCGCTATTAAGAAGGTAGCGCTTGAGTGCAAAGGATAGGATTCTACTAGGTCAAAAGAGGTTAGCACCAAGTTCAAGGAAGCCACTACTCGTCATTCTCTCAACTGTATTTTAATTGTCCCACTATTTGTTACCTTCTTGTTCATGGATGTGTTACTATAACGCATGATTGTCGTAGCCAGCCAGACCAATACCCCAACGAATATCCCTCATGTGTTGTATTTGATATCTCGTGGATAGTGGAGTCGTAAACCACTACTGTTTTGATTAGGTCAAGTCAAGTCAAATAATTTGTTAGTAAGTGAGGCAAGTTGTGCAACTCACTGAGTTGGTAATTATACTGATCAGTGTCAAGTATGGTAATTAGTACTTATATACTGATTTTAAATAGCATGTCATAATTTTAATAGGCAAATGTTAGCTCAGAAGTGACTTAGCGTAAATTTGGAAGATGTTCGAGGCCAGTATTATAAAGAGCTTCTTAAGCAGGAATCCTTATTGGATGACATTATACCGATATTAAAAATGCTTATTGGATGACATTAGGTCGATATTAAAAATAATGGCGCTTTCTAAGGAAAGCAGCTATCAAGGATAACACTAGATTCTTAACACCAATGGTAATGTGCTAGCTCTTGAGAGCAACGCTAATTTGCTAGATTCTAGCAAGGAAGCTATCTTTTTAGCCACGAAGGATAAAATGCTGCTAAAAAGGCTAGCACTTTAGTGCAAAGGCTAGGACGCTACTAGGTTAAAAGATGTTAGCACCAAGGTCAAGGAAGCTAGCTAGGCCCGGGACGCTTGTGCCAAGACGCTAGTTAGCTGGGACGCTTATGCCAAGCCGCTAGTTAGCTGAGAGGCTTTCCCAAGGATGCTTGTGAAAAAATGTTGTATCAAGGACGCTTGTGGCCAAGACATTGCGCCGAGGATGCTTTCCCAAGGACGCTTGATCGAGGACATTGTGGCAAAGACGATGTTTCTCAAGGATGTTTGCTCGAGGACGATGTAGCCAAGAAGGCTAGCGTCAATGCACTAGGAAGCTTTCTATACAAGGGGGATAGCGCTCTTGCGCTAGGATAAGATGCTTTCTAGGGCCAAGGAAGGCTAGCTCTCTTGCGCTTGGCTAGGCCGAGAGTTAGTGCCAATATGCTGCTAGGCCAAGAGTTAGCGCTAGTTTGGCGCTAAAGTAAGAAAGGTCTAGGGTTATCCTAGCTCAGAGGCACAATGCGTTTTCGAAGGCATTGCTCCTTGTTTGTGGCACCTCCAAGAGGAATGACGCATAATTCGTGGCTTGGTTTTGAGAAAAGTGCCAAAGTGGCATATTTTAGGCTCAGGACAACAATTTGTGATGTGTTTTTATCGAACAAGGTATTAAGCTAAAATGCATCTTTAGGGGTTAAGCGTTAGTTATTACCAGATTAAGCGTATAACAGTAAATTAATGTTGTTTGAATAAGAATTTGAGTATCAACAAGATCTAGGAATAACATTATAGAAGATATTGGATATAGAACAAGCTCTAGTAATAACACTAAAGAAGACATTAAGGTCTAGGAATAACACTAGAGAAGACTCAAGTTGCTCTATACAAGTGGGAGATCCATATAGGAGCTTGAGACTTATTATATAGATATTATAGACTAGATGATCAGTATAGAATGCCTGTAGTTGTTTGTAGAGACTGTATTCTTAATTCTCTTGCGGAATATAGGTAGAAATACAATATTTCATATTATGATGTGAAGTCAGAAATATGCGCGAAAGTATGCGCGGATACTTTTATGTTCCTGCAACTAGGCAGAAGGGCGATTTTACAATTCTGACCCTTGCCAAAAACTCACAATCTATATTAAGTCCCATGCTTAGTGAGAAATATTAATGTTGCACAGTTAGCACTAGATGGTGACAATATGCTTATAGCAAATATATATGCATAGTTCAAACTTTTAAAACATAAGAAGATGTATTTATCTCATGGTTGTCCGAGATTAAGATATGTGCCACTTAGCATTAACCTTGGTTGGGATTAGTAGATGTTCATGTTCTTGTCAGGATGCTAGCTTGCCCGTGAGTAGATAAGGAATATGGTCGGCAATGGGCATTACTTATCCTCCCCCCTCCCCCTTCTTTTTTTTTTGAAAAGGTTCGCTTTATCCCAAAGGGATGATCAAATCATCATGGTCGATTTTTCAGTTATGTGTCTACCAAGAAGTATTGCTAGCTTTGTCTCGTCCGGGCAACATCTTTGATGCAGAGTTGGGCCTTAGACTTAAACTTTCTTATGAGCAAGTAGTAGGAGCCGGTGCTTAGGTATTGAGTATGCATAAATCAAGTGCTAGTGACATCATCAGTAAGGCGGCAGTAAATGAGAGATATGACACCCGACAACGATGCTTTAAGTTATATCTAGTGGCAGCAAAGTTGGAAATATTAGAAAACGACAGAAGAAGCTGATGGTAGATCAGAACTGCTGGTGCGGATTGCGGTGGACTCTATTACTCTTGTGTAGACTTGAAAATACCGATTCTTTAAGTTCAGAATATCCACTGGTTTGATATCGTATTAACGGAAAACACTGAACAACAGGGATGATATTGGCACCATCAGAAGTTGAGACAACATGGTCACAACAGTGGAGCACTATTGATGCAAGGTTGATGGCGTCTTCTAGTATGGTCGGTTCTTCTTGGGATATGCAATGGGACCTGAGATGATAGTATATCTGAGAAGATGAGAGTCCACAGGCGGATGAGATCTCTGTAAAGCTGATTCTTCTGAATCCCGTTTGGAAACCCTAGTTTTCACACCATTTGCTCCAGAAGCTGCATAAGTTTCATACGATGTCGGATTTTGATGTTTGACCCTAACTTTTGAAGTTAAGAGAGCATGCTATCAAATGAAAGAAGAACCACTCGATTCGGAGTTTGCTAGGTCATCCAACCATTCGTAATCATTTGTGATTAGTAAACCCGTGTGAATTTTCAGATTTTGTATTCTTTTGTGTAAGAGTCATATATCCTAGATCATGTCTCCAATTGATGTGCCTTTCTGGTATGTCATACTAGATACATAGATGAACACTTATTGTAAATAATCCTTTGACACGTTCCTCACCGATCTTTTTTCGATTTCTGAATTTGTAAAAATGAAGAGGTAATTATTGAAGCATCAACAAAAAATAGAGGAATGGAGCGAGTTGGTGCTGGAAGATGGAGAGTGCTAGAGGTGTAGGGCGCGCACACTGGAGGAGGAAGGGCGTGTACCATAGGATGAAAGGTGTGTACCATATGATGCAGAGAGTCTACCGGAGAAGGCTAAGCGTTAGAAGAGGAAAAGCCATTTTGCATATGATCGAATAAGAAGAAGAGTGTGAGCACTGATGTAGAGAGGTTTTGTTGCTAGTACTGTTGCTAATCATACCTTCTAGTTGAAGGATGCTACTGTGTTAAACTTTCAAAAGTGAGAGGGCCTTCAGTCCCCAATTGTAGTTTACTTAAATTCGCTACCAGGCAGAACATAATTTTACGGGGTCACAGGTCCATACTTCTAGGAATTTGACAGAACATGGGAAATCATGAAAGTTGGAGCCATCCTTTGTTGTCTTTGAAGTGTTGGGACTGTGGCGAATATTTGAATGAAGTTGAATCCATCATTGTCTGACCCTGTGAGAGGACGGCTCTGGTCTTGAATGTTGATGCATCTCTGGGGGACAAGTACTAGAGTGATACAAGTAGCCGAGGCTCCTCCGTTAGCTTGGATATATCTCGAGTAAGCTTCTTTTCTTCATGATCATGACAGAACATGTGAATTATTCAAACTTCTCATGTAAGCATAGCCATATTCGAATTTTACAAAACTTTTATGGACTTTAATCATCAGAAAAAAAAAATTTGATAAGTAAAAAATTGTATTAATGAACAAAAATATTTATAAAAAGCTTACAAGAAAAAAGGGGTCAGAAAAACCCCAAAAAACTTATAAACTATTTAAATCTATAATACGAAATAAGAGGAAATTTTATAGTCTTCAAAAAATCAGGTCTTCCATCATAGCTCAATCCTTCCCTATCACTTAACAAGCAACCACACTTAGCCATAATATCCGATGCAAAGTTAGCTTCACGATAAGTGTGCTCAAAGCGGATTGCATCAAACATATTCAGAGTTACAACCAACGCTGCTGTACAAACCAAGGTTATTCCGCCTTCCCAAGATCTAGGATAGCACTTGTAGAATCTGACCTTATAACAATTCTTCGAACTCCCTAGTTTCCATCCCATTCTAGCCCAATAATTATTCCATAAAGCTCTGCCAATAAATTGGTAGTTACGCCAAGCCCAATGGTCATAACACCAACCACATTACATTCTGAATCCCTTGCCAATACCTCAGCACCCTTCACTCCTGGATTGCCCATATAAGCACCATCACAACAAAGAAGCAGTTCATTTCTCCTCAGAGGGTACGAAAAACAAGCTTCTGTCCCTACATGTTTTACATGACGGTGTTTAACTCTAAAAAGATCCAGAATCTGGGCATCGTCAATAGAATTATGCATAGAGCCTTTCAATATTCCCGAGTAATCATGAATGAGATTAAAGATGCGCTTCGTGAAAAAAATCCAATTTGTCAAACTCTTTTCATAGATAATTAATAATTTTGTTTCTAGTAAAACAAAACTCAGACCGTATCACCAAAATTGTGATTAACCACAAATCTTTAATAATACGGCTCATACCTTTTGCTTCCTTGTAAGCTGAGACGAAATTCAAGCTTGGATGAAGTTTAAAAACATCTGAGATCCAATTCCCAGCCCGCACAGGAAAAGGACATAACCAAATAAGATGATCCAAAGATTCCTCCGCCAACTTACACACACAGCATTTGTTAGGTAGTGGGATCTTAAATCTGTCTCTGACCTTGTCTAATGTAGCACATCAACCTCTCATGAACTTCCAATTTTGCACAGCTAGAGATGGGTGTACAGCTCCACGCCATAAAAGATTAGTACCATCCAAACAAACATATTTTGTATGTACCAATTGTTTTGCAGATTTAATAGAAAATCTGCCCTTAAAGCCAGGCATCCAAATGTCGCAATCATCCCCATCATGAAGTAGCGGTAAATCTTCCAAGTCAAAACCAGCCCTAAGCATATTCAATTTGTGTTCTTCCGGAATATCCCAAACACCATTTACTAGCAAATCACTCACTTTTGCTAGTCTGTCTAGACCCTCGAATCTAATAATATCAGCTATACTCGAACTTCCATACCATATTTCAAAATATAAAGAAGTAGCTCTCCCATCACCAATCAGAGGTTTAGTATTTAGAGCCACCTCCTTATGCACCCATCTAATACCTGGTAGAATGGACGAGTTAATTCCATACGTTTTAACATGACCGTCCTTCATAGTGTATTTTGCTTCGAGATATCTCGCCCATTTCTTAGTGGAGTTTTTAATGGACCACCAAAGCTTCATGAGTAAAGCTTTACCACCGTTCTAGTAATACCCAAACCAGCTTCCTTGTATAGACAACAAATTTTATCATAGGCAACAATAAAAGATCAAAAGAGGTTCAAATCCCCAGACCAAAAAAAATTTCTAATCACTCTCTCACACTGCTGAATAAGTTTTGTTAGGCCATTTATAAACAACCATGTTATGAAAGCAATCACAGATTTAACAAGAACCACTCTATCTTGGAAAGAGAGCATCTTACTTTTCCAAGCAGAAAGTTGATCTTTTAACTTGTCAATAACATTGTTAATATGCCTATACTTCACCGCACCTGGCATCACTTTAACTCCCAAATATCTATCCGGAAATGTAATTATATTCATACCAAGAAAATCAGCAATAGTTCTCTAACTATTTAAAGAGCCTTCACCAGAATAAATCTTGCTCTTTTGCTTACACAGCGTTTGACTAGAAGTTCTTTGGTAAGATCCCAGCAAATTTACCAGATTTCGTGAACTCTTCATATTTCCTTTGCAAAAAATCATAATATCATCAACAAAGAATAAATGAGTGGGAGAAATTCCTCTTCTAGTAACCATATTGGTCGTTTCTTTCTCCCTAAAGAGTTTAAAAATATGTCGACTAAGCACATCTTCAATCAACACAAAAATCAGGGGCGATAAAGGATCTCCTTGACGTAAACACTTGTTAATTTTGAAATAAAAACTTCAAGGCAGCCATTGAAAAGAACCGAAATACGGGCAGATTTTAAAATAGTGAGAATCCAAGAACACCAAAACTCTGAAAAAACGTCTCTTTTAAACATTTCCAAGACAAAAGACCTGCTAACTGTATCAAAAGCTTGAGAAATATCCATCTTAAAACCCAAATTCCCATCTTTATGCTTTATATAAAGTTCATTAACCATCTCAGAGGATAAACTAATATTTTCATGAATGTTTCTACCCTTCATGAAAGCCACCTGCTCTTCAGAAACCAATTTACTCAAAACTTCACCCAGTTTTGTAGCAAGAATCTTAGTAAAAATCTTTTAAAAAAAATTACTAAGGCCAATAAGCCTAAATTCCTAAGAGTGTTAGCACCTCGTACCTTGGTAGAAGAACAATCAAGCTAGAATTAATACCATTTGGTATAATCTTCTTCTTCCAGCAATAAATAATAGCATTGAACAAATCCTGAGAAATTAACTCCCAACAGTGCCTATAAAAGCAACCCGAAAAACCATCAGGACCCGGAGCACTATCAGCACCCAAGTCAAAAATAACAACTTCTCACTACAAGAAAAACGGGTTTAAGCATCTAAAATCTTAGCAAGAGCTCGGAAATTTAGTCGCTTAAATAGTTTAAGCGTCTAAAATTGCAACTGCCAAAAAATTTGGCGACAATAAACATGTGTCCACTATTATTTAGCAACGAAAAAAATAAACTTAATCGCTAGATCCTTTGTTCAAGTAATTCATAGCAACATAACTATTCACTTTGAGGCACCGATTCGTAGTAAGAACAAAATAAATTGGTTGCTCAAACCTCTCTCAGCAATTAAGTTTGAGCCACAACCAAATATGTTTAATTGCTAAATTTGTTTTTCAAGTAATTTATAGCAGCTAAAAGTTGATCATGTAGCTATTCACTTTGAGGCAACAACTCGTAGCAACAACAAAATAAATTGGTTGCTCAAAGCTCTCTCGGCAATTAAGTTTGAGCCACGACCAAATATGTTTAATTGCTAGATCCGTTTTTCAAGTAACTTATAGCATCTAAAAAAGTGATCATGTAGCTATTCACTTTGAGGCACAAACTCGTAGTAACAGAAAATGAATTGGTTGCTCAAACCTCTCTCAGCAACTAAGTTTAAGCCACCACCACATGTTAAAAAATGAATTACTTGGTAAAATCTCTCCCAACAACCAAGTTTAAGCCGCTACGATCATTTCAAAAGAATTAGTTTTTAAAGTACATTTGAGAACTTAATTAATATTTATCTAACAATCTTATTAGGATTTATTTAATAGAAACATGAAAACTTGTTCAAATCATTGTTTTCATTCATTATGAGCAAACGTTTGGATGCACAAATTGAAGGAAAAAAAAACATGAGTCGACTAAATTGACTATAATTTGGTTATAACTTTTTTTTTGTTTCGGTGTGTTTATTGATTCTATTTTATCGGTTCTATATTATCTTTTAATACAACTTTTTTTTGAAGTTTTGTTCCATGGACGTAACCCATAAATGACTTCTATAAATTTAACATTGACAGTTCTTGTGTGGAGCAAAACCGAAAAAATAAAAGGAGGTCATTCGTGAATCGTGGTCTTAATTCCAACTACTCTTGTATGGAGCATAAGCATAAATTTCGCCCCCCCATTGTTCATTGACTCGTTTATGCAGTCACTTGAAATTGAGGATTTCAAAATGTTCAAAAATAGGATCAAGCATAGACAAATGCAGAGCTCTTTGATCGAGTTTTTTTATAAGGTCATTTTCGCTTCGGCTTCGGCTTCATCATTCATTATTTATGTTTCTCTGATCGAGTTTAAAGTTGAAACAATACGAGGTAATAGCGAAAAAAACTTCAATTGACCAAGATAAATAAAAATGCTATCAACCAGGTCATGTCCTTTGTTTGTTTGTTTAAACCGATATTTAGTGTTTGTTTAAACCAAAACTTGAATTAGCCGACATGAATAAAACAAAATATACTGAATCAATCACCAAATTAAGATCTTGTTTTGACCAAATATTCCGATAGATAACAACTGAGACATTACATTATAAACTACAAACTTCACCAAAATAAATAGAGACTTTCAATACATTCCAGGAAAAAATAAATCTTGAACCAAGGTATTCATGAATTAGGGAATATGCAGTTTGAAAAATTACGCTAGGTAAAACTCACCTCAACTGAATCAGAAAGTCTTCTAAGAGGACATAAGTAACATTCAATGCACCGATCCCAAAATCAAGCACCTGGAGATGCTACGATGAGCTCAAGTAATACAAGAAAGCTCTTAATCAGCAGACTGTAAATTTATTAATTAACGAGATTTACCTGCATTAAGACCACCTCCTGCAGTATACCATTGTTCTCATTAGTAACCCGTAATAACAGAATGGAAATAATTGTAATCAAATCCATTGTAATCATTTGTGAAATACATTGTAATCAAATCCATGAGGGCTTCTAATGTATCCTAAGCTGCACCGATTAACAAAGCCAAAGATATAAAATCCATCTTCAAATTTAGTTATTTAATTCTTGATTCTGCCTCAACTTGTGGCATCTGCAACTTTCTTATAAAATACTTTTATTACTAAGGAAATGCCTGTGTAACATTACACTTGTCAAAGGAAAAATTAGAGCATATCTTCACTTAATTTACCTAATGTGTCCCTTGTGTCTTCAATCTGCAGAAACCCTTACATGTTCGCAAGTTGCTAATTGCTCACATTTACACAATCATACTGTATTCAAGATTGTATTCTTAGTTGACAAGATCAAACTAAACTTAATAAACTTCAGTAGTGGTTTTGAATTACAGCTTGCAGGTGTTATAGTATAGCAAAAGCGAACACCGTTGTGTTGCATTTGACGCTAAGCAAACTGATCACCAGCACATTATACACTGCATCAGTTACTATTATATGCTTGTTATATGCACTAGTTACACTCACACTGTCACTGTGAACTTACTTAAGAAATCAGTTATCACTAGATGGACAGAACCTCCTAGTGGCTGGTACAAAACGAATATTGATTATTATGTTACGGCTAACTCATTCATTGCTGGAATAGGCATGATCCTTCGTGATGATGCAGGGGAGTATGTAACTTTTAGACGATGCGTGGCTAGACTAAAACCTAGAGATGTCTGGTTATTTGAAGAAAGTTAATGGTAGGCCGAACTGAATGTCAATCAGGTTATAAAAAGAAAGTGATAATCAGACAGTTATAAATGCTCTTGGTCTTAGATGGGGGAATCACAAACTCATTAGGGGCGGGTGCTATGGATTTATTAGGGAATACACCAATTTGGAAGTCTACTTATGTGAACAGGAAATGCAATGACGTGGCTAGCAATATTGCTAGTTTACATTTGACACACTAACATCCACCGTACAACCAATTGGTTGAATTCTGGCATAAAAAAGTTAAAAATGCAGAAGCAACAACTATGAGTGCATTTTTTTTGTCTAAGTTGAACCTTCTACCAATTTGGCTTAACAATGTGGGCAATGCTGAACAAAGAAGATGCTCAATACTCCAAAAGATAAAGGGAAGCCACTTGAGATGGCAAAAGAGCTACACTTCAGATCATGGAAGTAAGCGTTCCTATATAAAAGCAAAAGAATTCAGAATTTATAATACTCTAGACACTAAACTATGAATAGCATTCTCTACGTCTCAATCAGGGTTCAGATTTCCTACAAAGTGGCAAGTATCTATGTTTTTAGTTTCTTCAGTTAATTAAAACTTGAAACATCATTATACTAAAAGAACAAACTACTAGGTTAAATTCATGCCAGAGCTATTAAACATTAAAATGTAAAATCGAGACCATACCTGTCAAAAATCAAAAATTTTGGATCCAAAACATTTCTCTCCTCTCTGAAGACTGTGCATCATTTTCTTCAACCTCTTTCTCTACTACAATAGCATACAGGAACTCACTTCTCTTCTTTAGAAACAGAGACATTGTTAGAGCAATACGCCATAATCAAATAGATCAATAAAAAGGCATTCTCAAATCAACAACGTAAATAACCTAAATCTTCATTCATAATTTTAATAAAAAAAGTTATTATTATTCTACAAAATCAAAATTGAAAATCAATCAATGGATCTTTACTCATTCTAATACAACAGTATCACCCAATTCTTTAAGTTTCTCTAAAATCGGATTAGCTTCTTCTCTAGTGAGTCCATTTTTCAAAACAACGGGAGCTTTCTCAACCAAATCTTTAGCTTCTTTCAATCCCAAATCAGTAAAACTTCGCACTTCTTTAATAATCTTAATTTTCACAGAGAGAGACCTAACTAAGTTTGCAATCGTCGTGATGGTGTTGAATGATCCAGATTCGTGATGGTGGTAATGTTGCAGTAGATGGAACTAGTTTTTCTCCTACGGCGGCTCAAATTGGAAGAGAGACAAAGAGAGAGAAAAACAAATACTGAAAATGAAGAGATTTTTTTTAGGGTTTTGAAAACAAAAATTTAATGTTGGATAAGCCACCTCATACGGATCATGGAAAGATTTTAATGGTCCAGATTCGATGTTCGATGCTCATACGGATTATGTGTTAGTTTCTTTTGTGATTTTTGTTGTGTTAAAACGAAAATTTGAAAGGTGGATAACGGATTTCGGATGTTGGAAGCGGATATTTCTATCGGATATTTAAAGTTATCGTAACGTAATGGATTTTGGAAATTATGATACATTAAAAAAAATTGTTTTTTTGTAACTAGGGTTCTTAGTTTGTCATTTTTTTAGTGTTGTGATTTGATGAATTAGGTTCAACCCCGACCATTAACTTCACTTAATCGATTTTTACTAGATTCTGTGGGTTTATTTAGTTTTCGGTTAATTTAAATCGAATTTCCATCTAGTTCACTTAATTTTGCTCGTTATACGTCAATCTTACCCGATGTCAATCGACCTTATTCAATTTCTCTCATATTTTGTCGGTTTCTCTCGGAGAACACTAACTAGTTTACTTTCCTGATCAGGTTCTAAGTCAGGGGAAATTATAGTAGGAAGAGTATTCTCATTACCTAGAAACGTATATTTCAAAGTATATGTTAACGACTTTAATTCAAGGGAGGGAGCTTTAACTAAACATGGGACATGCATATCTACAGTGTGAGGATAAGGTTCAGGTTTACGTTGCCATTTCCCATAATCCAAAACTGGTGCAGAATCTAACGACGCATTAACTTTTCCAAAATGACTATCCTCATCATCAACACTATTGGTTGTAAAAGTGTTCTCAATTAGAGAATTAATCATGCAAACATACTCATAGTGGTCATGGTATGAAGTGGTCATGATTTAAAATAAAATAAAAAATTAGTCGGAATAATCGGGTAATTTGGGGTAACATGCATATTTTATAAAACGAACCATGTACCTTTAACCCTGAAATCTGAACCCTTAATAACCTCATCCCCTAAGTCGGATCTTCATCGGTACCCCGAACCCTGAACTCCAAAATCTGCCTTAATAACCTCATCCCCTAAATCGGATCTTCACCGGGACCCTGAACTCCAAAATCTGCTTTAATACTCTCATCCCCTAAGTCGGAATCTTCACCGGGACCCCGAACCCTGAACTCCAAAATCTTCCTTAATACCCTCATCCACTAAGTCGGAATCTACGTCGATTAGTTCTTCTTGTTCGGAAATAGTTGATTTGTTGTTTAGGGTTTTGTTTGGGGCGGAGGATTAGGGAGCAGAACCGAAAAAGAGAGAGAAAGAGAGAGAAGAAAAAATGAACCCCAAACGATGTTCAATTAAAATTTGTTGAGATGTAGATTAATTTCTTATATAAAGTTAAGCTTTACCTAATAACAAAAAATATATGAGGTGTACAAGACAAAAATGACGTGTTGAGGGTTCGGGGTTCAGGGTTCAGGGTATTCTAAACCTGTGTCCTGAACACTTAAGAGTCGTTAAACACTAAGGATAATAAGGTGTACAAGACGAACATGATGGGTTGAGGGTTCAGGGTTCAGGGTTCATGTACTCCTTATTATCCTTAGTAACCTCTTCCCCTAACTCGTTAAACTTACCGGACACGTAAAATAAGGTCATTTTAATTGAACATATGTTGGGGTTCAACCATACTCATCAAATCATAACTTATAAACAAATGACAAACTAAGAACCCTAATTACAAAAAAATAAAAACAAATATTTTCGATGAATCCTAATTTCTAAAATTCGTTAGGTTACGATAACAATATCTGTTTCCGACATTCGAAATCCGTTATCCACCTTTCAAATTTTTATGTTAGTAAGATGGTAGCTAACACACACAATGATAACTAACACATACAATGGTAACTAACACAAAATGGTAACTAACACAAAATGATAACTAACACACAATCCATATGACCATCCAACAACGAATCTGGATCATCAAAATATTTCCATGATCCATATGAGGCACCATCACCACCGTTAATTTTTTTTATCAAAACCCTAAACACAAATTTCTCTTTCATTTTTGACATTTGCTTTTCTCTCTCTCCCAATTTGAGCCGCCTAGGAGAAAACTAGGGTTCCATACAGCATCACCACCATCACCGCTCACTCTTCTCATCGTTTCTGTTCTCCAATCCGATGTGATGAGGTTCTTGCAGAGGGTTAGTGTTGGGAATATCGTCAACATCCTTCCATTTGCCGTGTTACCCGTCCTACTCATCCTGATAAGCCTAGACGCTTGGGTTACAAGGCCAAGCAGGTAATGAAAAGTTTTAAATCTCAGCTTCACTTGCTATTTTCGGTCCATTTGATATCGAAAACTTATAAAATGATGCAGATAGTTAGTAAACTGTGATTCTAAATCTAACGGAGATCCTTATTTTTTAACTAGGTTTAAGTTAGAGTATTTCATGTTCTGAAGCCAAATCTCTCCGCTCAATGACGCAGAGAATGGTCTTGAATAAAGAAGAGATGGTTTGTAGATTTTACTTCCATGGAGTCGTAATCTTGGTATAATTTTCTAGTTGAGATTAATTCTCAATGTATATGTGTTTCTGTAGGAGGAAGTTGTTCTCAAGAGGTGTTGGCTTGCTCGCTATTGGGGTTTAGCTGTACAGAATGGTAATCTGCTGGTTAGTGGACATGATGAAAGAGCTCAAAATGGGGTAAGGTTTCTTTCTTTTGTAATGGTATTACACAATTCACTGAATCAGTAAAAGAAAATTAGTAAGAACTGAAATTATTCCACAAAGGCACTTGGTTTATGTAGTATGAAGTTAAGAACTGAAATCCAATAAGAAATGTTTTCCCAGGGTTAGCCATTCCGCAACAAAGTCCTTGTTTGTTTCGCAGCTGCTTGGAGCTTCCAGATATGACGTTTACTTCATAGGTATGCAAAACAAAGAAAGATGCGAGCAGTCTGCTGCAAAGATGGCTTTCGAAAAGGTATAATTCTTCTGCCTTTTCTTTTGTTCCTTTTACTGTTTTAATTTTAATGTTTATTGTAGTTGTAAATATTGTTTTGTAATCTTTTGGTGTTATCTGGTATTGCTTGTTTATTGAAGTGTCATTGCTCAACTGTGGTGCAGTTGAGAAATATAGCTTTGAAATGAATTCATCTTTTCTGACAAGCTTCTTTCTCTGGGTATCTAGGTTCCGAAATGTATAGAAATCGGACTACCTCAGCTAATATTGTTAATAATATTCTCACAGGTACTTTCTAATGTGTCCGTTTGTTTTCTGATTGTGAAACTGAAGTTATCGTCTTCTATCAGGATCTAAAATAGAATTTACTGCTAATGCTTGTAACAGTATTTACCCCATCTAATACACGCGAAAGATGTGTTTGACCGGTTTGATGTTCTATTTTCGGTGGCTATCATATGGATTTATGCTCACCTCTTAACCGTTGGTGGTGCCTATAAGAATTCACCTCTGAAAACTCAATTTCGTTGTCGTACAGATCGTGGTGGACTTGTACGCGCTGCTCCATGGTAAGGCTTTTAGAATTTCATTAAATTAGGTTATTGGGATTAATGTGGACTGCTTTTGATTTGGTTTTCTTTGTTGGGATGTCATGATTATAGTGTTATACTGATCCTAATCATGTTCATCTTTATGCTCAGGATAATAGTTCCATATCCGTTTCAATGGGGTGCTCCTACATTTGACGCAGGAGAAGTCTTTGCAATGATGATGGCTTCATTTGTAGCTCTTGTAGAGGTCTGACATCTTTTCACTTGATTTATTCCAAAAGAACTTCATTAGACCAGACAATATTTTATATGCTTTTTCTTTGTGACCCCTCTTTTGATCTCCATTTCTATATCAGATTTTACTATGAGACCAGCCAATACCATTTCCTTCACATTTGCCTTATTAATTCTTGCTCTTTCATGAGGCATTTGCCAAAAAATTAGTTTATTGTTTTAAACAAGTTGGAAAAACAACTCGGATGTATTTTTGCGGCTATCTTGCACTTTTACTGCTTATAAAACTACTGTTTGCAAAGCTTAATAGTTCATTTATAATTCGGTTTGCTTTTCTGATTGCAGAATGTGAGGCCAAACGGAGAGAATCTCCCTAAGTAGTTCGTCTCGCTCATCAAGTATTGCTGGGATGAAGACCCAAGAACCCGACCAGAGTTCACAGAGATTAGCATCATTCTGCCACACTACCTAAATTCCACCACATCCACACCAACAGCAGCAGCAACAACAACTACAACGAATCTCCAGTCAGGTAGAACCTGATTCCCCTGATACCCATCAACTGATAAAGGAACGGCTAGGTGAAAAGGTTATCTTGAAGAAGTTGTTATTAATGAGGAAAAAGAACATGTCCACCGGTAAATGTTCCTTGGGTTGATAGTCCAATTTCCTTTGGAGCAATGGACCAAAGTTTTGAAATCAGATATATATGTAAACTGTTCTATAGAAATTATTCCTTATTTGTTGTTGCTAGAGAGACGAATTTATAAGTTGTATACAGGCAGTGATTGTTCATCCACTTGGCTTACTATATCATTTGTTTTCATTTTAATTATATAATCTTAGTTATAATATTTTTTAATTATAATTAGATTTTCGGATTATTTAAATCAAATGAGTAGCTTAAATACTCCAGCAACCAACTTTAAGCCAATTAAAATCTGAATTCTAAAATAATATGGAAGCTTAAAAAATTAAACAATCAACTTGAGTAAAAATTTTGATACCTTAAAAGTTTAAGCAACCAACTTCAGGACAATCAAAAGTAAAAATCGTTTGTAACAAGCAAAATCATTTGATCGCTTAAAATTTTAACCAAGTAAAATCAGGTTAAGTTGTTCCATTTATCTTCCAACTAGGTAGTTTAATAGCTCATAAGTCACAAGTTGCTTAAAAAAATTTGTACCTCAAAAGCTTGAGCAACCAACTTCAGCCCAATCAAAATCAGAAATCACTTTTAGCGAGAAAATTCATTTGATCGCTTAAAACTTTAACCAAGCAATTTCAGAAAGAGTTGCTTCATGTATCTATCAACTAAGTAGTTTACTTGCTTTAGAATGATTGGTATATCTGAAGCGATTGATATTTTACTTGCTATATTGGTTGGTCTAGATGTTAAACGATCACAATTTTACTTGCTCCATGTTAGTTGGTCTAAATGTTAAGCAATGAGAAAAGTATTCGCTTTAGGTTAGTTGGTTTATTACTAGAGCGATTACATGATCGCTCAAGGCTTTGACATACATGGCTTTGGGCAACCAACGAAGCGAGTGCCACTTTTAGTCGCTATAACGGTTATAGCGACTTAAAAGGGGCTTTAAGCTATTCAAAACGAGTAATCGTTTAAACCCATTTTTTTTTATAGTGTGGTATAACAATTGAACTACAGATAATTAACATCACTATCCTACCCAGGTTTGAATGATCCATACGATTCTAGGACCAATGATCCATAAGAGTCTTAACGAATCTAAGACCAACTAGTAATATATAGACTGTAGAGTCCAGTACATCTCTAGTATTCAAAATAGTATTAGCTAATCATAATTTAGCACACAACTCCAAACTGACACAATACAAATCCGACCACTAAGAACGCGATAATGCTAGCAAGTCTTAAAGCATTAATAGGAGTTCAATCTAAATCTATGTCTAGACTTAATTAAAATTTTGTAGCATACAGAACATCCATTAATCCACATCAAAAGTTTAACAACATAACATACCAAGTTTATGAAAGCCAATAGTAGAGATGAGCCTAACTGGGTACGCGACTATGTGATCACTAATTACATATCATATATGTTCACATAGCATAATCAAGGAACCAATAAATATGTATAAGCATAAATTCACGGTAGTATCTATCCATCCTGTTTATAGAAGCTACTGTATTAGGAACTGCAACCTCAGACTTTCCTTTTTTTACTCTTTAAAAATAATGGATCGGTAAAACTCTTTGAACTTATTAATCTAACCATAAAAAATATAAAATAAAAAAAAAAAGAGATAGAAAACCTACCTGATACGCAACAACAATAGCCCTCCTACCAATATCAAATCAGCTTTTAATCAATCTTCCTAGTCCCTTCTTCTTCTAAATTTCTTTGCACGCGATCCTTAAAAATATTTAACACCGCTAATAGGTTTCTTTTAGGTTTTGAAGAAAAAGACTAAACCCTAGGATTTATATGTGTATATAAAGATATATGATAAAATTCTAAAAACAACCTTGCTGCTACCTATTAACACCTATTTTTGTATAAGGGTTTTACTGGGAACCATATATATTTTTTCAGAAAGATCTCCATTGATAAAATCATTTTCACATTCATTTGAGACAACATCCAATTTGAGGCAACCGCTAGAAGAGCACAAATATATGTCATTTTTTTCACTGAGGCAAAGCTTTCTTCGTAATCAATTCCATATTTTTGAGTAAACCCTTTAGCAACAAGACCAACCTTGTAACGTTCTACGGATCCATCAGATTTAGCTTTGATTTTCTAAACCCATATAACTAGACCCAACTGCGTGCTTTTCTGGAGGTAAAAAAACCATTTCCATGTCCCTTCCTTGTCCATTGCAAAGAGCTCTTATCCATAGCTTGCTGCTACAATTGGTCAGAAACATCCTTTTAGAAAGTAGGCTCAGAGAAAGAATGAACAGAATAAAGAAAAAAAGAGAATTTTGAGGAGTAAATATCTTTTTGTTACACTTATTTTCTTGCTTTTGTGTGAATTATCTTTTATTATTATTACTTTTGTAGTTTGTGTCTTTTATTAGGTTACATCTCTAAAAAGAAGTGAAATGGAGCATTAAAAAAAGGAAGAAATACCAAATACCCAGTGGATCTTATTAAAATCCAGGATTTCTACCCATGATGTCGAATAGAACGATAAAACGAAGTCAACAGCGAAAGAATGAAGTCATTCCGACTTCGTATGAAGAAGTTATGGGCAAAAAGAGAAATTAAACTTGTCGATTATCACGGAACCAACAGCTAAACGAGTTTCAATTGAAAAATGCTGAAGGCACCTGAAGAATTATTAAGGGATGCCTAATTTTGAATTTCACTAGTGGCGCCATCAGTATTGATAGGGGCCACCTTCTTTTTCTTCTAAAAAAATTAGAACAATGGATTAGGTTTAATTTCGGTTGTTCTTTGCAAAGCTGATGGCCATGGTCAGGTAAGCTAAAAAGGAGTTGTTAGAAGCAGTAAGAACTCGATAGGTCGCAGACATGATGGTGAAAAGTTATTACAGGGTATGGCTGATAGTTAATGGTGGTAGAGGTTGCTGTGTGATCTGTGATACTCATGGAAATGATAATGATTGTTGTTTCTGTCGACTGGTGGTTGTTGAATAATGGAGGATGTGAATCTCTGATTCTTGATGGATTTGAGAGGATGAGAACCAAGGTCGATAAAGTCCGGGAGTCTCCATCGAGATTAATGATGACTGGAGTTATAGGTGATTGATGGTGATTTGAGTGAACTCGAGTTTGTGTCTGTAAGAGACTGTAACAGTGGGGTCGTTGGGGACAAAATGATATTTGCCCGAAATGACGTCATCAAGTCCGATCCTAATTTGGCCCGAAGAGACGTCATCATTTTCCGAAGCGACGTCATCATCTATGTCCCGATCCCGAAGCGACGTCATCATTCACGTCTCGATCCCGAAGCGACGTCATCACGTCCCGAAGCGACGTCATCATCCCGACCGTTCCAGCTTGTCACGATGCTATCCTGTCCCGAAGTGACGTTATCATTTCTCACAGTGACGTAAGCAATTCCCGTTCCAACTGGTGCCCGATGTGTCCTGTCCCGATCCATGCTGTCCCCCGGACAATCCCGATGGACTTGGGATGAACACGTGGAAGCATTTAAGAGTGAGAGGAGGACAGGTGGACACAATGGGAGATGCCACATCATTTGTAGGCTTTACTTCCTTTTATAAGGAAAAGAAGAAGAACAGAGGGAGGAGGTCGGCTTCGGGGGAGAGGAGAGGGGAATCTCACTGTAAATGGAGAGCTCTAATGGAGCTCCTTGATTTTGTAACCTCATTTCCAATCAATAAAACTCTTCAATTTCACTACCCGTGGATGTAGGCCATTAAGGGCTGAACCACGTTAAATCGGTGTCCATTTCTCTTCTTTTTGTTCAATTTAGATGATTGATTTTGGTTGTTTTGGGTTGATTCGATTTTCTGCCCAAACAATTTGGCGCTAGAAACAGGGACGAGTAATGGATTTATCCAACCTATCTCACTGGAAACATGAACAATTGAGGAGAGGATATCAGAACCAAGCTTGATGATGTTCAAAGACGGGATGGAATTGCTTACCATCAGGTTCAATTCCGAGGAGAATCAACAGTAACAACAGTTTACAGATTAACCAAGAAATTTGATTTTATCTCGACTACATGATCTTTCTCCTCACGGAATCTTCTTTTAGCTCTTCACACAATCATCCTGTTCCTTAATTTTTGTTGTTTTGTACAAGTTTTGAAACCAAGTAATGTTTCTGTTTTCAAACAAAATTTTGAGAAAACTCACAGAAAAACTAAGTTTTATTCTTCACAAGAAATCTTATTTTCTTTTGAAATCTTGTCTCAAAATGAGTTTTGCTTACAGATTTACAACAACCGAATCTTGTCTAACAAACCTATTCAATTGATTTCAAAAATATTAAGCATCATAATTTCAATCTGATTTGGGAATTTTTCTCTCTAATTTGATTTAGCTCTTTTTATATGAATTAATTGCTGCGATTTCTATGATTTTGCGGATGATTTAAATGATTGGTTTCTTTTGAATGAGTGAATGAATGCAGGAAAGAAGATTGAATAGTATTTCAAATCACCAACATTTTCATGGTGAAATTAACAACAGAATGCACGCAAGGAGTTTGTGATAATGTTTAAATGACAAGTTTTGGAAGATTCAAGTTCAAATGCATGAATTAGCATTTCCGACAGTTGGACCATGGTGCTGGGGAATGTTTGACAAGGATTAGAAGATTGGGTTGCAGGGGAAATATGAAAAACCAACCTTCCATTTCAGCTTACTTGCATAATGTGAATTTGAGCGGCTTTAAGGAGCTAAATTCATGTTTTCTTCACCAATTGTTACATACTACATCCATAGTAAAAGAAGATCGCTTGACTGTTAAGGATGATTCTACTTCCGATGGTGTTTCCTCAAAAGATGTTTATCATGTTTTGAGTTTAAAGAAGAATCTTGCTTCTGTTCTGTAAATTATTGATTCTGGGATTTTATGTTGAAAAGACAAACCAAAATGCAAGTATTTTACTCTGACATGCACGGTTGGGTCATGTTGGTTATCAGATATTGCAGCAAATCTCAGTGAAAAGATTGTTAGAAGACACCTAGTTATGCTGAATATCGATACTTGATGGTGATTTCAGATGATTCCATTCGGTTTTCTTGGATTTATTTTTTGAGACACAAAGATGAGGCTTTTTTGATCTTTGTCAAGTTCAAGATGCAAGTATAAAAAGAGTTGGGGAAGATGATTAAATTTCTACGTACTGATAATAAAGGAGCATGGGAAAATACATGTGTTACTATTGTTATAAGATACTTGAGCAGCAGCCTAAAGATGTGCTTCAACATCCACTCATGTTATTCTTAACAATGGAGAAGATCAGAAGAATATTCAGAGTTGTATAATATCACAACATCTCCACTCATCAGTTACGACAATTAGCAGCATCGCCAGTCCGCAATTCCTTACATCCGCACCACCGCCAGTTCTATATTGAGCTACAGCACTAACAACAACAGCATCAAACTCTCCACCCCATTCCACCTTATCAGCACCAAACTGCGCATCGCCTTGTATTTGAATTTAATGGCTGGATACAGTGGAAAGTTCAGAATAGGTATGAATGGAAGTATTACTAACTGTGTATTGATGCTTCTGCGGATGCCAAGGGGTGAAATTCAGAATGCTTATAAATGCCTTTGTAATTTTGAATGCGTGAAATTCAGAATGAGTGAATCAAAGCCTAACTCTTTTCTTGGTGACATCTATCAGTTTCAGTTTTCTCTCTAGCACCAGTATTGCATACAGCGCTCTTTTTAGACAGAACTTTAGTGAAACAGATTGTAATATCATCAAGATCATTCCTGTCAGAAGATAATCTGTGTAGACTCGGGCATGTTAAATTATCCCTAAAAAGAGATGTGAATATAGAAGAGGACTTTGCCTTTGCACAAGAAATAGGATGCTTATTTCTCGAGTGTAGCGTAAAAATTCAACGAAACGTTCAACAGTGCTTCAGGGAACTTGCTCTGAGGATTGGATTAATGCTGAGGGTTTGAAGCTTGCGTAGCATCGCTTGCGTTGTGATAATTACTCCTTATGCATTTTAATTCAAACTCACAAGAGATAAGTTTTCATCATTTTCTTCAATTTTTTGATTGCAATATCTGTTACATATCCTAAGTAACAACTTAAACCAAAGAATGATCCTTAACTGGTACCTTTGAATGATTGAAGCATGATTTGGCTTCATTATTTAACAGCATGTTGAGCATGAACTGAATGCCTCATTACATCTAGGAGCATATGGACTCATAGTTTAAATTATCTCAGCCTGTACAATCTTCAGCTTTTCTGACTATGTTTAACTGTTGTATATGATTAAAAGCTTGTAAACCATCTTTGACCTGTACCCATTAAGATGTGAATATTAATCTGTTTAGCCAGCTACTTGCAAGTGAAAAATTATGATTTATGTTTGAATCTCTAGCTATGAGTTGGATGTTAAAGTTCCCCCAATTGGTATCTGTTCTGGTACCTTGATTCAAATTTCTAAAGAATCAGTTGAACTTTAGTTGATCAGGTTGATTATGATATATTGTTTCTGACTGTAACTTAGTGACATATAATATTATACCTCATCAACTTGAACATCATCTGTCCACGGAATGATAAATATATCTTTCATTTATCCATTGAGAACTATTGTAATGCATAAATAGATTGAGATGGATAAGCATTTAAATCTCATCTTAGCAATTCATGTTCTATATTTACTATGCTCTTCATTGAAATAATGTAGCTTAATTTCTGACCCTATAGCTCACAAAGAAAAGTGAAGGATCTATAACCCATATATGCCATCTATCTGAGCTGAAATGCTCATACTGGATTTTATGAGATGAATTTCCCTAATTAAATTCCATGAACTGAAACTCTTGAACTCTTGCTATAACTTATACTTGAATAACATAAATACATTTCAGCTTTGTTGCAGGATAGATATTTAAATCTCAAAATTAGATATGAATACAAGGACAGTATAGTTTGTACAACAACTGATGGAAATGATTCGTGCTTGAAGACAGTTCTTTACGCAAACGGATGTTGCAATTTTCACAACAAGTCTCTTTTACAGTCGTAATGCAAGCACCAAGAGGAGCCGAAAACGATCAAATGATCCATCTGTAGCAAAGAGGCCATTCAATGCGCCCGCAACTCGCTCTCTCAGCGAGCTAAGTATGAATTATTAAAAAGTTTTCAATTATTCGAATCACATCATCATACCTTGTTGGTCTTTTACACCAGTTGGTTTCATTTCAAATAATTGGATTATGTTAAGATTGAATGATGTTTAAGTTAACTTGAAGATAGCATGAATGTGATTGTATATGTATGATCTTAAAATGCTGCAACACTAGGCTAAACCTATTCAGGCTAGTTGGCAGTTAACCATGAATGTCCGGTTTCGACATTTTGATAGAGAATAACATTATTTCTAAACCCCCTGCTAGAGTCTGTCACCTGTGTGATGTTTCTTATTGATTATTTGATTATTTGATTGTGACTTCAAAACAATTTGTAGAAAGCCCATTTCTGTCTTAGTCAATCCAACTAAGCTTGGTAGCATGTTTTCAATTCTCAAAACTTGCAAAATTTGATCTCTTTAAGCTATGTGTGATGTTTCTTCCTGCCATGGAATGGCTAAATTGTGGCATGAACTTGATATGTTCTTGTCATAGAATGAATGCTTGAATTGCAGGGCAGAACTGATTGAAATAGCCTGAGCTAGGCTAGAATACCCAAAAAGTAAACCAGACTCTGCTGGATTTTCTTTCTAGTGAGTCGGCTCATTAAGTTTGATCCAACTCAGTTGAACAAAACCAATTAGACCGAGTCAGATTGGCTGACTCGGCTAACCCATCTTTCTCTCTTAACCTTTTGACCGTTAATTGATTATCAGTTGACCATTAGTTTGACTTAAATCTTTTTGCTTCTGATTCTGCTCGATTTTAAAAAAAAAATTAATAATAATAATAATAATAATAATATAATAAAATAATAATAATAATAATTTTTATTATAATAAATTAAATTAAATTTTATTATAGCTAGATAATTATTATCAAAGCTTCAATAGATAAGAAAAGACATATACCGGTCCACAAATATTTTTAAAAGATAAATATACATTATCTTTTTTAAATTTCGATTATAAAGTTCATAATATTAATTGTGTATTTCAAGTAGCAATTTTAATTTTAAAAATAATTCTTAATTGTCATCATTAAATCATTCAATCATGACATACCCTAATTATTTAAAGAAAAATGGGTTAATTTAATTCATCAATAGAATAACTTTATTAGATGATAAAAATTTCTTAACTAGTATCCACAATATTGCAAGTCATTTTCTCATCTAACGTACTTTTTTTACTCATTAATTGCTTTCAATAGCATCTGAATCACATGCGATATCATGCATCATGATAATTAATCACATAATCATAGAAACCTATTGATTTAATATGATAAATTTTTAGTCTGATCAAATTCTAATTTGTTTGATTAGATTTAATAGTGATATTTAATTAAAAGCATGAAAATCATTTTTAGCTTGTGCCCATTTAATATTATGAAATGTTTAAGACATTTTTATGAAGTGTGAAGATACCTATGAAGGACACTTCAGAGATGCGGCAGCTATGCAATAATGATGTATTGGGGGCATGCTATAAAGAAATCAAATTTTTAGCTGTGAAATGAGTTAAATACTGCACGCCAATTAGGTATTTCATTTTGATAATTTATTAATGCTAAATAGTAATAATATATTTCGCTACTTTATGTTATATGCCTTGTACTTCTTAACATAAGGCAGCAATTAATACCTTAAATGAGCCTTCAAGAAATGATACTTCAAATGGCTCATACTTCACAAGAATATTCAGTAAATACTTCAATTTATTCTGAACTTCTTTGAAAGGCGATACCTCTTATACTCCTTGCGGCAATCTAAACGCTCCTACAGGAATTATCATTCGAAAATGGGTATCTATTTCAATCTATCATCAAATATTTTCGGAAGGCGAATACTTCTACATTTGTATACTTCTGATCTCTCAAACAACGATTACTTCGGAGTAAAATGATATTTCATCTGGATATTTCTCATGTCTTATTTAAAATATATTTCATATTTTCTTTCTATATATGCTTCTCATGTATATAGAAGAATATGGGATATGTCTTAAATAAGAAATGAGAAATGAGAAATATCTGGATGATTTTCAAGTATACTTTTCATCTACATTTCAGGTATATTTCTTACCGATATTTCTCCGTTCAGGAGACAAGAAAAGGCTAGTGGGTGCATTCCCAACGAGGGAACCCATGTAAGAGTCTTAATAAAATGATGGACCACACATAATTTACTCCATGCCCGAGATAAATTAGGCGTGTGTTCCTACTGATCTCATTAGCTAGAGCAAATTTATGGAACACATTAATTTACTCCATGCCCGAGATAAATTAAGCGTGTGTTCCTACCGAGCTCCGTGGCTAGGAGACATGTTAAGACTATTGGGTCACAGAACCCATGAAAGAGTCTTGATACTTGATAAGACTATTGGGTCACAGAACCTAAGTAAGAGTCTTGATACAAAAAGAGTACGTTCGGGACCAACCATGTATCTTACCCCTGGCTCGGGTTTGTTTCGTATGTGTGGGATATCGAATGTCATAACTCCACGGAAGGAGGTGCTTCGTTGCAAAAAATTCCAACCCAGGGTTCAAAGGAACCTTGTGGTGAAAAACTAACGATCAATATCTATATATATATATACAAAATTTTGTTTTGCAGGGACGAAAATGTAACATAACATGGAAATGCATAAACAACATCAACAACCACATTATGATTCAGACGAGACGAGTGGTAATTTTCTTAAGAGTTTTTCTTCAAACAACTCTCAAGAAAAGGGGGCAAGTTGTTGGGGACAAAATGATATTTGCCCGAAATGACGTCATCAAGTCCGAAGCCAAATTTGGCCCGAAGAGACGTCATCATTTTTCGAAGCGACGTCATCATCTATGTCCCGATCCCGAATCGACGTCATCATTCACGTCCCGATCCCGAAGCGATGTCATCATCCCGACCGTTCCAGCTTGTCACGATGCTATCCTGTCCCGAAGTGACGTTATCATTTCTCACAGTGACGTCACCAATTCCCGTTCCAACTGGTGCCCGATGTGTCCTGTCCCGATCCATGCTGTCCCGTCCGGACAATCCCGATGGACTTGGGATGAACACGTGGAATCATTTAAGAGTGAGAGGAGGACAGGTGGACACAATGGGAGATACCACATCATTTGTAGGCTTTACTTCCTTTTATAAGGAAAAGAAGAAAAACAGAGGGAGGAGGTCGGCTTCGGGGGAGAGGAGAGGGGAATCTCACTGTAAATGGAGAGCTCTAATGGAGCTCCTTGATTTTGTAACCTCATTTCCAATCAATAAAACTCTTCAAATTTCACTACCTGTGGATGTAGGCCATTAAGGGCTGAACCACGTTAAATCGGTGTCCATTTCTCTTTTTTTGTTCAATTTAGATGATTGATTTTGGTTGTTTTGGGTTGATTCGATTTTCTGCCTAAACAGGGGTGTTGAAGACAGTGGCGGAACCAGGAATGAAGACTGAGGGGGGGTCTATGAAAAAATTTATACACACTTGTAAAAAAAAAATACGATGCAAAGAAAATAAGATTACATATTCACAAAACCTCAAAAGTCATGATATTGGCAGCACTGCACGTATTCGAATTCAATTTCGCAATGCCACTAGACCCTTTATATCTTTCCCGTCAATCTCCTTGAAAGTTCTGGTTGCAGCAATTGAAGCTTCCGTGAAATATTTAAGAACAGGAAGAGCCACTCCAAGAGATTTGCATTACATATTGCAATTGTACTCGATCAATTAGTAAATACATTTTATTGAAATAACACCATAATATGTATACAGATGAAAGATGATAGGTGGAAATATACCTGAAATGATTGGCCTTGCCATCATTGTAATATTAAACTGCATGTACCAAGTTAGTAATGTCATACAAATAACGAGATAATATAGTACACAGTGAATCCAAAAAAAGAGCTTTCATTTTTATTTTCATATATGTCAATATATATGGTCAAGTTTTACAGAATACACATGTCAAAGTGTTTTACCAAAATATATCTCCCACCCATATCCAATAAATACACAAAAGTGTTTCACCAAAACCTGACTATTGTAAACCCGTACCTATTAGATATTTAATGTAGAAAAGAAGCTAAACGATGCTACTTAAGTCGTGCCCTGCGAGTACTCAAACAGTAAAATTCATCTATTATCGAATCAATATCTATAGCATCTGCAATCACTTGTTCGATGTAGATCGTCATGGAAGCCCTAAGAAAGTCTTCCTTCATTTTGTTACGGACAACTGTTTTAACCAATTTCATTGTCGAAAAGTGTCTTTCAGCAGTTGTCGTAGAAACAGGAAGAGTCAATACAATACGAATTAACCTGTCAATCATTAGGTAACTTCCATTCCCTGAGTATAACTTCTTCTAATTCAGTTCTAGGGGTATGCATTTCCTCCGGTTTAACTCTTTGAATAACTACTTCATCGGTTTGAATGTTTTAAACAGCACTTCCTGATTCGTCTTCCTTATGTAGAGGCTTAAAAAACGCTTCCAATCTTCCACGTTTGGATGGAGGAAGATGATTCGGCATCGTAACCAACCAACCTGTAAAATTATGCATATTTTAGTCTGTAGATAGTATTCACATATGATCTAAAGCTACAAAATTTGAAAACCACAAGAAAAAAGATTTTACAGGGTCACATACTAACAGTAGTTTAGTCCTATATGATTTCATATGAATCAAAGGGAATTTAAGATGTGGATACAATCCAATGTCAATGCATATATAGCTTATTACACAATACAGACCCTAGCATAATTTCATTTTAAATCTTTCTTAAGAGAGCATACTTACAAATGTAAACCCTTGCTCAATTTCACTCAAAGTAAATTAAAAACCACACATGATACATATCCATCTCATTCAAAAGTATAAAATAATTTCTAGCTCAATACAGTGAGTGGAATTCAAGATAAATACTAATAATACCCCCAATTCATCTGATCAATCAATTTTAAATTAGTTTTATACAAATTAAAACAATTATTATATAATCACAATATATAAATTATATCACTGATTGAAACATTTAATAGCAGAAGAGAGATACAATCATACATAATACCCTAAATAGCTAATGCTTGTAACCTAAGCTTGAATAAAGAAAAATAGAAAACCCTATGCTATTTTCATGAAATCAATAGAATTTCGATAGTATTTCGTCACCAACGGCAATGATGGCCTCACTGATTATCAATTCACCACATGATACATACCTTATACTAGGTTTTTTGTTTCCCCCTATTTCTCTTCTATGCTGCAAATGCAAACAAAATCTCAACTGGCTTAACATAAGAACCTGTTGGGCTTCACAAATTTATACCTGGGCTTGACAATACTTTCACCAGGGCTTGAAAGTAATGGCCCAACATTTACTACTTCCTAAATTAAAAAAATTCAATTGAGGGGGGGGGAGCTTTATGTCACAAGGGTACACCAAATGGTTAACACATGTCTAAATATATGGCTACACCACCCTTGTGCACCACCTTGGCTAACACTTTGGCTAAATGACTAGCCTTCCTTTTCTAGAATTCTCTTATTTTTGTCATTTTCTTAGAATTCTCTAGAATTGTGTAGATATGTGTGGATAAGGATAGAAAACTCTAGAATTGGATCTTAGCCATACACTTGTAAAGATCTAGGCCATACTCTAGAATTATCTAGAATTGTAAAGATCTCATCCCCTTACTAGTATAAATAGGGATTCCCCCTTCATTTGTAAATCATCCAAGTTTGGGAGAGCAATACATACTTACAACTTTCATTCAAGTGTTCATTCTTGTTCTTGGGTGTTCTTGAGTGTTCATAAGTTGTTCTTGAGTTTCTCCTGAGTTTGATCTTGAGTATTCTTTTGAAGTTGTGTTAAACTTCATTAGGGTAGGCTTACTTATCTAGTAAAGGAATTCTAGACAAGTGCCGCACGGAGGAAAATCGAGGCGAAGAACAACCCCGTGACATTTAGCATGGGGGAGCCATGCTTTGCTTCCGCCCATGGTTGAAGATGATATAAGATTAGGTTACAGCTGAGATCGAGTTTCGTGAAAAAAAAAACATGGGAAGAGACGAAGATGGGTTCGTTGATACCTTGGGATGAAATAGATGTTCATAGGTAATGATGGAGTGACCATGGAAGTGATGAGCGTTGGTGGTTGAGTGGTTGGTGTTCACGATAGATGATATAGTGGTTTGAATCCGTGATGAATCATGGATGGGTTCGATGTGAACAAAGAGGATTTATGAGCTTTGATTGGAGTTATCATCAAGATAGAAAATAAATAGGGAAGTGGTTCCCTTATTTTAGTTTGACTTTGAGAAGAAATAGAAACTGAGTTTGCGTTGCTGATGATGAGAGTTCGAGAGAGAAGTCAGGGAAGATGAGTTTTCATTGAGATACGAAGATATTATTTTGAACCGAGAAAAGATAGGATCTGATTGAAGCGTGTGTGATATACTTAAGGAAATATTTATATAGAGAGAGCTATCCACCGTGTACAAAAATTGAGTTGGTCGGTGGTTGTTAATATTTATCAAGAGTTTTAATCAGTTAGAGGCTCTAAAAGTTACAGGCGGTGACTAACCCTATATAAAGGTCGTGAGCTCCACTTCAAGAGACACAATTTCTCCACATAAAAAAGAGCAAATATTGATTACCCCTTTAAAGGGGAGTTGGGATATTTTCTCTTCTTCTTCTCCTTTATTATTTTTTTATATTTTTCATGGGTTTTAGTAAACCAATGTTGATTCTTCTATTGGTTGGAGAAGTAATCGGAAGTTCTAAACATGGGAATCAATCTGGCTGGTTAATTTTAATACTATTAAAAAAATTATCGCTCATGTCCTGCTGTTTATATCGCCATGTATGATTAAAAACTTGCTTGTTTAAGTTGCAAATTGAATGATCATGTGTTCATATCAAAAGCTAGACTAGGGTTTGATATCCGGAATTGCCGAAAAACTCTAATCACAAGTTGTTGTTTTTTCTTGATAAGTTAAAAATTGTATTAAGATAGAAAAATATTTATAACAAAGTTTACAAGAAAAAAGGCATAAACAAACCCCAAAAACTTATAAACTATTTAAATCTAAAATAAGAGACATTCGGGTATTCCACAAAAATTAGAAATTCCAGTCTCCCATCAAAACTAATACCATTACCACTAGAGAATAAACATCCTCTTTTGGCCATAACGTCAGCTGAAAAATTTGCCTCTCTAAATGTATGCTCGAAACAAATATAAATGTAGCAATCCCTTATTTCCAGACAGCGTTGCCTAGCAAACCAAGCTGAATTGAACTTTATAAATGCCTGAATAACACTCGTCGAATTTGATCAAAACACAATCCATACTCTATTTCACGGCCCATTTCAAACCCATTAAAATGCCATAAATTTCAGCCAAATAATAGGTAGTATTTTCCAACTCAATACAAAGCGCTCCTAACACAACACAATGAGAATCTCTAGCAATAATACCCTCTCTGGCAACTCCAAGATTCCCACGAGAAGCTCCATCATAGCATAAAAGAAGTTCACCCGAATCAGGAGGCTTCCAAAAAACTTCAATAGGATTACATAACTTCACACTTCGATAAAACACTCGAAAATAATCCATTACCTTCAAATCAGCTGAAATATTAAACATATTCCCCTTAAGTCTTCTTGAATACTCATGAATTAACTGAAAAACATGTTTCCTAAGCAACGAACATGAAGGTTTCTTTTTAGCATAAACAATTGAATTTTGCATGCTCCGTAATTTAGATCTTATCACTAAAATTGACGTCAACCATAAATCCTTGATCATACGGCTACGTCCCTTGGCTGCTTTATATGAATTAGCTAAAACACAATGAAACTTTAAATCAAAAATACCTTATATCCACTGCCGCACCCTCCTAGCAAGATTACAATGCCAAAGAATATGATCAAGAGACTCCTCATCCTCATTGCACAAGTAGCATTTGTTCACAACATTATTTCAAAATCTACTTCTGACCTTGTGAATTATAGCACATGCTCCCCTTGCAAACTTCCAATTTTTTGCAGATAAAGATCGATGCACAACCGGCCTTCACAAGAGTTTTGCTTCATCGAAATCAACATATTTGGTACGGACCTGTTCTCTAGACGATGCAACTGAAAAAACACCATTATTATTTGGCTTCCATACTCTTACGTCAGGCCCTCCCATTGGCCTTGGAAGATTACTGATATCAATACCTGCACTAATAAAAAGAGCCTGGTAGTTTTGAAAAACCACCCACTCATTGTTTACAATCAATGCACCAACCTTTACCATGGGAAATTTTCGAACAATATTAGGTACACCCAATATATCCGCAATACAAGACTCACCAGACCACACATCAAAATAAGATAAGTATTGTTACCGTCACCAATTAAAATCTTTATGTGCAATTCCACTTCTTTATGTGCAATTCCACTTCTTTATGAACCCATCGAATACCAGGGAAATAGTAGACTTCATGCTATAATCCACAATGTCCCTGTTAGCTTTCATGAACTTTTCTCTAAAAAATATCGCCCAAACCTTGTTAGAATTTTGAATATTCCACCAAAGCTTCATTAACAAAGCTTTATTAGTAACCACCATTCTAGAAATACCCAGACTCCTTCTCTATAAGGATAACAAACTTTATCATAAGCCACAACAAAAACCCTACTCAAAATAGAATCTCCCGACCAAATGAAATTTCTAATATCTACTTCACGTTGATGAATAAACTTCCTAGCCCATTTGTAAACAACCATATTATGAATCGAAAAGCTGGCAATGACGAATTTGACAAGCACAATCCTATCTTGAAAAGATAACAACTTACCTTTCCATCCAGCTAACTGATCCTTCACTTTATCCACCACATTACTAATATGATGATAACGAACTATCTCAGGCATAAGTTGAACACCTAGATAACGGTCTGGAAAGTCATACCCAAAAAATCAACAATATTTCTCCTGCGATTTAAAGAACCCCCATCATAGTAAATTTTACACTTTTGTGTACAAACAGTCGGATCAGAAGCTCTTTGGTAAACCTCAAGTAAATTTACTAGATTTTGTAAACTCTTCATATTGCTCTTGCAAAAAATCATAATATCACCAGCAAAGAAAAGATGAGTAGGAGAAACTCTCTTTTTTGTAAGCATATACATCAATACGACGTTCTTTGAAGAGTTTAGTAATATTGCGACTTAGAATATCTTCCATCAACACAAAAATTAGAGGAGACAAAGGGTCTCTTTGATGAAGACCTCTATCAATTTTGAAGAATCCCTCTGGACTACCATTAACAAGCACAAAAATCCTTGTCGGTTGTAAGATAACAAGGAGTCATTCACACCATTGTTCAGAAAAACCATATCTTCGAAAAAATTCTAAGATAAAAAGTCCAATTTACTGTATCAAAAGCCTGGGAAATGTCCAATTTAAGGCCAACATTCCCATCTTTTCTCTTAATGTGCAACTCATTAACCAACTCCTAAGCAAGACTATTATTCTCATGAATATTTCTTCCTTTCAGAAAAACCACATGTTCCTCAAAGGCCAATTTATTCAAAATACCACCTAGTCTCGTAGCCAAGATTTTAGTAAAAATCTTAAAGAAAAAATTACTTAAACCTATAGGCCTGAATTTTTTGAGGGTATTAGCACCACGTACCTTAGGAAGAAGCATAATAAGACTAGAATTCACCCCACTGGGTATTATTTTATTCTGCCAACAAAAAGTAATCGCCCTTATTAAATCTTCTTGAATAACCTCCCAGCAGTGTCTGTAGAAAAAAACCGCAAAACCATCTGGACCAGGCGCAGAATTCGTCCCTAAAGCAAAAACTGCTTATTTTATTTCTTCACACGTAGGAATACTATCCATGGTTTGTCTTTCCTCTAAAGAAATAACTTCATGATCCACATCAAAAAGTTGCTCCGCTAAAGTAGAAACATCACAATTAAATTTCCCTTCAAAATAACTCACAATATGGTCAATAAGCAATTGATAATCAGTAATAGTATCACCCGCTCATCCACCATCTCGGGAATGGTGTTATTACTCCTTCTAATACGAATATTATTATGAAAATAACTAGAATTACTAGCACCTTCCAAAAGCCAGATGTTTCTCGCCTTTTGCTTCAACATAGTTGCAATCTGAACATGAATGTCATGCACAACCACTTGCGTATCCTTCAACGTGTTAAGCTTCACAACATCAGTTGGGTCTTCATCATAGTTAACTAAAGCCACTTCAAGCCTTAGCTGAGCCTATTTAAGCCTTAAATTAGCATTACCAAACATGGACCAGTCCACTCTTTCATTGCTGCTTTCAAATGTTTGAGCTTATAAGGAAAGATATGCCCTGGATTCCCATACGCATCTGTATTCCAACTATCTTCAACCATACGCATAAATCTGGATGAGAAAACCACATCTTTTGAACACGAAACGGAGCACGCTTCGGTCTAGCAACAACGAAAGGATACCCAATTAACGAAGAATGGTCAGAAACTTCCCTCGGAAGAGCTTTACACCGCAAATTCTCAAATTTCTCAAGCCAAAAATTATTAATTATAGCCCTATCCAATTTGCTAATTATTCTCATCATCCCCGACTAGCCATTAGCCCAAGTATATTTACTCCCTAAAGCATCAGCCTCAAAGAGATCATTATTATCCATCCAATCACTAAATTCATTAATGACTGATGTTCTTGGCTCACACCCACCTTTCTTTTCACCAAGACGCAAAACACAGTTAAAATCTCATATAACAAGCCAAGGAGAATTATCAACTACACTTAACTGTCTCCACAGACTTCTTCTCACCACTTGTATAGAACTAGCATGAACAAAAAAAGCAATCACACCATCAATAGAAATAGTAATAGCTAGCATACTGTTATTCAGCACCATCAGAACATCCAAACTCTTTGCACTAAAAATCCACAGATTACCAATGCGTAAATCCGTAGAATTATGAATAACATCCTCACTATAATCATCCAAATTCAAATTGTGAATAAAATTATAAGAAAGCGCCACTTTTGGCTTTGCAATACACACCAGACCAGACCTACTCTCTCTAATTAGTTCTCTTGTTTACTATTCGCTTTATCTCTAGCAATACCACAAAATTCCAATAAATCACACGCATTAAGAACTACTGGTTGGTTTTTTTTTTAATAACTTCAAATTTCTTCCACCTGATTTGGCCTCAACGTTATTTTTTTGCACTAAGTCTTTAACCACACGAGCAGGTAACCTTGGAGACCTCCCCATACTAGCCTTTATACCCAGCATATTATTATTCACACCAGCTTCTTTATTGAATTCCAAAGAAGATTCACGATCCATATTCACGACAACTTCTTTATTCAAGTCAACTTCCTTATTCACCAAAGTTTCCAAATTCATACCGGCTTCCATATTCTCCCTACTGCCAAAACCAGCAATCCTAGCACGTAAGGCCTCCAGTTTGTCTTTTTTTTCCCTCCAATTTAGCTACTTCTCCGCCCGTTCAATTTCATCTATCTCACCCCATGATTTAGAACCCAACGCAATATTATCATAATTTTCTAACACCAACTCCTCATCAGTCACGTCCTTTTTTAACTCATGAATTATTGTATCCTTCCTAATTCCCAACTCAGTTTCAATAACATCAGAATTGTTCTTTACTAAAGAGCTAGAATCAAGCAATTCCTCGACTCTTGTTGTAGTTCTAACAACATCATCCATACATTCCTCATTCAAATTATTAAGAACATTAAACTTGTTATTCGAAGTCAAAACATTACTCTCAGTTCCAACCAGAAACGAATTTTTTCTCCCTCTTACTTGCTTCCAAACACCCTCATTACGTCTCCTAACCTGAGTAGCATCTTGTCTTTGCATAACCACTTCTTTTGAAACAACACACTGAACCTCCTTATCACTAGATTTTACAAAAGTCCTTTTATCTTTTTTGCCATCTTTGAAAATATGCCCAACAATCTTGCAATGGGTACAAAATTTAGGCTTATTAGGAACATCTATTTCTTGCTTAAAACACCTTTCACCTGTTATTACCTCAATTTCATCAAGAATTTCTTTAGAAAAATCTATATCCACCAACACAGAAGCTAAATAACCATACTCATGATTCAGGGTCCTCTTATCACCTACTATTGGCGTCCCAAAGCTTTTCCAAGAGATAAAAGAATTTTTTTCGTCCAAAGTTCCATAAACAAGCCAGACCAAACTGCTGCATGTGAAGTACGTTGGTGACCGTGATTAAAATTATGAGTCCATTCTAGAATTCTAAGGACCTCTTGTTCCACAATCCATGCATCCTTATTCAAAATCTTCTCTTTGTCTTCCTGAGCTTCTAGTTTGATAATAAAAAAACCTTTAGTCACTAGAACAAATTTCCACCTAGGTTCATCAATCTTCCATTGTTGAAGAAGAGACTTCTTTACATCAGCAAAAATAACACCATTAAAATTTAACCTACCAATGAGGCTAAATCTCCAAGCATCGCATCCTTCCATAAACATATCAGCTAGAATAGTTACAACTGTTTTTCTATCTTTAGTAATAGGTTTAGGCAGAGTCGTGAGATCAACACTAGTAGTATCAAGTTTTTTCTTTGATTTCAACAAATCAGCATATGTGCTAGGGTTTTCAGTAAACCCCATCTAAAACCATCTTCGAATAGCTGTTTAATTCTGTATTTTCTTTGTTTAATGAAGTATTATTAATCTGTAAAGTACTTGAACTAGGATCCATTGTAATCATCATTCCTAATCAACCACAGCTAATCAAAAACAATGAAAAACCGCAAAAACCTTAGGAAAAACCCACTAAAATTTCGGACATTCTCTCTCTTGTTTTATTTTGCACACCTATGAGGTCTCAGTAATAATCTGAATAAACTCTCTAATCACAAGTAGTACAACATAGTTGTTAACAACGAGATATTTTCATGCGGTTATGTGTAGAAGCGTGACCTAGGTTAAATCTAAGTGGCTCTTGCGCCGGATTGCTTAGAATAACCTCAACTCACAAATATCATTGCTTTTATTGGGTTAAACTTGAATGGCTCTTGCGCCATGTTATCTAGTGAAAATGATTCAAAGAGTGGCTCTTGCACCTTTGATGATAAAAGGAGTTTTGCCGGAGTAAACCTACGATAGGATACTTTAGGGTTATTGATATTGAGAAAAGTTAAAAATTAAGTCTGATTTAATTGATAGCATGTTTGATGACAAATTTGAACTCACTAACCAGTATTGTCATCATATTATTTACACCTTTAATTATTTTTATAATTAATTTAGCTTAAATCATAAATCAAACCCTAGCATTTACATAAGTAATCAAAATTAGGTAATAACCCCATATCTCCCTAAGGAATGAACTTGTTGTTACTACTGTACTTTAATCTATATTTGTGAAGTAAAGAACTTGAACCACTTGTTGCAATACTCTCAGATATTTTATAATTTTACAAAATAAATCTCAAACTCCTAGATGAATTTCCCACTAGTATAGAACAAGTGAATCTTTCTAGTGCTATATTCCCCAGTTCAATTCCTAAAAATTTCCTTTATTTCAATATTCAAATCCAGCAGAATAATATTGATTTATCACAGTCGGGTGATGAGCCACCATCCACAAGAGAATTGTGGATGGTGGCTCATCACCCGACTTATCTCATCAGATTATATATATATACTAGGATATGACCCATGTCTTATGACACAGGGATTTTTCTATTCCGGCTGATATATCTTCATCTTTGAATGCATGGTTGTCGCTCCATGTTAAATTATTTGTACAACTACAAAATAATCTTCCACTATCGTTCACCTAGAGAAACGTCATTCTCTGCTAAGCCAAACCTCACTTTGTATGCACTAACTTCCTTTAGTTTCCATTTTGAACATACTCCACACAACTTTGAGTTTATTTACATAGCGCAGTCCTGATGGCGCAAAGCTGGAGCCTGGAGATCGCTGCAGGCCTACTATCAAGGACTAAAATGGAATCACAACCAAGAACCATACGTGTGGTATCAACATTCACAGACAGCAGAGTTTACACAGTGATAAAAAACCATGTAACCGTTGTATTCTTTTTTTATTTGAATTCAGGACTGCAAACCCACTAATAAACAAAATAATTTTAATGCTCCAATAAGAAAAAACAAACCCACTAATAGATCTAAAAATTAATAATCTTAATCTATTTAAATCTTATTCCCTGTGTAGAAATAAATCATGGAATTCTATTTTGCTACGTCCTTGCCCGATTCTGCTTCATCCGAGGAAGTTTATGGCACCTCAATTAGAAGAAAGAGACTCACACCCTTAGAAATCAGAACTTTACTAACTCCCTTACAACGTATTGTCCAGTGCTGGCAAGACTGGCAACAAATAAAGAAATAAGAAGCTGCAGCAATATATGGTAAAATTCAGTATGAGTTCCGGAATATGTGAAGTACGTCTTATTGCTACAAAGGGAATCCAGTTGACTCCACTCAAAACTCAATTTGGTTGAAACTTATCTGGATTTTCTTCTTTACACATACATGAAATAGAGCTAAATTAGTATTCAATTATATCTTGTGTGTTGTGAAGATTCATTCAGAACAGATTGAATTTGTAGTTCACCTGCTTCAACCATTTAGCACATTCGTTATGATAAACAGGGAACCATTAAGACTCGATTTGTTAACTACCAATTAAATGATTATGGTTAATATATTAATCCAAAAGAAACATACATGTTAAGATATATTATGATGTCTTTTTTTACAATAAAGATATCCACAGTTAATTCTTATATACATGCGGAGGGTAAAATGCAGCATGGGTTAGTGTAATTGCCTTTGAAGCTTGCTCCCGTGAGTGTAGCAAGAAGACCATTATTATTCATCCCGACCAATTCTATGGCATACAACTCCCAGCAACGAAGAACTACTGCAATGCAATAACTGCCATTTAGGGAGAGAGAAATATAAATCTGCGAGTGGACACCATTAATAGAAGCATCAGTGACTTGAAAGAGAGACTCAAGAGTCAGATAAGTTCAATAATCACAAAAAAAGAAATCATCCTAACTAAATATCAAAGATTCAAGTGGTTAGACCATTTGCCATCTTTGAAAGAACAAAAAGTGTATGACCATTCGATTTTTCTGATCTAATTCTTTGTCAAGTGATTCAGTTCTCAAATCTAATCCTTTCATACCCTACACATGATCCATTTCCGCTTCCCAACCCCTAAGAATGATATGAATCCAGAACCCAAATTCAAAAATCTATAAATTAATGAGCCTAAAATAAGACATGGGGTATTAAGTAATAGAATTAACCTCAAATTTATTTCCATTTGCTCTTCACCCCGCGTTCAAACTAAACCCACTTTGTTGAATCTGGGTCTGATTCATTGCGTCTAATCTAGGAGATGAAGAACAACGCCAAGAAAAATTGACGACGTTCTGTTGTTTCAAATTTCAGATCCACCAACCAAAAGGAGGTGACTAACATCTGATCTATTCACAGATTTGGTGGAAATATCAAACTCTACGATTTCCAACAAAATTAATTATAGACATTATAGTTTTAGTAAAAGAGATAAAATTCCGTTTAAATGCTGGCTTCAGCTTCAGTTAACCTTTCATCATACTGGTCCAAGAAATAATCACAGAGCTGTAACAGCTGATCTGCAAGTGGTGGCATACCTGGGTTACGATTGGCGTTGTACATGTGGGCATTGTAGGTAATTGCCAAACATCCTGCCGGAATTCTTTCCTGATTTTATACTCCATAATTCTCACTTTTTCCTGATGGTAGAGAGGTCCATTGGATGTTCGACGATGTCCAAGTAATCAGGTGCATCCTTCTTTCACACTGGTTGAAGGAAAAGGTACGAAACCTCGGCATTCTTTAACCCATCCAGAATGTTGTCAAGAGCATATTTGCTGACCCAACCTGCATCATTTGAGCAAAACGCTGAGCATAAATTTATAATTGATACTGACGCAATCACTCTAGTTGCATTTTACTATATACTCTAATGTCACATGACAGCACGCACAATATTTAATAGGTAATTCGGAGGCAAAAAACAAATTATCCAAATGATCTAGACAATAGATATTTAAACAACCCCTTTTGCTGCTCTACTTATACTAATTGTCGGACGACCGTAAGACCTGGAACAATATTTACTAAGTAGCAGTCCCCATTATTCCAATGTCGAACATACTCATTTTCCTTCAATGGAGCCTAAGTACATACATTGACACGACCACTACAATTCCCCAAAATTCGTTCCAAGATGGAAGAAGTTATAACATTACTCGTTGTAACTAAAATGACAAATAAAGCATTATAATACACAAAACCCAACTATAAGAACTGATTTGTACACCCATCATCCATAGCAAAACAGACTGATCATCAGTAAAGCAAACACCTTTAACACTTAAAAACCTAAATTTCAAAACCAAACTTACTCCCAATAAAAAGCAAAAGAAAATCAACAAACAAACAAACATTTAAGGAACCACAATGAGCAAAAACAAAACCCTTAAATAAAAATTATACATTTAAATCAGTTATTTGTTTCAAACGAAGAGGCAGATTAAGTCCCTCCTGTTTAGCAGTGCACAATTCTTGTTGAAAACGATAAGCTTTTCTTTCTGAAACCATAATCCTAGCTGCTGCTTCTTTCGATGTATTAAACATTATATCTGCATATGAGACTTACAGAAACGCAGGTTTGCTAATTGAAGCTCAAGTATATGCCTACTATCTGGATATACTACAGACATAATTTCAAATGAACAACAAAAAATTACTGGTGTTTCACCCCTTCTATGGGGTTTAGTTTGTTTGTTGGCCATAGTCTAGACATACCGAGCAGACAACTCGACAGCAGGTCGATAAATTTTGGATCAAGAATGCAAATAGCTGAATGGTCGATTAGGTTCAGCTACTGGTAGTAGTGTTTGCAAACTCGATGGGGACTTTTCGCAAACAGTTTGTGTGCGACACTGGTGGTGATTGTCCACAACTTTCTTACTGCAGTCTCTCCAAGACATTAATAAGATTAGAGAGCGTATCCTAATCTCAACTGAAGTGAATGAACTTTTCAAAATCTTATAATAAACAAAGTATAAATTGGGAATTAAACATATGAAGTTAAGGAAATCCCTAATTTGAAGATCAAGAAAAGATTTAAGATTAAGAAAATTACCTGATGTTTGGTAAGACGTCTCCTGATAGCTTTAGTTTTCTTAGGACGAAGATCAAGTAGCAAGAACTTCTTACCCTTGAAAGCAGATTTTTGTTTCTGGGAAATCACGGTCAAAACTTGTGCAATCGACAACCTTACCACCTTCATAAGGTTCATACAAAAGATACACCAAATCAGATCTAATGAATACCCCAAAACAACATTTAACCAAAAAAAAGAACATCAAAGAAAAAAAAGGGGAATGGATTTATACATCTTAGAGACCGTGTTAGGAGCTCCCCCAGTAACCTTAGCAACACGAAGTAAAGCTAGTTCAACTTTCAGATTCTTCAACTGGTTCAATAAATCAGTCTTCGACTTATCTCTGAGTTCATGAACCTTAATCCTCGGCGTCCCTATTTCTCATCATGAAGGGTACACCTGGAACGATTCTTTTATTCTCTTATTACACTGTAACTGAAGAGGGGATTAGGGGGAGAGATAA
Source organism: Papaver californicum (assembly GCA_023531435.1). NCBI lineage: Eukaryota > Viridiplantae > Streptophyta > Magnoliopsida > Ranunculales > Papaveraceae > Papaver > Papaver californicum. The sequence continues at coordinate 2,980,025 of JAJJMC010013110.1, forward strand.
ATTCGAGAGTTAAGAAATGAAACCCTAGGAGAAAATGAATTATACAGTTCGAAAGGTAACGGCAATGAGGATTCTGAGGAGATTAAATGGGATGTATTTAGGGCCGCACAAAATATCGAAAAACCGAGTAAATCGAATCTAATAGAACCGAACTAAACCAAATATTTAATGGTAATCAACGGTTATAGATTTAAAAAAATCGGTTGATCCCAGTTCGATTTTGGTACACCTTTACAATCGAACCGAATCAATTCGGTTTAAACTGTTTAATATGTGTCGTTAGATCTTTATAATATAGGCCGTATGATGTGAACCTAAAAATTTACCTAATGTTACTCCCTGGCTTAGGCTTATCATTCGGTCTGTACTTTGTAGAGGGCTAGAGGCAATTTCTCCCTGGTATATTTACCATTTGATCCGATTAGTCTGTTCATCATCATCGTCTCTACACTAATTATTCTTGTTCGATCATCATCTTCTTCTTCTTCTTCTCTTCTCAGCTGTTCGAACCCTAGAAGGTACGGCATATCATATGATTCATATTATCGTTTTTATATCTTCTTTTTTGGGTTTGTTTTGGATTTTTCGTTTGATGTTGAATTTTAGGGTTTTATGGGTGAGTACTTAACTGTTATTTTTTTGGGTTTATTTTTCTGCAGATGTTAAAGAGTTTTACCGCCAATGTGATCCTGGTTAGGGTTTTCTATCTCTTTGCATGTTTTGTAATTCTGGGTTCTATTTTTGTTAGATTAGGAATTGAGTTTTCTGTTTATTTTATCTTTTTTGTCATTTTTTATGAAATTGTTTATAGTAGTTGAAAGAAATTGGGGTAATAGGGGTTGTTGGAAATGTTTTTCTGTAGTTCTGATTTTGATGTGCTGTTAGTTAGTTTCCTCATTTTCTCAGCTGGTTATATGTTTTTCGGGTAATTGGGGTTGTTGGAAATGTTGCAATTTGATTGTACAATAGGTTATTGTGTTGATGCATAGTGAGGAGTGGATAATAGCTTTTGGAAATGTGTTAACTAGAGGTGTAGATGGTTTCAGAGGTTTGGTGAATTCGGGGTTTATCAGTTGTGTATATGAAAATGGGTTCGGTTGTCTTTATCTGGATAAAGAGTATATGTTCGCAACAAAGACCTTACTTTGAGGAATATATGGCAATGTGCTTAGGCTTTACAGGAGGGCATGGTGGGGGTATAGGTTTACCTTCGATGGAGTCACTTGAATTAAACTGCATTGATACCTGAGTGCTGGAGGTTTACTGATTAAGTTGGTGTTTGTTAGATATCAATTTTTTCTCCCTCCGAACATGGGTCTATTTGACAGTAATTTTTGACTGGATAGATATCAATTTTGCATATGTTGTAGTGCAGACAACTGTATTAGTGCAGGATCTAAAGAATGATTTGAACCTTTTTTTTCCTTACAAGCTCAGAAGTATAGTTAGTTAGTCATGAACCCAATCTTTCTGGCACCTAATTGTTTTGAAATATAAGAGGTTAAAGCTCATACACCATTTTAGGTTTGCAAATGATCTTGTATAATCACATCGGCAACTGAAATTGTCTCTCTAACTGCATCTCAAATAGATTAAGTTTGTTGGGTATGTTGAAAATGAGCTTAAGTTTTTAATGGGTATGTTGTTTTGGTGTATTTGGTTGAGTTGCACAATACGTGTTTGTGTGATTTACTGTTATAGAAGTGGGTTTTCTAAAATGCTGGTGTTGTTATTGATATCTATGTTACTGTCAGTTGGTATCTTCCAGTTTGGGATAAGTTACCATGAATGAACTCAAATAGATTAAGTTTTGTGTTGAAGTTTGCTAGTAGAAGTACTACGAAAAGCGTAAAAAGAATACTTTTATTGTAGTCTTTGAAAGTTATGTTAAAAGTGCTGTTTCTCTTTCATTGTTGGAACGTGGAGATCTTTGTTATGTTATATTAATGTGGTTAGAAGCCATAGTATCAAGCACCCTATGTCGAAAGCTAGAAATTCCAAACTAGGTTGAATGGGTAAATAATTGGTTTCCAATATTTCCCATGTACAAAGCAGTATGTTATTGTTACCAACTGGTACTTACACCTGACTTATCTCATTTGTTACTGTTTTACAGGGACTGTCATAAAGCTTATCACCCTGATTGTATTAGAAAGGATCTTCAATTTTGTGAAACTGTGGGAGCCCTGGATTTGTAGTAAGCATATCACCACCTTTCTTCTGTTACATTTATGTCCATGTTTTGTACGTTAACACATACATATACAGATATGTAGCATGGTAGTTACAATGTTCTTGTTTTATGTATATAAACATTCGACATATCATATAGATATGTAACTCGGATTCTCCAAGGTTGTATGGGTCTCATTGATGGGATCCTGAAAATATCCTCTTTTTGTTTCCAAAAGATGCAAATATGTAATTTCTCTAGGCATTGTAAGAAATGGAATATTTTAAAATAGGGAGATAAGTCAATGCTGGGATTCTTTTTTGTTTGTAGACCTATATAAAATTTAGATGGTTGGGATAGTCTGTATCTAGAATATTATCTATGCTAAGTTAGTTCTGTTTGTACTGTCATGCACAAAAATTAAGATGATTTTCCTGCCCACCTAATACCGCAACTTTTTCATGTTTCATACTTCGTGTTATTCTGAATTGTCAATTTAAATCTGGTAGACCGTAGACTGGCATTGCTGCTACAATTGTGGTGGAGGTCCAGAATTTCACTGTGTTGGCTGTCTGAAAATATTATCTCTTCTTTGTTTTGCATACCGCAACTTTTCTACCATTCTGTAATTATTATCTCTTCTTTGTTTTGCATCACTCAGTTTATTTCTTTCGTGAATTCTGCATATCTAATTCCTTAGTTCTGTGTGTGACCTGAATTGGTTTTCATAGCTAATGCCAACTTTTTAGTAGTGCAGACTTGCAGTTTATAAGTCTATTTGATTTCTGATCATGCACGAATCTAATTCAACACCTTCAGTAAGATTCTCTACTTGCTTAGCTATACACAAAATTTAATTTAGAGTTGTTGATTTGAGTTAGTGTGAATCTGTATTTCAAATCCATACACAAATTTCTTTGCAGACATCTGTTTCTTCTAATGCAATGCGGCCACCTCCACCTCCACCTAATAAACGCTCAACTACAGAGAATGCAATTCAGAGTGCAGTTAAATGGTTTTGGTTGAGCTCATTTTAGGTAACTTCATCTTGGATGTTGTTTGCACTTTGAAAAGTTTGTACTGTTTACATATATGACAATAATTCACCACTTAACTAAATCTGCTTGAAATATGAAGATGTTGTTAGACAATTTTTACATATATGAACAGCCTGTTACAGTCAATTTTACACCGTATTGTTTTTGTTTTGGTTAATTTTTAAGTCAGAAAAGAATGTTACCACTGTATGTTTTAGTCAGAAAAGAAAAAAATTGAAATATGAAAATAACCGGTTAGAACCGAAACCGAACCAGTTAAAACCTAAATCGAACCGGTTCAAACCCGAACCGGTTCAAACCCGAACCGAAATGCTAATGGTAATACTCGGTTTTCAAAACCGAAAAACCGAGACTACCGGTTTCGGTTATGGCTGGGTCAAAAACCGAACCGAACCGTACCATGTGCACCCCTAGATGCACTGTTATGTTGACTTATGATGGGGAAGAGTATGTATTGACCGTTGGATGAGGGCTCAAATTGAGGATTCATTGTAAGCCACGATTATATATGTCACAAATAGAACAATGGTGACCGTCGATCCCTCTAAAGAACCAATTTTGAACAATAGGATTAGACGAATATCATTTTTTTTTTGTATGGTAAGATAATTCGATCTCGTCTGTCCTTTGTGTATCCAAATTGTGGATGTCCGTTCATATGAAAAAACACCATTGTCCTTATAATGTAGGTACGATTAAATTTATTAGATGAATCAACAGTCATCCCTGTATAAAATATTTTAGAATGCCACTGGTGCTTATTACGACATTCTCATATGTTTTATGATTTTATCATAACAAACATCAAGCTCCTGGATGGTTGCCCACTAGTATAGAGCTATTTGAGTGTCCTCTGGTACTATATTATATAGCTGAATTCCCAAAAATTACATTGTGTCAATATTCATGGTCAACTGAATGATATTGACTTACCAAAAATGTCTGTACAAATCCTTCGAGAAGTATGTAGCAAGTTACATATAAATTTACTTGACTAAAGCACCACGACTGTGCTTAGATATCAAGTCAAAAATTTGTGTTAAATGCAAAATATAGATTTTACTAGCCAAATCTAGCCTGGCCGTTAATCCTTACTTAAGGAAGTAGCCAACTTGAATAGCATAAAGTAAAACTCAATTCTAAGCTTTAGAAACAGTAAAATTGGGTTCACAACACTTATATGTGTCTCAAACAGCAAGCATAGCCTCCTAACCATAATTCAACAAAGGGGACGACTCATATTTGAATTTGCAACGCTTATAAACATTGAAAACCATGAACTTTGAAGGCCGTGATGGGCTAAATCCATGGACGACCAAGTTAAATGTTAGCAACGCTTATAAGTGTTGCAAACAAGTGTAGTTTTGTTGTCTACCTAACCAGATATGCCACGGTCTAAATTTATTTTGAAACGGTTATAAGTGTTGCAAATGCCATACATAACCTCACGCATATATTTTTATACATGGCCTCACACACATGTTTTTATACCTGGCATGCCGCACATATTCATGTTACGTACATGCTTGCACTCAACATGCCACACCTATTTTTCTATATTTAACACATCAATATTAATTGACTTATGTGAACTCACACTGTTTTTCATAAATTCCATAAAATAAAATAAAACACGCATTTTAGTTTAATTTTTATATTCTTTCAAAATTAGTCTTCTCAGACTCATAAGGCTAGTCAAGCATGACAAGCCATTAGTCAAATGACTAACTAAGCAAGTGTCACTCGACTTCACAGTAGTAGTTCTTAATTCTGCTAAAACTACACGAGACATCAAAAATGTCATAAATGGGGGGATCTTCACTAGGGTATTGGTGTTGCGGTCTACGGCATGCGTTGTATCAATGCAGCCATTACAAGAAGTATATGGAATATTCGACGGTTAGTTAAATAGAGGAGTGATGGGTGTGTAACTGTCCAATCATCGTCAAACAAGTGGGGACGGTTTCAACACACTCTACATCACCTCTACTTCATCACTAATTCACAACCACCACTTCCTACGAGGACAGGTGAATGGTTACTGCTATGCTATTATAAATGGATTCCTCAATCTATTGAAATGAGGACAGACACATAACATATAGCGTACAACACAGAGCGTACAAAATAGAACAAGTCTATCATCTGATTTTCATAAGGCCTTCTCTTATTCATACACAGAGAATCCTTCATAGCAATAGACACCCATGACACCTGACAGAGCTCGACACTCCAACCTCAACACTTTCTTGCTTCCTCCTTAAGACAAGTCCTTTTCCTTCCTTTGTGACCAAAGCAAGATTGGAACGTCCTTCTCTAGGTTTAGGTCGATCTTGTATGACTTTGATCTCTCGAACTTAAAAGTAATTTTACAATACAACTATTTTAAGGTTTAGACGAATTCTCATCAACTTACCCCTTTTTACCGTTTTACCCCTAAGGTCGTTTTTACCCATAAACACCTGTATAAAAGTATATAGCACGCTGCACATAAATATACTCTATTGAATATCATGGCTATGTTTACATATCAAGTCATGTGTCAATCATAAAATCTATTCAATTTAGCCACAAAAATCTATTTAATTTTGTGCTAGCAACGAAAATTTATTCAATTTTATGCCAGACAAAAAATCAAAGCTCTAATTGGCTAGACACTACCCTAGCCAAGCTTAGTTTAATTATCTTCAATATATTTGGTTGCACAAAAATCCCAACAATGGATAAAAACAATTAAAACCCTAATTTTAGTCATATACGACACACTTGAGAAGTATTAAAGGAGTCTAAGTTGGCCGATCAAAATCAGTTTCACGACTGGCCAAGGTGGCTAGGGATGTACATGGTAACGGGTTTCCGCAGAAACCGAACTGAACCGTTTAGGGTGAAACTGAACCGAACCGTTTAGAAATGGAAGAGTTTTGGTAAAAAAAATTGAAAACCGATAGTAACGGTTTCGGTTTTGGTTTGTGCTCAAAACCGAACGAACTACCATGGAAAACCAAAAATTATTGACCGTTGATATAGATTTTTGTATACTTGATAGATTAAATCTACACCTTCCAATCACCCTCATATATAAACTAAACCTAAACCTAAATTCTCATTTCCTATTCTCTTCACTTCTAACAATTTGCAGCAGCAGCAACAGCCTCCCACTCCCACCCCACCGAGTCCTACCTTCTTTTTCTTCTTATTCTCCATGCTTTACTGATTTCTCAACTCATACACAGGTTTTCATCTAAACCCCAATTACTATCTCAATCTTCTTTCGTTAACTTGAGAAAATCATCTGTGTAGTTGTTTCACTAATCATCTGTGTTGGTGTGTTACTAAGTTTGAGATAGTAATCGATTGCTTTACTAATCTTCTTTCAACAACTCTCACACTCTTCTGTTGTTGTTTGTAACTTGTAAGGCTGTTTCTGCTGAACCATCTACTCAAATTGAAGGTCTTAATATTGATGAAGATGTTCCTCAGGTATATACATTTCACACTCATTAATTCAACTAAAATTTCGAACTGGGTTTTGTGTATTTGTATTCATTTTGAAATAAAGTTGGAATTTTTATTGGTTTTCTCTGTTCCTTTACTTCAACTATTGTTTCAATTTGTTATGTTTCTTTGATTACTATAGTGATTTGGGTTTTTCAGTTTATATTTGCTTGTCAAGAATCTTGGGGATTACATTTATCTTGGGTCAACTGTGACCACTTCATATTAGAGTCATATGCGTTGGGGGTGATGGTGGTGGTGGTGGTGGTGGGGTTTGGGTCAATAGGAATCTGGTGCTGATTGAGTCTATACTTGATGTGCCATAAATATAGCACTGTAGATAGTTTAATTAGAACAACACATTATATCATCTCTTTTACAAAATGATAGGAAAACATTACTGTATGGCCATTATTTCGTAATCGAGGAATGGAAACATGCAGCTCCAAGTAGACTTAGTAGGGTCTTTGGTACAACTTAGAATATATGAGGATTAATGAGTACCAAGGACCAAGGTAATTCATTTCACCAATAAATTATGTGTTGTTCTGTATTGTTCTGTAGACTGTAGGTTCTGATCATATTTTTATATTTCTGTATGTTTGTTTTGTCTATATCCTAATACATACAGCACTAGAGAATCACATTTTGACTCTAAATATGTCTTTAGATAGACATTAGATGTTCAGAATAGTTTTATTGATTAATTAACATACTTGTATGAGTAATTAGATGCCTTGGAAATCATCCACAGTTCCATCAGTATCACCCAGTTCGGCTCACCATCCCTGAATCTCAGCTCCGTGCTATATCTCGGCCACACAGACCCATGATAATCTGCAGCAACAGATGGTGCAACAGACTACAACTTAAACTAGTCATTCAGGCTTTTTGTCAAGCACATTAGGTACATTTCCTGGCAGTGATTTATGCAACAACTTGTTTATAATTCAGGCATCCAACTCCTTCCCTACAATTGATCCTACACATACATCTATTCAATAGCACAAAGTCAACCCACCCATTCATCAGTTCCTCCATTCTCATATATTTAGTACGTTTGCTGATGATATGTTATGCTTCTGCAGTGAAACATTGTAGTGACTCTTTCAGGATAGAAGTCATAGGTACTACTAGTGTATTGTTGGTTTAAAAGAGATAAGGTTGGTGGAGGAAGAGGAGTTGTAGGAAGTAAGCTATGGTAAATTTTTGTTTTTGAACAGAAACCACTCTTTGGATCAATCACCATTGTCTGCTCTTTTGCCATTACTATGACGAAAGATGGAGATCAAAACCATCTACTAGAAGATTGTCTGAAGTTCTTGCTTTTGGGGAGTTAACTGCTATGGCATTTCTAAGTGCTGATGAATGATTAAGAGTTGTAGGTATGGACTCTGGTTCCATTATTTAATGCCCCAGCATTGCTTTGTAATTAGTATACAAAAATGGCAAGATGTAATTTAATCGTCACGCAAACTGAAAGATAGACACTGCTTTGTATTTAATGTCTGAACAGATCACAACCTAGTTGCTTTGTATTTCATCTGAATTTGTATTTCAGCTTAATGGTTTTTTTTTTGTTTTTTTTTATTTGTATTGTCAGTTTTAGAGAACTGACAGAAATAGTCGGTTAACCGAAACCGGACGGAAAAACCGAAACCGGGTAGAACCGTTTAAAAACCGAACCGACGGTTAAAGGTTCGGTTTTGGTAAGTTTTTTGGCAAACCGGCTATACCGGTTTCGGTTTTGATTTGCCAAAAACCGAACCGAAACCGGTCATGAACACCCCTAAAGGTGACCATCCAAGTTGGTTGGCTACCCATCTTCGTTGGACGACCAACCCTGGCCAACAAACTTGGCCGAACGAGCTATTTGCGTCCGACCAAAGTTGGACGACCCAAAATTTTCTAAAGCATATGAACGGCACACATAGTGTGTAGTAAAATTGGTCCACCAACATCGCATGTAGTAAAGAAGTACTCACAAAGCCAGAAGTTTGCAATGCTCATGAAGCGTTGCAGTTACCGACATAGCGCGAGAGGATGGAGAAGTCAAGGTTGTCAAGCATTGCAATATGTGTTGCAGTTCGCTTATAGCGACTACCACATATATTAAACTGCAAAAACTGTTACAACGTGGGAGCTTGGGGAAAACAACACTTTTAAGTGTTGCGGTACATGTTGTAATTTATATAAAAGGTATATATGACTCCTTTAAATATGCTAATGGCACATATGACATATTTCTCAAGTTATAACTCATATAGCCTCCCAATTTTGACTTAACAAGATACACCAATTTCAATTGACCATATATGACTTACAAATATAACTGACACATTAAGCCATATTTATATGAAATTTAACTAGTTATATATGACGTCCTAAGTCACAACATACGACTGACCATGGATGATTTACCATGGTGTCTGACCAGAAATATCTTATTTCATGTGGCTTCACACTAATGTCCTACTACATATGCTTGGCCATTTCAATACTCCTATATTCTCTTCTCCACTCTTTCATGACCCTCCATCACCTCTTGTTGATGACATAAAATGCAGTGTTCGACCTACTCAATGTCTGCATCCGGAATCACATGTTCATCAAATCATGTCAATAGTACTGATTGACACATTAAAACTCTCACTGCTCATATGAGCATCTCAGATACTTGAAAAAAAAGCCTAAATAAATACATATTTACTTTAGTCAGCATATTCTATACAAGTCTCACCAGTCTTGTCAGACTCATCAAGACTCATTATTCATGTCTAGCCATGCACGACAAGTCATAAGTCAACTTGACTAAGAAAGTCACATTTTGACTTCATGTTAAGTAGTATTTAATTTTTACTAAAAATTACACGAGACATCAAAGATGTCACGGATGAGGGGATATTTACTAGGGTATTGGTTCGGAGGTCTACGACATGCGATGTAGCAATACACCCATTACGAGAAAGTGTATGACATGTGCGATGGTTATCATAGTAGAGGAGCGATGGGTGTGTAACCGTCTAGTCTTTCCCAAAAAGTGGGATACGGTTTTCAACACATTCTCCATCACCTCCACTTCACCACTACTTTACAAATTCCACTTCTTACGAGGTCAGGGTGAACGATTATTGCTATATAAATAGATTCATCAATCTACTAAAAGAATAATGGACTAATCATACGAAATAGACAAGGAGAGATATACAAAACACCACATCCGAACAAGTCTACCATCTGATCTTCGTATAATCTTTCTTTCAATCATAAAATGCTTTATAGCATTACACATCTATCACACCTAACAGAGTCCACTACTATGACCTCAAAACTTCATCTACTTCTCTCCCTAAGACCAACCCTTTTCTTTCCATTGTGACCGAACAAGTTCTGAACGACCATTTCTTGGTTTAGGCCAGTCTTGTGTGATTTTGATTTCTCGAATCTAAAAGTACTTCCACACTATATTTATTTTTGGGTTCAGACATATTTCTCATCAGTTTACCTCCACTTCTACCATTTTCACCAGAATTCGTTTTTACCCACAAATATTTGTGATTCAAGATTTTAAGTCAATAGCTTCAGTTTGTCCACTTTTATATATGAAAGGACAAACGAAAACAACATATAGAATAAACTTGGACTTCGACTTGGTCACTTGGAGGATTACTTCTTTATGAATCATATACCTATGTCCTTATTAACGAATATGGTACACTTTGTGCAGGAAATGATTATAAATATTATGGTCTCCACTTCACTAGTGATGGAGCTCGACTGACATAAGTGTTTTATTAGGCCTGTAAAAGTAGAACTTTATAATTTTGTTTGGTGTTACATATGTATATATGTATTCGGTAACTTTGGTTCGGTGCATTTTAACTTTTAATCAAGTTAGTTTTAGAATATTGTACTGTTTATAAATTTTTTAATTTTTAGACTTGTGGTTTATCTTTTTGTACAAAAATAATAAAATGTAAATGTACCATTTCTATATTTTTATGAGAAAGATAAAACGCAGAGCCGACCCATCTAGGGTTAGGGTTGAAATTTTGGACCCGTTCTAAAATAGCACAAGGGTTATGGTTTCACCGCTCTCCACCAGCGGGCCACCTGACCTGTCACAAGATGACCCTACCCCGGCGCGTATTATCTGCAAATCTTGGGAATTGAGACAGCTAGCAATAGGCAAATGTTGCGCTTATACGATTTTATGCGTATTATTATCTTCGATGTGATAGTCTGATACCCTAAGAGCAACTGCAGCGGTTGGACCAGACCATCGATCAAATACCAAATCTGTTTGGTCGTGTAAAAAAAAAAACGCAACGAGAACAGGAGTAAATTTGATACTACGCTGTTGTAAATAAGCGTTAATTATCAAACGCTGTACTAAAGTAACGTATAATACACAAACGTTTTATTGTGCAAACGTTAAATTTTTGACGTTCATTTAGGTAAGCGTTTTTAATATACGTTGCTGTAGTGAAGCGTTATATACTCAAACGTCACTTTACTGAAGCGCTTAGCTAAACGTTACCATAATGAAGCGTTAAAACTAAAACGCTATTGTAAAACAGCATTTAAAACCAAAACGTTAACATAAAGCAACGTTTTAAAAGAATGCGTGGGTGTAGAGGAGCGTCACTTCTAAAACGTTGCTATAGCCTAGCGTTAAGAATAGAAACGTTGATGTAGCCTAGCGTTAAGAATTGGAAACGTTGATGTACACTAGCGTTGTCATATTTCACCAAAACGTTACAATATGACAACGTTTCGAAAACAAACGTTGCTGTGGTGGACCGTTGCAAGTAAACGCTAAATCATGTGAACGTTTAAAACTAAAACGCTTCTTTAGTGTACCGTTTCAGTTTGTAACGCTCTTGTAAAGGAGCTTTCTATTCTTAAACGCTGCTGTGGACTAACATCAATGTTTCAACGTCTTTGTGTTGCAACGTTTTTCCAATTAACGCTACAACAGAGGAACGTTCATCCTACACGCTATTCTAACTTGCCGTATGTTTAAATTACGTTGTATTGAAACAACGTTTCAAAAGCGCTACTCTAAACAAACGTTTTGGTAGACGTTTTTCAGTAATGACGTTTGTTTCTTTAAACGTCCTCGTATAATGACGTTTTCCCAAAACGTTGTTTTACATTGGCGTCAGACTATATCTGTTTTGGACCATTTTCTTGACTAAACATGATCGAATACTGTTCAATTTTTGGACCAAATACTACATTTACTCGTCCGTTGCGGCTCACAAAATCGGACCAAAGACCATTTCTGGTGTTTACTCTTTGGTCTGATCGTCCACTGCAGTTGCTCTAAGTCGGTACAAGAGAGAAATAGACATGCCAGTGTAAAACTGAGCACGCAAGTAAATGTTTTTTCGCATGAAAACAAATAACAGCATTTAGGCACGGCACATCTAACCGTAGACTGTACTTCAAATCAAACTAACAATACCCGAAGCCAACATATAGATGATCATTCCATGTAAAAATAACCTTACCATCGTTGCATTTTACTTGGGAAATTTGTGACCTAACACATGTTTGAAAGTCAAAAATTTGATACAACACATATTCAATGTACGCATTAGACTCATTCGCTAGTTGGATAGTCAATCACGCAATAGCTGACTCGGTCGTAGACAGTTATTACCTCATGCCAAAATTAAACCCTAGTATCAGCTAACAACTTCATAGTAATCTCACAACATAAAAATGATGTTGTCAAGATTTCAAATTTCATTTGGTCTTTCGCCGTCACGCATCTTCTTTCTTCAAATCTAATATGGTGGCTTCTTTCTGAAAATTGATAAAAATCAAAACAAGTATATGTTTCAAACACTTGATAGTATTCAGTCTTTCCTATCCTACTAGTACTACAAGTAATGCAACAATCATTTCTTTAGTGAATGACTTAAGCCTCTTACCTTACCTACGACTGTTTTGAACATAGACTCGATTGCTACTATGAATTGTGATGCAAACTCCCCATTTGTGCATTCTAAATCACATTGCTCACAAACCTTCCATTCACGCAAAAACTCTAATTCTTTTTCATCCCAGGGGAAAAATCGCTTTGAGTCCGAACAAACATCCTTTGAACTATCATGGATAGACTAGTACTCAAGTATTTTGTTCTTTCGCTGTTCCTTAGCTTCATCATGTTTGCTTCATCCCTACAAGCTCGTCAGTTGAATGTTTTGAAGAATGGTTGCAACTGTGATGAGCGAAATGTGATTTGCCAGTTCACCAACAACCTAGATCTAGGAGCAATCAAGAGATCATGACCTAGTCCAAGGGAGATTGGTCATCTACAGGCCGGCCATGGGCAAAGCCAACAAAGTTTCACTTTAGGGCATCACGGTTAAGAAGGCAACAAATTTTTTCTTTTTCAAGGATATTTTATGTCATAAGAAAAAAAGAAATACCTAAATCATGATATAATGGTTAATTAGTAAATATGTAACTAGTTACATAAAAAATTTTGTTTTCTTATCTATTCTCGATTTTCTTTTTGACAGTCGACCCTCTTTTCCCCCTCTGACCTCCTGTTTCCTTCTTTGCAACTCGGTAAAAAACACCACCTCTAATTAAAGTAAGTCATGAATACATAGAGTTAATTATCATTTATAATCTATGATTTATATATCTAGTCTTTTAATTTTCAATAGAATTTCTAAATCATATTTTTAGGGAAAAAACTCAAAACTCCCAATTCAATCAAATTTATGTTCTCAAATATGTTCTAAAATGAATTATCTAATGATTATGCATAGTATCAACATGATCATAGTTATATGATCTAAATTTTGTTGTTGATTATAGAATTATAATTTAGAGTTATTTGAAGAAATAATTTTTTTCTGTTTTGATTTGTTGTATATTTTATTTGCTTGTTGTTTGATAAATGTATTTGATCAATTTCATGTATGGTTCTACAAAGAAAACAAGCTTCTGGATATCAAAATAGGAAGAAAAGGTAATAGAGATTGAATCTACCAAACCAAATCTCTTGCAGGTTCTGCTATACAAGTTGATTTTAAAACTGTACTTTCTGATTTTACATTTAAAAATGTAAGAAGAGATATTTTTAAATAGATGTTAATCTGAATTATTATTTGAATCCAATAAATTTTTTTGTTATCAGTTTTTGATCCATATAATTTATTTGATATATGTACAATTAAGAACTTTGACATACTTATGGAAATATTTGGTAACTTAATATATGTATTAAGAGGCTTAAATATCAGTAAACGTTGCTAACATAGCTTGTACACCATCTTATGCTCCTGACTATAGTTTTTTTGGTGAAAAAAGGCAACATTTTTAGGTCTGCTTTAGGACAGTAAAATGTCAGAGCCAGCGTCAGTCATCTGCTTGTTGTTGCAGATACCATTGGTGACAAAAAATACGGGCCAAACCCTGGGATTGGTTGTTATTCTTACACCATTAAATATCGATTTAATCATACGGCTTCAAATATCATCTATATAAAATTATATTTTCACCCTCGTAAGATCTGTTGTTGTTATTATGACATGTGGAACACAGAATGCTAGATCTCTTACACGTTTTTAGGTAATAAGACCACACGTATATGGATCTAGGTTAATCTAGTCGGGATCATCTTCATTTTTGTCTCTCTTCATTACCAGAACGTTAACCAGAAACACACGAGAGGCGATTCATTTTTCCCTTTCTTCAAATCATTAGATCGAGTCAGTAACGTAGCATATTAAGGTGTGTGTTTATAAAGCGAGTTAATGAAAGAAGAAACAGGCGAGTTTGATGGTGATTAATATAAGAAGGAACAGTTGAAGATTGAAATTACTATATCAGTGATGGACTGGAAAATTCCGCATCCGGCGCTATTCGTTGGGCAGGCCAGAACTCAATGATGCGCCACTCGAAAAGACGGTAACCAGGTCTCAAAGTTTAACTTTTCGCTAAGCAAATGCAGGTCGATTTGACTTTCCAAGTATACTTTATAAGCATGATACTCGAAAATGTAGTTTTCATGCGTAGATTCACACCATTTCCAACTTACCCCTTGTTCTGCTAAGGGTGCAAGGTTATAAAAGCCAATGATGAATGACTTTGGTATGCATCACATACTTACCAGCATAGTCCAGGCTTAAGTATGCCTTGGACTAGCACATAAACCATTTCAGACTTAATTTATTTTATTTTTTCCGTTTCCTTAACTCTATTTCGACCATGCGCTGGGTGGATGCACTGACCTTGCTCTTTCCAAGAATACAACAGTCAGGCATATACCATCCATATCGTATAACTTGATAGAAAGTATGAACATCCATCAAATGTCCTGCAACTACCTCATCAAGTGTAGCAACAATCATCTTTTGCCTAGCGTTTCCAAGCCATATGATATGAGTTACCAAAATATCACAATCACTTCAAAATTAGATGATATGAGCAACAAGATGATGCACCTCAATGCATTGCATTGCGACTGCCTACGTACCCTTCGTAATAGCTCGAAAGGATCACGCATGACAGTAGTTCATCCAAAAGGGACAAACAACTTAAGTACATTAAGGCAAACCCAACATCGATTTCAATGGATTATCGTTTCAAAAGTATTTGCGTAGACATAAACAATCCGCATCCAACAATTTCCAACTTATGTGGCAAGGCCAAAGGCCAAGCAAAACCTAGTCCGTATAGGCCAAAGAATTTTTGTAAGGTATAAACTAGATTGTGCATACTAATGCCACTTAGTATGCAAACATATATTCTCGATTAAGCAACACGGATGAATGATGCTTTCGCATCATTCAAGTTCCATCGACTAAGCATCAAAGCTAAACATAGCTATCTTGGTTAAGCGCAGATAAGCATTGCTAGCCCAAATATGGATTTCATGTTAGCATGGCTAAGCATTGCTAACCCAAATGTGTCTTTCCCGTTAGCATGGCTAAGCATTGCTAACCCAAATGTTTTTTTTCCTGTTAGCATGGCTAGGCAAATTTGCTTTCTCGTTAGTATCACTAGGCAATTTCGCTTTCTCGTTAGCATGGCTAGGAAAATTCGCTTTCTCGTTAGCATAACTAGGAAAATCCTCTTTCTGGTTAGCATAGCTACGCAAATTCGCTTTCTAGTTAGCATAACTAGACAAATCCGTTTTCTAATTAGCATGTCTAAGAATCATCCAACTAACACCTCCTCCCTATATATGTTTTATTCGCATTTCTACAAGTAGATAAAAGAATGGGAGAGGACATCCATCGACTGCACACTAGAAAAATACGCTTTCTGGTTAGCATAGCTAGGCAAATTCGTTTTATGGTTAGCATATTTAGGTAAATCCGCTTTCTCGTTAGCATCACTAGGAAATTTCGCTTTCTGGTTAGTATAGCTAGGAAAATCCGCTTTCTGGTTAGCATAGCTAGGCAAATTCGGTTTCTGGTTAGCATAGATATGCAAATACGCCTTCTGGTTAGCATAGCTAGGCAAATCCATTTTCTAGTTAGCACGTTTAAGCACATCGTTTTCCAACCAACACCTCCTCTCTATATATATATATTTTACTCGTATTTCTACAAGTAGATAAAAGAAGGGGAGAGGACATCCATCGACTGCACACTAGGAAAATCCACTTTCTGGTTAGTATAACTAGGCAAATCCGTTTTTTGGTTAGTATAACTAGGAAAATACGCTTTCTAGTTATCATAGCTAAGGCAATTTTGCTTTCTGGTTAGCATAGCTAGCAAATTCGTTTTCTGGTTAGCATAGCTAGGCAAATCCGCTTTATCGTTAATGTCGCTAAAGCAAATCTTCATGTTTAGATCACTGACAGAGATATCAATTTTTTTTTTCAAAACAGTTAAGAGCAATTGAAGTCTTGATTACATCTAATCCTAAATTGCTTGATCCTTTGTTGTTTCCTCCAGAGTATGTGTAACACCCCGAGTTCCGGACCAGGGTCAAACCCATATGGATATCCGGAATCAAGGCGTTACGGGTTGGAACGAGACTGGCGCATATATATTTTAACAATTTACTTTTCATATCAAGTATAATTGAACTTTTAAATAATTATGAATTTAAGCATATGAATCCATTAATCATCGTTTACAACAATTTCAATCAAACATTTTAAATTAAATTACAATTCAAGCAATACAAGAATAATCCAATCATTAAACTAACTAAGTTCTTAGTTCTTCCAATTTTCATGAAATCTACAAGGAATGTCAATTGGGATGAGATGACAGCTCAGTAGAATGCACTTTCATTCTCAAAGGATAAGGAAAGGTAGTCAATGAATCAAAGACAACATATAACAAGAAAATATAACACAACTTCTAGGAATCAATAACATATTCAATAAATAAGCTCATAATGCAAATAACTTTTTCATCAAATCATTCAATTTAGATTTCGATGCACGAGTTCACAATACCAATAATGTTTCAACTAATCATTTAATTCATATTTTAACTTATGAGTTCACGGTATGAATTTCCTTGGTTCGTACGCCCACCTATCATTTACCTCGGCACGGACAGCCGTCATCGATGGATCAGGGGATCATTACCCTATACATTATTGGGAATCATTACCCATTCTCTCTCGGGAATCATTACCCGCCGTTAGCATGGAACCAAGTTCCATCTAATGGGCACGAACTCATTTTATTTTGTAAATCATTTTTACAAAAGATACTATCAAATCATATGACAAACAAGTAATCATGCATTTCACTCAAGCATATATGCAAAAAAAAATACATTTACAAACTGCAGACATCTTACACTAATTACTTCATGGTGATAACTGTCTGATCGCCTCAAATTTTTAGTAAACATTCTTGATAATATTATATATAACATATCTTAATTTCACAGCAACAAGTGGCTCAAACTTAAGACATTGAGTTTACAAGATAAACATAATTATTGAGCAAATTACATCATGCTACCAAAATATTCATAGTAAATTCATAATATTCTTAAATTGAACAAATCCAACTCACCCTGAAAGATAAGACACAAATCTATAAATTTTGTTCATGTCCCAAATTATTTTAACATAATTAGGGTTGCTTAAATAAATCAAATCCGTGATAAAGAGAAACTGTCCAGAATTTCAGAAAATTTTGTCTGAACTAAAACAAACATTTAACGGTGGATTTACGGTGGATATGCTCAAAAGTTAATCAACGATACCTAATAATGTTATATATCAATAGGAAAAAACTGATCATCAATCGGAGTTATAGTTCTATACAAATAAATTATAGAAACCTAACAATACAAAATAATATGAAATTAAAATAAAAAATACATCAACCAAGGAAAAAAAGATCTAGCATTCTACCTCAATTCCATTGATACTCTACTGATTTTTTTCCCAATAAAACTTTTCTCTCAAGAACCCTAGCTCCAATATATCTTCTTCTTCTCCGTAGCTTTTGATTTTCTCCCTAGTTTATTATAAATCTTATACTAACACTATTATTTATACTAAAACTCATATTTATTATTTCATATTATTTATTATAATTATCTTTTCATTTTATTTAATTTTATTTACATATTAAAATTAATTAGGTGACTCTATTTCCACCTAACTTTCCTAGTTTAAGAAACCTACATATGCTAAGGAAAAAAAGACAACAACCTAAATAATAAGGTTAACTAAGTCGGGTAAAACCCGACCCGAAATAATAAATAAAAAAATATCAGGTATTACAGTATGATGCATGTGTCATTAATCTTTGTAGAAGATTCACGTTCTTGAACTCATAACTACAGTACAAAATATAGTGCTTTAGGCTTTGATGCCTATGTGAAAGAGAGTGTCGTGATAAGAGTTTAAATAACTTATCCGATTTTCCGATGTCATTGTAGTACAGTGGTAAAGTTATTGGGTCGGTGATACCAGTGACTTTAGTTTGAAACTTGTTAGCACCAAATTCTTTATCGATAAAAAAAAAACGTACCCGATTCTTTTTGAAGAGTTTCTAGTTAAGTTGGGAATTCTGAGGAGGTCATTTTTGAGTTCTCATGCTGAAGTTGATCAATTATCTGCAAAATTTCAAGAAAATAGTGAGAATGAGAGAGTGACAGAGGGGGCGATACAGAAAGGGGTTGGTTTAATTACCTGAAAAGGAAAGGAGAAAGAAATTGCGATGAATGCTAGGGAGAGGATGATGAAGAATTAAAACTGATGAATGGATTTCATTTCTTGTGAGTTGTGTTCATTAAAACTGTGAAAATGAGAGAGTGGAAATGGGGAAGGATGGGTTTTGGTGGAGAGGAAAAGTAATGGTTCTACTTTTCTAAATGCTAGAATTGCATTAAAAGATCCAGGGACCACTTTTATGTAGTGGTGTATGTGTAGCACAGACACAGTCGACTTTTATTTTAGTAACACCCCAGTTTACTGCCCATTATAGTCCATCATGTAAGTTCTATATGTACAAAGGTTTTGGACGAATTTTGGACACTAAGTTCAAATGAGTTCGTTTGGAGTGTTAGAGCATCTTCAACGATATTTAGAAAGTTCTAAATTTAAGGTCACATAAGATTTTTGATGTTTTAACTAAAAAATCATCTCCAATGAAAACGTGAAAGAAAAATATAAAGATGATGTATATGGTGGTTATGTAGATATTCTCAAAGTTATCCTCTGGTTTTAGAGGTTCTCTAAACATCCTAATCATTATTATCAATGGTTAGATTAAATATCTAATTTTAGATCTACGGTTAAAAATGTTTCCATCCAAAATAAAAGATCGTATGGTTGGAGATGTTTTTTTCCACCTCCTTAAGTTAAGGAAATTTTGATCTTACATCCACAAAACAAACTAACACAAAGGAATCACATCAAGCTACCATTGGAGATGCTCTTAGAAATGGGTGGTGGTGGAGTCTGTCCAGTATGGAACCGGTGTTCATACTTTAAGTATGAATCCCCTCTTATATTGATGACACATCATTAAAACATAGTTTAAAAAAAGTTTAATTCTTTCTAATGTTTTAATTTAAAGCGAATGCCATGCATGGAGGGTGTGGGGTGGGGTGGGGGTTGAAAAAGTGATGAGGTGTCATCATATGGAAGGAGATTCATACAATAAGTATTGAAACGAATATCATATTATATAAATTAGTGTATATCACAATGCTTCCTTCGTTTTGATGGATTTCTTCTATACATAATCTGGGAATAAAAAGGTATCGAAGTTTAATGGTCTTGAATTCTTTTAAAGCCGGTGTGAAAAATACACCGGTAAAACAAGTTATGGAATGCCAAGACTTGAAGGGGGATGCCGAGGCTTTACAATGCATATTAATTTCTTCATATCGGTGAAGAATACATAAAGATATTAGAATGCTCATTCATTTCTTCATCTTAGTGAAAAACACATAAAGATATTTTTTGGATGAGCCACACTGTGATGTGCATTCTTTTTTAACTCTGTTTTGTGAATTTCATAGATCCAGACCTTTTTGTGTTGATGCAGTGTGTTTTATCACCTCTAAAGGCTTTAATGTCTATGTCATAGCTAATATATTGAGACTCTTCAAAAAGTGTACTTGAAATTTCACTTGTCACCGGATATATTTTGAGACTATCGATTAAGTGTTCTTGTAATTTGTACTTGTTGGTTTTTAGTCGTGTTCTTATATATATATATGCCAATTAATGAACCAACGGGTTGAACCAAAGCTTTCTCTACTTGAGACACCTTTACCAATTGATGCGTTCAAGAAATGATGTGAACTAACAACTTTTTCGTATTTAGGTACTCCTCTTACCTTACTTGATTTTTTGTTCAGTCCTTCGTTCACTTGTTTTCATTAATCTCGAGTTTTGAAAATGGATCCATCATTGTCAACTTCAAATTCACCGTTTACTTCAACTCAAGTTCATGTCCTCATATTTTTAACTTCAAATTTAATTATTACAGTATTATGGACCCCTGGATAGAAGAACTTTTGTTTTTTTTGGCTGTAAAATTCTTAAGGTGGGATTCATTTAACTTGGTGATTTGGTGGAACTACATTTCCTTTGGCCCATATGGTTGTTCAAATTCCTTGGATTCACGTTTTCTCGTAATTTATAATTCTATCATATCTGTCATTTTGAATCCGACCCCTTCACCCTAAGATTTGTTGGAAAAGTTTAAGAGGAATTCATGGCCCTACTTATTATCATCATTATTACCTAATAATTTATATGTCTCCTATAACTATTGATAGACACATTTTGGTGTCTAAATTGTGCTCGATTATCTATTTTGATAGTGTTCGATTTTATACTTACATGGCTTTTTATGTCTTTGAAGGTATTTTTGAGAAATAAATAATTTGGGAAAAATCGGCTCGAAAAGTGATAAAGGCACCCGGGAAAATTACTAAAGGCACCCAACAAAGTTGATAAAGGCACCCACAAGTTGGATTGGGGGCACCTCCCTTTTGAATTTGAAACCGAAAATGGCGGGAAGAAGTATTGTTACATGAGAAAACTCATGTCAGTTGATTTGTACGTGTTTTTAGTGATTTGGGGTAATTCTAATTCACCCAAGTGAAGTTAAACAACCAGGATAATATAATTACACGTCACAAGACGTGTTTCATCCGGAAAAATTGGCCACAGGAATGAATCTGGAGCTTCTCTGTTTCGGATATCACAAGATTTGAGAGTGATTTGGACTTGTTCTTTGAGTCCTTATCGGTTAGAAAGGGTCTCTAGGGTTTACTTACCCTATAAATACCAAAGAGAATCAAGGAAAAAACATCGTGAGGTAGCCAGAGCAACCAAAAAAATTCCAGGAAAAATAGTTTTCTGCTGGTGAAAGAGAAGAGGAAGAACATAAGGCGTCAGAGAAGTGTCGCTGAGGCAGGCACTGAAGCAGTGTCACTTCAACAGCACCTGAAGTCCGATCTTTTCTCTTGTTTTCTTTTCTTTCTTCTGTAACGCAGAGAACATTTCTCTGTAACGCTTATAAGCGTATCAAATCTCCTGTGTTACTATTATTTCACCATTGTTAAGCACTTTTTGAGCTATGAAATATATTTTTGAGGGTGTTTCCAATACAATGAGCTAATCATCATCACTGGGGCGACGGAGGAAGCTATTTCTCCAATAATTAAGTGGTAACTTCTATTTTATCTATTTTTTTATAATTATTTTATTATTAATTGCTTTGAATTAAATTTTAAAAAATGGTTTTTCTCAAGTAACTGTGTTTTCTTTTGATGGGTCATGCTTAGTTTTAAACTTTTGATGTCTCATACTTTCGATTACAATTATTCTTTTAAAAACCTAACTTTGGCAATATTTTGAATAAGTTGAATACAAGAATTGTAAGATTTGATCACTTGAAATATTGGTTAATAGTGGAATCCCTAACCCTAGTTCTTCCATCAATTTAAAATCAAGTTTGCTTTAATCTTCTTTAGTTTTATTCATTAAAATTAGGTCTAAAAATCGAATCTTCACAAGTCTGAGAATCAAACCCTTTTTACCACTTTTTTATAAAATCACATCAATTTTTGGTGCCGCCGACGCGGACTTGTTTTTAGGTTTAGAGTTTTAGATTTATTTTTAGGTTTTTATTTTTATTTTTATTTTTATTTTTATTTTTCATTTTGTTCTATTTTACGTTTCTTTGGTATTTCTCTTTTTTGCTATAGGTTTGGATCTTGGATTGAAAAGAAATAAAGCCAAAGACTTTGGTGATTAAAGACTTGAAGTTAAAGTTAAGGACTTGGAGTTAAAAGTTAAAGCTTAAAGAACGGAGAAGAAGACAAAGACTTTTATTTTTAGATTTTATTTTTATTAATTAGATTTATTTTGTTTAGATTTTATTTGTTTAGAAAATTATATTAGGAATTTTTATTATTTCTGTAATTTTTCTTTTATTTTTGGACACTTTTTGGACTTTATTTTGGACTTTGGACATTTTATTATTTTTAAACCCTACGGAAGGGTAATCTAAATATAAACTGCTACAGGGAAGGACGACAATTACGATATTGTCTCGGCCCCTCGGGTTCGCACACTGACACAGGAGTCGGTGGCTCGAGTCGACTACAACCGATTCATCACCAGTCTGGTATGGGAGGTAAGACTCGATCAACCCACGAATCCCCTGCAAGTGGGTTTACTGTATTCCTTCGTATGCATATATGTTGAGGAATTGAATACGGACTTACTTTTCTAGTAAAGGGCAAGAACTAGCCATACAAGATAAGGACTCAGATTTCATCAGCGTTTCCTTCTTGCCCGCTTTAGGAACACGTTACCAAACGCGAACCTAAACCTTAAATTTTGACTAGAAAGAGACTGATAGGGTAACAAGCTTATATGAAACTCGTTCAAAAGGACTGTATTGGTTGCTTTGTTAGCCTAACTCGAAGTTCAGGAAGATTAATTTAAGTTGATTAGAGCCGCCTTGTAACCCAGGGAAAATTTTCCAAAGAGACAGGGTTATCAAAGCTCCTTAGAGCTTATCTTGTTTCTCTTCGACTTAATCTAATTCGTATCGTTCTAAGAGGTTTGCTAAAACTGTAACTAGTTGCCTTTTGAAAGAATAGAAGTTGGTCTAGAAAAAATCTAAGTGGAGCCATCATGCTTTTTGTTTGCTAGATTCAATAGGTTTGATTTGGTTGAGTCGGCCTTGTTTGTGAATGTTTAGAACCCCCTTCATGTTAGGATTTATTTTCTTAGATTTTTTTAAATATATTAGGGAGTTTTTAGAAAATGTCGAACTGGTATTATTAGGACCAATACAATGAATATTCGACTGAATTTCAAAATAGACACTATCCATACTATCAACATTGTGTGGATAGTAGTCGGAATCACCACCAACCTTTCGGAGGTTATTACTCATATCAGGGTGATCCCAATTACTATTCGTACATACACCTGTCTAATGAACATGAAAGTGAGCAAAATTCTAGTTTTTTGTCTTGGAGGGATACCCTAAAGCAGATGCAATCTAGTACTTCCTATGATGATTCGAGTTCTTTGTCTTGGAGGGAAACCCTAAAGAAAAATGCAATCTACTACTCCCCATGAACCTATTATGCCTCTAGAAGAATCACATGAGAAATTGCAAACCAGTACCCCTTATGATCCATTTGATTTTATAAAAGAATCCCTCAGGGAGTTGACTGAGAGTACAAAAAGGTATGGATTAAGTGTGAATGAAATTTCTGTAAAGAATAATATTGCTCAAAATGATCTTAATTGCCAATATAGTGCTACCCTTTGATAGTTATTCACCTAGTCAAGAGGACGAGGATAAAATTGGTAACACTACTTATTTAGACGAGGTTCAAACATCTTCATGTTTTTATGATGATGAGGATAGTATTGGTGAAGAACTTGAAATATACATGCAGAGTGATCGGGAAATTGTCACTCCAATTATGCTTCATAATTATGGCGTTACTGGTTCAAATCCAAATAATCTTAATGATTATTCACCTACTCAAAAGGAAGAGGATTTGACTAGAATTACCATTGTTTTAGACGATGTAGAATTTTCTTATTTTGAAGCCGATAATGGTTTAGAGGAACGAGTTTGTCCTGAGACTAGTGATTTAGAATCTAATGATTCGAAGACAATAGTCTCTGATGAAGATGATAGACTCTTAGATAATGTTAATGTGATAGAGGAAGATGAGTGTAGTTCTGACCTTAAGGACTCTGGAATCCAACCAATAGTTTTTAGTCCTTGAGTAATGTCCACCCTGAGTTTGGGGGTACCGATGATTCTTGTGATTGTCAAGTATCCCTGCTTAAAGTCCCTAACTTGGGACTAGACATATGCACCTCTACTATTTTACAAGATCATCGTCAAACTATAGTTCCTGGGTCAGGCGATGTCCAGAAAGAAGTTCGGATGTTAGAAACCCATCCCCTGGTCGATGTGGTTTACCTAGGCGATAATACCAAGATTGACTTCGTTTTCCCACCAAAATATTTTCTTCCATATGTGGGAACGTTAGAATTTCAAATGTGTCAGTTATTAAGTTTTAAGACTAAACCTAATTACTTTAGGGAATTAGAATCGACTCATTTTCTTAAGAATGACCACCATTTTCATAGTAGTCAACTGTGTGAGACCAATTTTATTGACTTTGAGGATCCACAATTATTCAGGTTATTATTATGTGCTTCTAAGTTCTTAGTTGAGTTTTTCCAGAATTTACAACCTGATCTTGTTGATCCTGCCTGCGAGGGAATCCATCCCATGAAAATATTTTATCTAGACCCTTTTATAGAGCCTGAACCTGAACCACAACTAGAAGTAGTTGTCTTAAATAGAAAACTAGATAAGGGTGTACTCGGTTTGTTCATTTTATTGGCCTATTGTAGTTCCCTCTTATTTGTGATAACACTATTTGATTTCAGATGACCCACAGTTTTTCCGACCATTGTTATATGATTTTATGAGGTGACTAATTCTTTCTTAGTCTGGCTGAAGACTTTAAACTTAACACTTCTTGGGAGGTAACGCATGCTCATGCAACACGGTAATATCTTTCCTTAACTCATTTCCTTCGATTGGTAATAATTTCTCCTTGTTCATGCTTTTAATCATTCATCTTTAGAACATTGAGGACAATGTTAGATTTAAGTTTGGGTGTAAAAGAGAAACTTTTAGTGAAATATGAAACTCCAAAGTCTAAAAAGTTGCGAACAATTCAGGATGACACTAACCATTCTAGGTAGATGGAAACTTAGCTCTTTTTCTATAGGAATTGGTGTGCCAAGTTAAATGGTTTATTCATAAAAGGACATAGCTCAGGTGTTAGAAATAACATGATAGTTGTCACCATATCTCGGAGTCTATCTCAACCATATCACCTTCTGTTTTTATTTTTGCAATTTGTGTTTCTCTATGTAATTTGGTGGGGCCCATATCTTAACCATACCTCAACACCTTTTTATTTTTATTATTATTATTATTTGCTATTATCATTATTATTTATTTTATTTTATTTTATTTTCAATATTAATATTATTATTATTTATTATTATTATTATTCTGATTTATTTATAATAAAAGGGATTTGATTAGATGAAAATGGTGAATTACCGAGAGGCGGTAGGAAGCCTAGCCACAAGATGGGCACCCACCCCCTTTTGAATCGAGATGCCTAATCTGAAGAACAGAGAATTGTCGATTTTATAATTGTAATCGAAACTAG
This sequence comes from Papaver californicum, assembly GCA_023531435.1. Lineage (NCBI taxonomy): Eukaryota > Viridiplantae > Streptophyta > Magnoliopsida > Ranunculales > Papaveraceae > Papaver > Papaver californicum. The sequence continues at coordinate 3,005,968 of JAJJMC010013110.1, forward strand.
CTATGCAATTCTGCAATCTCTTTACAAAAACTATCGTATCCTCTCCTAGTTCCCCTAGGGTAGTGAAGGCTAGTACACCGAGGCCATATCCGTGAACGACACATTTGTCTAAGTATTTGTTTCGTTTGCGATTATTGGCGCTCGAAATGGCTTGTCCCAGCGTGAAAGTTGTTCTCCCGCCTCCGGTGAGAGGGGACACCCCAGTAACGTCGAGACAGACGTCACGACCGTTCTCCCATTTGTATACAAGGATGTCCGCTGGCCATAAAGAATTCTCGTCGTCCGATAAAAAACCCAATTTGACCTCTTTACGCCGGACACTCCGGCTCTGTAGCACATGCCCGCAAGCACGTCTCGGACCAAGTCGTGCCTGAACTTTAGGCTCACTTCGCTGGAACAGTGCATGGTATGGTCTCTGAAGACGTACATGCCTCTACCACAGCTGGGACATAAGATGCTCTCTTCGAACATGGGTATACCAAGTTTGTAGCTGAGCACAACCCGGAACTGCTGAGGCCCAATCTACTGGTTAAGCCCAGCAATGGGAACTGCTTTGAGGAAGTCATGGGCATGGTTGAGTTTGATGCACTGCCATAGGATACTTTCGCATTCAGACATAGTGAATCTGCTGGAGACCTTCTTCTTAACAACATCAAAGTAGAGAACTTCCAATGAGTGCATTGGGCTTGGGGCAGTAACTTGGATGTTGAAAAAAGAAGTCAAGCCACAGACCTGGATGAAACTGGATAGAGCATGCTGGTAGCTGTGATGTGTGTCTGATGCCATTTGAGCACTGAGGATGGTGTTCTGCAACTGTCTGGTCTGAACACAACAGGCAAGATAGCAATAGTGGATGGTGTCCTCCAATGTGTAGACACCCATACCACCATCCTTCATAGGCAGGGTTTCCAGACGCTGCTGGAGTTGACCAAACCCAGCACCATCTCCTGTGACCAAGTGCCTTAGGAACTGCTGGAGATGCTGATCATAGTGGACTGCAGGGAGCTGGAGAACCAGGGGCCTGGTAGTCCTAATTGTGAAGTAAATCCTGGTATCCAAGCACAATTGTGCAAGAGGAGTAACTCACATTGTGGGTCCTGCAACTTCTTCAGGGTCTCCATCAGGTGGAGTGTCTTCACCACTTTGCCCTTCAAAAAGTTACTACAAAACTTTAAGTCCAGACTTACTGGACCCCCTAATAACTTTACACCCAACACATGCCTACTAATGTCAGCTGGGAAGATCCCCTCCATCAGGCTTCTGGGGTCAGCATTAGGCCAGAAGAGCTCTGTTTTGGTGATATTAAGGAGAAATCCCCTCTTGCAACCTTCTGCCTGAATGATTTTCAGGGCTTTGGAAAACTCCATAGTGTCACCAGCAATAGTACCATCATCTAGGTACCAGGCATACAGGTCTAATGTGCATTATGAGGCTATTCTGATGATGAGAGGGTGCAAGGTCATAGCAAAGATTAAGGGGCCTAGGGGTCACCTTGTTGGACTCCTTGTGCAGACATGAGGATGTTGTCATCGTAGTAGAGCTTAAATGGTTTAGCATAGAAAAACTCTACCTACCTGGAGATGCTTGGGCACTTATCTCTGACTTCTTTGATCATGGCAGATCTATCAATCATATTGAAGGCATTTCTAAAATCATCAAGGAGCATGATCTTGTTTAGGGAGTTACCTTGTAGCTCCAGAAGCCTGTTGGAAGAGTGCAGGATGGCTTCCCCATCATACTGGACCCCCACACAAAACCGAAAGTCTCCAAGGTATACATACATTTCTTTGCAGGCAGCAGAGGCAGCAAGTTTTGAACATAGCCTCCTCCAGATTGTGCCAACTGTTATAGGCCTCAACCCTCCATCTGGTTTGAGTAGGGGGGTCAAGGGGGCACTGGTAATATACTCCCCTAACAAAGAAGGACACTTCCCTGCTAGCCATAAGTTAGTCACCCATGTTATTGAAGTTAATAGTTCATCTGCCACTGTTGATGCTGGACCACACAGGGCATCCAGGAGATGTTGATCCCTGAGACCATTCCTCCCAAAAGAAGTCCCTTTGGGGAAGCCTTTAATAGCATTCAGGACTGCATTTTTGTCTACACTACGGGCTTCATCTTTAAATGGTTCTGCAGGGATGAAAGGTGGAGGAGCACTAGGGTGTTTCTAACTTAGGTCCAATAGGGTGGATGAGGAATTGGGAGAAATTCCATTAGAAGCCAACACCTTAATGGCAACTGTGTATTGGCCATAACTCAGCTTCTTCTTGCAAGCAGAAAGGTTGGACCCACCAGACTTCTTTTTGTTGGGCCTGCCCCGTTGAAGTTTCTTTGACTGAGTGCACCATGCTGAGGCAGCCATTGTCATTCCACTGAAGCAGAGCATAAATTATGTTGCCTGATTGGAGCCTTCTTCTTGTCCTAGATCTCTCTTTCATTGAGCTTTTAGGGGCATATAGGCTTAGGGTGCATACAGGCAGGAGGAGAAGATGTAGCCACACAGAAACGTCAAGGGGATTAGCAATGACCTTTCCTCTAGATCACTTGGCTCAGATATAACAACTTGTGGTTTGTCTAAGCCATGCGCCATGAAATATGCTGATAACCCATTGAAGGTTCTGGGGATGAAATTCCCTTCATGCATTCTACATGGCCTTTTCCAGGAGTAGATGTGCATGCATTGAGTGCACAACCACATCTGTAAGCCAGACAAGACCAACTCCCAGGCATTATAGACAACAACATTAATGTTGATCCTGTCTCTACTCATGGATTTGGCCTCATCAGTTGGGAGGTGTCTGTCTTGGAGGTGTCTGTAGAAGCATGTTCTACTCAAGCCCCTCCCATCCACACCATTGTTGCACCCATCGAAATTCTTGAAGGGGCATTGGAACAAAAACTCATTATTTTGGCCCTCTATGTCATTTCCTACTGGATCCTGGGAAGAAGCTGAGGACCTAGTTCTAGGCATACCGTGAAATACAGTAACAAAAGGGGAAAAAAAGGTGGAATTGACAATGATCGGACCATAAAAGAATCTTAGAAAGGCCACAAAAGAGCAATTTACACAGACAATGGCTGGAAGAAAAGGAACCTTAGAAACTAAAACTATCGGGGTATGTACAAGTGTGATCCTAAGAGCCGGTTTCTTAATTGGGGGAAAGGAAGAAAAAGATGAAGAAGGTGAGGCGGATTGCATCATACTTGTGGAGGAAGAACAACACCTGACTTGAATTGGAGCTCCACCATTTCCCTTTATCCCCCCTGTTCTTCCCCATTTCTCCCCACTCCGGAGATTCTCTCTCCTCCCCCACATATTATTATTATTATAATTATTATTATTATTATTATTATTATTATTTATTTATTTATTTTATTATAAAAATAACTTTCATTAAAGGGAGAAAGGCATTTACATTGAGTTGGTAGGTAGCCTAGCCACCAGCTGAGCCCCTACACCTTTTTGAACAGAAATGCCTAGTCTAAAGAAAAGAGAATTGCCAATTTTGTAATTGTAATCATGACTAGCCATGTAATTCTGCAGTCTTGTCATAAAGACCACTGTATCCTCTCCCAGCTCGCCTAGGGTCGTAAAAGCAAGCACACCTAAGCCATATCCATGGTCACTGCATTTGACCAAATATTTGTTTCGCTTACGGGAGACATTATTGGAGATAGCATTCCCTGGTGTAAAAGCAACTCTCTCACTGCTGGCAAAAGGGGAAACCCCTGTAACATCAAAGCACACATCTCGTCCTTCCTTCCAGTTATAAACAAGTATATCAGCGGGCCTCAGTCAGTTTGTGTTGTTGGCTAAAAAGCCCAGCTTAACTTCCTTTCGGGCAGGGACACCGGCTTTAAAACACATGTCAGGAACTACATCCCTAACAAGATCATGCCTAAATTTGAGGCCCACCTCGCTAGCACAATGTAAGGCATGATCACCATAAGCGTCCATTGCCCTACCACAAAAGGAACAAGGGCTATCCCCAACAAAAATTGGTATGTCCAACCTGTAGCTGAGTATGGCTCTAAACTGGCGAGGCCCAACTGCTTAGTGTAGCCCAGCGATGGGGATGGCCTTGAGATAGTCTTGGGCATGGGTCATTCTGTTACACTACCACAATATGCAATCTCTTGTAGTCTGTTGGAAGCAGCTGGGGATATTCTTCTTCACCGTATCAAAGTAAAACACTGCCAAGGCATGCATAGGACGTGGGGAAGTTGCTTTAATACTGAAAGAAGAGGGGGCCAATCCACAAACCTGACAGAAGCTATTCAGAGCTTGCTGGAAACTATGGTGGAGGTCAGTGTCAGTAGGCACCTTAAGGATGGAGTTCTGCACCTGAGTTGTCTGTATACAAGAAGCTAGATAGCAGTATCTGCTAGAGTTCATCATGGTATACAAACACATACCCCTATCTTTTATGGGTAGTGTAGCTATGCGCAACTGGTAAGGACCAAATCCAGCTCCATCACCAGTAACCATATGCCTAAGGAACTGGATAAGGTACAGGTCATATTGCTCAGCAGCCTGGTGTAGAACTGAAGGGCTAGTGGTCCTCGAGGTGAAGTACAAGCGGGATACTCCTACACATTTTCTAAGAATGAACAATTCACTCTGAGGGTCTTGCAGGAGCTTCAAGGACTCCATAAGCTGAAGAGTCTTATTCACCTTGTGTTGGACCAAAATCATTGTAGTAACTAGCATCCAAGCTGATAGGACCACCGAGCAGCTTCACTCCTTTGGATGGCCTACTGATGCTTGTTGGGAAAACACCATCCTGGAAACTCCTGGGGTCTGTGTTAGGCCAAAATATCTTTGTCTTGTTAATGTTGAGGGACAAACCTCTACTGCTTCCCTCATCTTGGATAATGTGCAGAGCTTTAGCCACCTCCAAAGTGTTACCCACAATGGTCCCATCATCCAGGTATCAGGCATGCATATCCAAGGTACATTCTGAAGCAATCATGAGTATAAGGGTATGTAGAGTCATGGAAAAAAGTAAAGGACCCAATGGGTCACCATGTTGAGCTCCCTGAGCAGACAAGAGGACATTGTCATTGTAGTAAAGTTTAGCAGGCTTTACATAACAGAACTCCACCCACCTGGAGATGCAATGACATCTTCTCCTAACTTCCTCTATTATGGATGATCCATCCACCAAATTAAATGCATTGTTAAAGTCAATCAAGAGCATACACTTAGTTGAGGAGTTACCTTGCAACTCCAACAACCTATTTGCTGAATGTAGGATACCTTCTCCATCACATTGAATTCCCACTCCAAATTGGTAGTCCCCCAAATAACTGGCCATGTCCTTACTGACCCCTGAGGCTGCAAGTTTGGAACAAAGCCTTCTCCAAATAGTACCCACTGCTATTGGCCTAATGCCCCCACCAGGTTTGAGTAGCGGAGTCAGAGGTGTACTGGAAATGTAAGCCCCCAACACAGTAGGACATCTGCCAGTAAGCCACAAATTGACTACACCTGTCATAGATGAAAGAAGGTCATCTGCAACAGGAGCAGCAGGGCCACTGAGGGAATCCAAGAGATGTTTTTCTCTCAGCCCATCTCTACCACATGATGTCCCTTTGGGGAACCCTTTGATTACACTCAAGACTGCTGCCTTGTCCACACTAAGAGCCTCAGCACTGACAGGGCCTTCAGGAATGCAAGGAAGTTGAGCATCTGGGTGCTTGTGGCTCAACTCAGAGAGAGTGGTTGGAGAGCAAGGTGCAATGCCACTTGAAGAAAGAACCCTTATTGAAGATGTGTATTGGCCATAACCCAATTTCTTTCTGCATACTGCCAGGTTAGGGCTCTCATTACCTTTATTGATGAGCTGACTCATTTGAGGATGTTTAGGCATCTCCAAAAGGGTGTGCACTAAGCTGAGGCACCTATTAGCTTCGTTCCATTTGAGCAAGGCTTGGTTAATGCTAGCAGTATGTAACTTCTTCCTGGTCCCTGATCTCTCCTCCATAGAGCACTTAGGCGTGTACAAATTCAAAGTGGAAACTGGCCTCAAGAGCAAATGTAGCCAGGCTGATAGCTCAAATGGGTTGGCCAAGATCATGTCCAAGGATGATTTAAGAGATCTGGAGAATTAGAGCCTACACTGAGGGGGTATTCTAGCAACTGTGGGGATCTTCTGTTGGTAGACCTTATGGAGCAGGTCCACTTCCAATGCGTTTACACTGAAACGGAAGGAATCCTAGCCACAAGCTGGTCTCCTACTCATTATTATTATCATCATTATCATTATTATTATTATTATTATTATTATTATTATTATTATTATTATTATTATTATTATTATTATTATTGTTGTTGTTGTTGTTGTTGTTGTTATTGTTATTATTATGTGATTACATGTATTTTGAATTTAACACACGGATTGCGGATCTGTACCGCAAAAGTTGAACAAGTTGTCGTGATAGCCTACCAGTGAGCCTCTTGAGGAACCAGCCAAGGGATCCGATGCAGATAGGGGGATGATTATGTCGCAGGGGGGCAAGTTAGCATTGCTTTCCATGTCAAATTCTGCAGTATTGCGCTATCGGTGATTCTAACCTGGGATTTCCTGGATTACATCAAACCTGTGAGGAACGAGGATGACCAGCCGAACTAGCTACCCATTGTTATTATTATTATTATTATAAAACGATTGTATTAGATGGATAAGTTGAACTACATAGATAGAGTGGGAAGCCTAGCCACAAGCTGGCATCCACCCCTTTTTGGATCGTTAGACCTAATCTAAAGAAAAGAGAGTTGCCGATTTTGTAATTATAATCGAAACTCGAAATACAATTATGCAACCTCTTTACAAAGACTACCGTGTCCTCTCCTAATTCACCTAGGGTTGTGAATGCCAGCACTCCGAGCCCATATCCGTGAGCGACGCATTTGTCAAGGTATTTTCTTTGTTTCTGGGCTATGGCATCCGAGATGGATAAGTATGGTGAGAAAGTTTTTCTCCCCCTTCCCGTGAAGGGGGACACCCCAGTGACATCGAGACAGACGTCGTGTCCATTCTCCCAGTTGTATACCAGGATGTCTGCGGGCCTTAAAGAACTCTCGCCGTCTGATAGAAAACCCAACTTGACCTCTTTAGGTGCTGACACACCATCTCTATAGCACATGTCCGTGAGTACATCCCGGGCCAGGTCGTGCCTGAAATTTAAACCCACATCGCTAGCACAGTGCAAGGCGTGGTCCCCAAAGACGTCCATGCCTCTTCCGCAACATAGGCATAAACTGCGCTCCTCAAACATGGGTATCCCAAGCATGTAGATAAGGACGATCCGGAATTGCCTAGGCCCAATTACCTGGTTGAGCCCAGCTATGGGGATTGCCTTGAGGAGGTCTTGGGCATGGCCACTTTTGGAGCACTGCCATAGGATGCCGTCTCGTTCAGTCATCGGGAAACTGCTGGGGATGGTCTTCTTAACCGCATCGAAGTATATGACTGTCAATGAGTGCATTGGGTTTGGGGAAGTAGCTTGGATGTTGTAAGAAGAGGCCAAGCCACATACTTGGATGAAGTTGGTCAATGCGAGCTGGTAACTATGGTGTGTGGCTGTATCCCCAGGAGAACTAAGTATGGAGTTCTGCAACCGCATGGTATGGACGCAGGATGCTAGGTAGCTATATTGTCTTGTGTCTTCCATGGTGTAGACTCTTAAACCCCCTTCTTTCATGGGTAGGGTAGCTAGCTGCCATTGTAAAGGCCCAAACCCAGCCCTGTCTCATGTGACTAAATGTCTGAGAAACTGCTGGAGGTGTAAATCATAATGGGCTGCTGGTATTGAAGTTTAGGAGTCAATGGTACCCATTGAAGTTTCTTTGTCCAAAATTTATGATGTAGTTGATGATATCATGGTATGAGAATAGAATGGTTCATCCATGGATGATGGAGCTCAAGTATCTGAATGGTTGTCCAATTATCTAGAAAACCATATCGCTTAGTACGTTTTAACACGCACATATAAAAATTTCCCTCTCCATATTATATCAATGAGTACGGACAATATCATGAATCTTATTATGCCAACATCAAGTAGCGAAGATGTTGACCGATGAGTTAGCTGCAAAAAAAAACTATGATTTCGATTTGTTATCATTGTATTTAACATTTTGAAAAAAATTCAGCTATGTAGAATTCATATCTGATATATTACGTTTTCTTGTTATAATACAATGATTTAACGATGATTTTCTTGCATGATGATGGAGCAACAATGTCATTTTTCAAAATGATCAATAACCTGGTTGATTGTGATGATAAATCAGTCTGTCATCGACTTTAGGGAAGCTTTTCATAAATTTTCAAAATGTCTTGATTTAATAATTAACCTAATGACGAAGATATTACATGCATAACTACATTCAATTGTAGAATATTTGATTTAAGATCTTAATATAAATGAATTTTAAGTTTATATGTGATTTCGTAAAATCTTGATTTTGCCGTTTCAGATATGAGTTTCGGCAACTATTCTAATACTAATAAGATGTTAGATCTTGATTTTGGTGATGTTAGTGAACCAATATTTTTCACATGATCCATGTTTTCATTCATTAAGAATTATCTGTCTCAGCATGCGAAAATATAACATGTATCATTATTACAATTATCTTTGCTAAGTAAGGAGGAACTTCAAGAGTTTAGTAAAATTCAGAATGTGGAAGTTCGTCATAATTTTATCAGGGACCCTAGTTTTAGAAAAGAATACTTCAAAGAGAAACAGGCTCAAATGGATGGATTTACTCCTACCAAGAAGCAAGCTCAATCCCCAATTAAGCTTGTTCCTGGTAATTATGCTTCTACGGAAGATGAAGATAGTGATTCACTTGATGGAATTAAAGATTTTGATTTGGATACCATTTTCTCCAAAAAATAGACCATATAGAGTTAGAAACCATAGGAGGAGATTGAGAGGGATAGGTACTAGGCGTACGTAGCTGGTTCTCGTTTTTTTATTTTTTATTGATGTTATTTAATTTGTGATGAGTCTTTGACTCTGTAATTATTTACGTATTCATAATTATTTAATTAATAAAATTTTGGACTTATCAAAAGAAAAAAAAAAAATATATATATCTTATTATAATCTATATTTAAATATAAAACAATTAATTAATAGTGATAACTTTTTATTAATTATAATTAATTTGATATAAAAATTTGTAGATATACATAATAATTTATAAAATATACGAGATTTGTCCTTCGGAATAGCTATTGCAGCTATTTGAGAAGCTGTTAGAACATTAGGTTATATTTTAGAAATAAATCTACAAGCATATATGTTCATATTAAATATTCAAAAACATGATTTGAATTATTTTAATAGGTTAATTATGTTGATTATACATAAAAGGGTGTAAAAATCCATTGTTTCACAACAAGTGAACAAGTGAGCCAGATTTTAAAACAAGTAACAAAGGCATCCAATTCAACATGTCCGGTTTTGTTCACTGTTTTTTTTTTCAATTATACCCATTAACCAAAGTTAGACTTTTAATCTAGAGTTATGTTTATTGGTTTTTCTAGTTATTGTTGTAGGGATTCAATAAGTTTAGTGGAGGATAATAACTGAATATATTATTTTCAGTGATGTGAATTGAAAATTCCTTATCACCTTGTAGTATTATAATCAAGAGAAGAAGGTTAATGAGTTTCGATCCCATGGAGTATGACCTAGCTAAGGTTTTTTTCTTCAGTAACCCTCTTTTTTCTTTTCTGCTATTGGTTATAGATTATTTATTTACTTATATAAACATTGTTTCTTTTGATTTAAGATTAGAATCGGAGTTTAGTTTGATGTTCTTGATTTGAGATTAAATCTAGATTTCAATGTAAGTTTTCTTAATGTTCTCTAAAATTTACAGAGATTAGGTATCCCATTCTAATTGATATTTCTTTGAGATAGATATCTATAGGTTTGATTCACGGTAGACTATACAATGACCTAAATGATGACTGTTAGGCTTAAACAGAAAGCAACTTGACATCAAAAAACAGTAGGACTTGAAGAAAACAACCGATTGCACAAGAACTTAGCAAGATTCTGAGAAATCGGATTAGTTGCTTTAGGAATACAAGTTGTTTTCTCAAAATATACTTTAATGTGTGTCTTGCTTTGGATCCCGACTCCATTAAATCTAAGTCACAGTGGATAACAATAGGAACAAATAGATGTAGTTGTTGATTGATAAGTCTTAGTTGTTCTAATAAGAGAATTTTATATTGTGTAATTATTTTACCTATATTAGTAGAACTATTTTCCTTGATATAGCTCAATGGGTTATCTTTTCTCAATTAACAGGGTTATTTCCATCTTTTTAACAATTACAAACCATGCTTGATGTTGTAGCAGAAAGACTTGAAAGGGAAGTTCGTGTGTTTCTTGAGTTCATTTTTCACTTTCAATTCCTACTTCTTGTTCTGGTTCCCTTCCAAATATTGCTGCTTCATTGGTTCTTTGTTGTACTTTCCCTAAAATGTTGTGGTGATGTGAAAGTTTCACTCGTTAGTTGGTGTTGTTTCTTTAGTCGCTACTTGCAGTAAGTGGGATATCCTCTTGTTAAACTCTGCAAGGATTCTTATGGTGCACTAGTATATGTTGTATGTACTAGTTCTACTTTGGTCACACTGTGTTCAATCTCTATTTTGGTCACACTGTGTTCTGATGGAGCTTTGGCTTGCTTATTTCAATTTCGATTCAGATTTCATGATTTTGTTCTCAATTTCACCTTCTCATGGTTACCTTTATAGTGTTGGTGACTGTATTATTTCTCTCATAATACACGGATTATAAGATGCAGTTGTTCTAGCTTTCTCCCTTTCTTGTTTCTTGGAGTTCTTGTGTGTTGGTGATGCGCATTGAGGAGGTTATACTGGATGCATTTAGTGAGTTCATTCTTCACTTATAAAACTCTGTGTCCTGTTCTCTTTGGAATGATAAGTTGGAACTGGTTTTCTTCTCCAACTGGTTTTGTCCATGGATTATTGCAGTTTCTTCTTCAACTCAGTTTCTTGGTACACTTATATGGATTTGCAAGATGGAGTTCTTTGTATAATGTACAAAGAACACAATCTAGTTCTTTTTGTTGCATGTTTTTATTTTTGTTTGATCATCTCAGCTACACTATTAGTGTATCTGGTATTGGCTGATACTTCAGGTTACTCGCAGTGTAGGCGTACAATGCTATGGATACTGCTACAGCGATTAGTCACAATATTTTCTTTGCAGATCTACTTTAGTTTTGGTTGTTGTTCACTGGTGTTATGCCTCATTACAGTGAGTGATTTCTTTCCCTTGTCCAACTCTGCATTATGGAGATACTCCCTTCTCAGTTTCTTTTCTTACTTGTCAGTGATACTATATGGAGATACTTAGCTTCGACAGCTTTTTACTCATGATCTACGACTACAACCTTGTCACTGCTCTTTCATGATTGATTCCTTGCTTCTGTTATTGGTTCTCTGTTGTGCTTTATGACTGTGTGGATGCAACCTATCTTCAGGTTCTCATTATGCTCATTTCAGACTTGAAGTTGTACTTATGCCTGCAGTCCTACAAGTGATGTTGGTTGGACTTCCTACATGTTCATTTTTATATGCATGGTTCTGCACCAGATTGTAACCAGTTGAGAGAACAATGCTTCTGCACCAGATTTTAACCAGTTGACATATAGACTTGCAAATTTATACATCAATTGCAATTACATCTCCTGCAACTATTTCTCAACTGTCAGTACTATTCCTTTTGCCTGCCACTACTATCGCATATTCTACACCAATCTGATTATATGTGTGTAAATTGTGAGTGCAATCTCGCGTTATCTTTTTCAGTCCACTTGAGATTGAGGGAGGGTAATAAAATAGAGTGTGTGCATTGTAAATTGTGATTGTGTGAATAAAGTGTGTGCATTATAAATTATGATTGTGTGAATAGAGTGTGTGCAAGGTGTGAGCGTGCTGTGTAAGCTTGTGTAAGAAGTATAGAAGTATATATACTCTTAGTCTGTCCTGTAACTCATAACACAGAAATCAATTCTTTCATTCCATTTAGTTCATTCTGCAATGTAGATATCAGGTGTTATCAAAGTGAGTGCGTGAAGTGAGTGTGTGCAAGGTGTGAGCGTGCTGTGTAAGCTTGTGTGAGAAGTATATGAGTATATATACTCTTAGTCTGTCCTGTAACTCAGAACACAGAAATCAATTCTTTCATTCAATTCAATTCATTCTGCAATGTAGATATCAGGTGTTATCATGGTATCAGAGCTTCAGTCTCAGAGATTTTCAATTTCTGAGGGTATCGATCCTTCTTCACTACTTTGATTCATCTTCTTGAAGTTTAATAGAGTTCCTGAAGTGAAGATTTGTTATGTGGAGTTTGATTTGATCCTGAAGCCTGACTGCAACGTCTTCAAACAAGATTAAGCATGTATTTTGGATCTAAAATTCGGTTTTAGTCCTTGAGCTCTTGATAGTTTTGGATTTTCAGTTTTAAGTAATTGGATCTGGAATTCTCTACCTCAACAGCTAAAATCCGAATATCTGTTGGTAATCTCTATCTTAATCTCTAGGTTACTTTAGATTTAATCTCATATGTTCAATTTCTACATCACTAGCTCAACAACATTCAATTTCATCTTTAAAAGTTATTTTCATCATAACTAGTTTTGATTTCAACTAGTTCTTTCATCAAGTCCTACTAGTACTGATACCTGGAGCTATTAGATCTGAGAATGCCTATTTCTACTACAATTGTTAGTTAGGAAGAAGATTAATGTTGTTCCATTTGATAGTGGAGAAAATCTCTTCTTAAATCGCAGATGTACATTGATGAGTGTGTGAGGTGAGTGTTTGTTGCACAAATGTGCTTAAATAGCTAACATTCAGTTCATCCCATTGATGTTAGTTTTGGTACAATCCCCATCATGTGAGAGGTCATGAGTGAGTCATCTTGCAAGTTTAATGATGAAACTGAAGATGTTGTTATGGGATTGAAATTGGTGAGTTATATAAGTACAAATTGGAGTTCTCTTTTTTGAGTTTGTATATGCTTAGTATACAACCTGGTGTTCAGTTTGCATATATGTTCAATATGCAATCTGTTGTTCATCTCTATCTTAGTTAGGTCTTTATTTTTAGTTAAAAATAAAAAGGATTCAATTCTTGAATCTGTTCTTATTATAGATGAGTAATAAAGTTTCTGAGATGGAACATTCAGATGTGTGGTGATGCCTTGAAAGAGTAATAGTGTTGATGAGTATTTTGATTGTTGGTATAACTTTAGGCTATACCTTCAACTGGTTGTTGTTTTTGCGAGAATGATGGTGTTGGCAGATTATTTTTGGTCAAAGTACTCTTATGGTTTTCATCTCTTGCTTTATTATGGGATGAAGTTGTATGATGGTGCTGCTGACTGTAGACAAGGCTTTACTTCATTGTTTGGTTAACATATTTTCTTGCCTTCACATTTTCTAGTTAATTCATAAATACAACTACATCAACATTTTATGTTCTCATTCATGTCAGAAACGAGTGTCCTTAAGTAACTGCATCTTTTGGTTATCATTCATTGCTCCTACTGCAACAACTATATATATTGTCGTCATGTCTGTTGCTGCATCCACTACTGCATCGAATACTACTTCAATCTGATATTTGTTAAGTAAATTCTGCTTTAGTTGGTGCTGGTTAGTACTTTACAGCATGGATTCAAGGTTTCAGTGGATCTGCTACAATCTCCTTTGTGGTGAGTTGAGAGTTGAGTGTTGCAGCCGTGGTTCACAAAAAGAGTGCAGTTTACAAGGTTATTTGAACTAATAATTACAAGCTGGTCACTTAGTTTGCTGATGCTAGCATCCTTTATGTCTTTTTAATCTTTGGAGTTGGTGTATTCTTCTTATGTCTTCACCAATCTGACCTGCCTCAATGATTCAACATTTTTAAGTGTCATGTCTCTTCTGCAATTCAGCTACACCTACTACATCTGAATTGTTGTTACCTTTACCTGCACCATCTGTTGTTGCCACATAAATTGCTAGTATGCTTACTGCCTCCTCCTCTTTGACATGGGCTTTGATCTCTTGTTCTGTGTGTAACTGTTAAAGCATGTGCAATCTCAAGTAGTCTCTTCACACCTCCTTGAGCTTGAGGGAGGGTAAAAACATGTGTGCGTGTGTGACTGTTAAAGCATGTGTATGTGTGAAGTGAGTGTGTGAAAGGTGTGTTGTGTAAGCTTGTGTGATAAGTGTAGGAGTATATATACCTTGGTCTGTCTTGTAAACAAAACAATTATTCATTCAATCAAATTTGAATCAAACCGTTCACAGTAACTATGTAGACATTCTTTGAATGTTATCATATACAAGTACGAATTCAGAACAATAAACTCAATCTCAGGAATAATCTTGAAGCAGAACCAAAGTAAAAGAGAGAAAATGTCATGGACATAGAGATTTTCTATGAGTTTGTTTCCTTTTAGAAAGATATATGTTGGTTATTGGCTCGGTTTGGATAAAAGCGTATAATGTTTTTAAGCCTAAAAAAATTCCACCTCAGCAGAATGCACTTCAGTTGGATGAAGTGTAATGAACGGTTTGAGAATTGTGTCTAACCAATGGGTTCAAACTAGAGTCCCATGATCCGGACCCTAATTATATTATCCAGTCGAGTGACTTCATCCCTCTGACATACTTTACTAAGGGCTTTCAGGCACTCAACTTAATAAGTTCAGGCTCTCTAATCTCATAACATGTACCCAATCAACTTAACCTTACACCTCTGATAATTAGTCAACTAAATTAATAATACATCCTAACCATTTACCCAACCAAATTAACACTATACCTCTAACATAAACCGTCCACCTGGTCTATGACCATATATGATAGAGCTAATGTTTTTTGTTTAGGCTATGGGGACTATCCATGCAACCCAGTCTGGGGGAACTGTTGTTACAGGCGTTGAAGTAAGTTTTTTGATACCTTTGCAGGATTATGATGTTGAAGTTGTATCGGTTTCTTCTTCTTATTATTATCTTAGAAAATCAATATAAAGAAAATTTCATAAACCCCAACAGGACAAAAAAATAAATCAATAATAAAAATACATAATAATAATTACCTGATTTCTCATCCTCCTCCCGTCCTTGGTTCTTAAGTAAAATTTATCTATACTTATGAGTACTTAATTTCTTAGCTTCTGACCACTATTAGAAAACAAAGACCCCCTCTTCCTCTTCTTCCTCCTCTTCTTCTTCTTCTTCTTCTTCTTCTTCTTCTTCTTCTTCTCGTGTTCTTAATTTTTGTAGTCTGAAGAACTGGAAGAACCCTTCTTAGAAGTAGAATATGAGTTCTTAGAAATTCTTGATGGTGGATTTTTGACAAGGGTTAGAACCTATGCCCAGCATCAGAGACATAGAGATATTCGCTCATACTTTTACCTTTACATCAAAATATAAGAACATTGTATTTCTACTTATATTTCGTAAGAGAATTAAGAATACAGTCCCTATACATGGCTACATGCGTTCTATGTTGATCCTGTAGTCTCTCTAAATACATATAATATATATTCCCAAGGTTATTAGACTCGTACAAGTTACGATTCGACTCGTACGAGTCACTCAAATAATTTGTAAATCGATTTGCAACGTTATCTTAAATCGAATATTTTTTGAATCATAAAGATTCCATTTCATATACGAGTTTTGACTTTTAGTAAGTTATAATGAGTGTTTAAATATAAAAAACAAAAGAGTTGGGATTTGAACCTACCCTTGATATGTGTAGTAGGTGCACAAATTAATTATCTTATTTTCTATTCGATTAATAAATAATATAATGGAAGTAAGGTTCGATCCCTCGAAGAGCTAGGAGTTTTAGTTGTCGAAAAATATCATAGGGGGGGTGTTTGAAAAATGTTCAAAAGTAAAATAAGTAGCAAAATAATTTAAGATGATTAGGTTGAAACGAATGATGAGAAATATGATCAAGGAATCCTTCTTCGTTACTAAATATTCTTTAAATTATTAAATTATTTATTTTTAATCACACCACCAACCGTAGGATAACAAGTACACTTAGTTATCCCTAAAATTCCTTATATCACTAGAAAACAGGTACGCTTAATCTCCAGATTCTATTCGGCTGAACCACCCTGAAGTACGCTCTCAAGGTGTAATTCAATCGAATGCTTTAGGGTTTGTGAATTTAGGTTTGACCCTAGTAGTTAAACTCAGTACGTTAGGTCCATTTTCTAGTGTTGTTTTTACACGTGATTTCTCCACATAATCCCTCTACAAGGTCTCACGTTCTATACTTGTGTAAGATGTTATGATACAATTACGGATACCCTAAATCTTACTAGCTTTAGATTAATTAAAAAAACCAATTTAGTTGGCCACCTAAACAATTTTATAAATAATCTTAAATATTAATTTTAATAAAAACAAACCCCAATTATATGAAAAACTCAAAATAAAATTTTATAAATAATTAAAATCATATATAGAAACTAAGAAATCATCCTTAATAAATTAAGAAATTAGGTAGACATAGCAAATAGATATCTAATAATTAAATAAAAAATCTTAGATAAAAAAAATAAGAAAATAACATTAAAATTCCAAACTGAAAGAACCATCTCAGCCGAAGTCTACTCCCGCCTCTCTCCCAAGCCGTCTCTTCCCTCAAACCATTTTTTCCTTTTTTATTTTATGTGTGTACCTCTAGCCTTTATATAGGGTAAGTAATATATCGTTGCACATGGCAAAGACCTGATGAGATAAGGAATGAAGGTCGGTGGGAAGAGTTTTCTGATTTGGAAAATAAGTGAAATTGTTATAATGTAGCTATAGTAACTTAACCAAGATGCCCACGGCCTCTTATTGGCTTGAGTTGCTCAATGGGCCCTAACTTAACCACGTGTCTTCTTAGGAGGTATGACAACATCCAAATCGATGCTCTCTATTACACCAGATCCCCACTTAACATTCTCTTCCTGAGAATACATCTCAAGAGATTACTCTTCCTAGTTTTCCCTGTTCTTCTCAAACTCATTAACCTGGTTACCAACTCGTCTTTTCACCGCCACAAACTAGATTTTACCCTTTTTCTTCACGCGCTCAACTGAACTGATAAGGACATATTATGTTATCCCAAAATTATATTTCCAATTCTTTTTTTAAACAAAAAACTAGTTCCCTGATTTTCGACTTTGAAACTCTGCACTTTTCCAGCCTTATGCCATCTCTTACAGCCACCGAGACATCAGTGATCATATTCACCATCAACAACGTCATCTTCCCATTAACTATTAATGGCAGCAGTATCACAAACTCGTTTATTCCATTCCATCTGTGAGTACCAAAAATCTAATCCAACACGTGTCACCAGGTCGCAAAAACTTAACAGTACTTAAGTTTGGAGAGGAAAACAAACCCGATGAAAAGTATTTCCCGCATGAGATTGCACCACCATATTTAAGTGATGGTTTTGTGTCCGCAGCACAAGTCTATTTCTTCCGCAGATCAAGCATCTCTTGTCCGTAACACAAAGATTTCTTGTCCGTAACACTCAACCCAAACCTGTAAGTCAACACCATTCATTCCCGCTCACTCTCATTGTTTGAATTTCCACCATCTTGCCCAAACAGTTGAGTTGTTGGCTGCTTGAGCTTTACTTCCCGCACCACCAACATCATATCTTTCCCCAAGTATGCAACACAAAGATCAAAGCCCAGCAACCCAAGCCCGCAACAAAGTTTACTTTAGCCTGCAACAAAGGCTCATTCTCGTCCTCAAGTCCAACTGCCAATTCAAGTCCGCAGCTCCTAATCACACCCGCAACAGAAACTCAAGATAATTTTGATGTTAAGACTCACTCTTGTACGCACCAAGCCCGCAGAGTCCGCAGCCATCCAAGCCCACAGCAACCCATGTTTGTCCGCAAGCCCGCATCAACCCAAGTTTGTCTGCAATCCCAGCAACAATCTGTCCGTAAGCCCAACAACAATCTGTCCGCAGCCCGCAACACTAAAACCACTTTGCCCATACCATTATTTGCCCGCACTAAAATTAGAATAAGGCCATTTTTAGGATAAGATCAACATTGACACGTGGCGGACTTCTTCACCACATGGCAAAATGTTGTGTATCTTCTTCACCACATGGAAAAATATGGTGTATCTTCATCGACACGTGTCAAACTTCATTGACACGTGGCGGATCACCCCTTTATAAGAAAAATTAATGTGTTAGAGGAAGGGATCTTCTGGCTGGGTTTTTCCCCACTCCTCATTTTCTTCGGTACCTTAGAAAAATCAATAATATCCAACTTTGATTACCCGTTGACGTAGGCAGATCACTGCCGAACCACGTTAAATTTTTGGTGTTGATTTCAATTGCATTTGTTGGATCATTTTAACTTCATCTTTTGGTTGTGTCAATCATAAAAATGGTTGTCACAATTTAGCGCTAGAAACAGGGATTGGTTTGAAGGATTTATCCTATCTGATACAAAGATTGATGAGAGCTTCGGAGAAGTCGTTGCATATAGAAATTAGAGAAGGATAGGAGAAAAGAAATTTTTCACCAAAGAACAAATCGACAACAGGATAAATCTTCTTCTTTTATCTATTATCTTGTTCTTTGACACTGAGATCTGAAAGTTTTAAAGTTAATAGGTTTTCAAAAAAGCTTTTGTGGGAAACTAAGGCTTGTTTTAAAATTGGTTTCTTCTTTCAAAATCTTATCCCAATATCAGTTTTAAGGAAAGATTTACTATAAAAAAACTTTTCATTACAAACCTATTTGGGTTTTTTCTAAAACAGAAGGTATCAAAATTTTAGCCTGAATAGAGTTTTTTTTTAATCTATTCTCGTGCCTTGCTCGAGCCAGAAGATGAAATCTAACAAAAAATTTAGATAATACATCTTGTGTTTTGAATAATTCGGCTTGAATCCTCTCTTATTATTCACTGAATCGATATGTTGTCTGTAGAAATTACAAACCAGATGGCGGAGTTGGTTACCATCTCGTCAATTTCACCTCGAGTAATTCACAATTGCAAACAACCATTTACATCGGCTCAAATGCTTCAAAATTGCTCCATCTCATATTCTCATGGTCGGAATCTGTTAAATCTGCATCAACTCCAACGAATTTATTACACAAAACCATCTATCTCAGAGCTCTTCAATTCCATCCGATGATGCAGAAGATGATGATTGTCTCGATTTCGAATTGCTCATTCCTTTTTTTTTCTTTAATGAAGAGGAGGATATGTCTGACGAGGTTAATTTCAACCTAGAGAAATTATGACTAATGATGTTAATTATGAGAAACTCCAAAGCTTGAAAGAGTTCGTCAGTTGTCACAGCAAGCTAATTGAAATTGTTCAAGGTTTAGTTCCTACAAATGGGTATCAACCAATTGGGTTTTCTAGTGATACTATTACATTTATGTTAGCTAATGATGGTGTTTTTAGTACTGCTTGGAGAGTGCTCGATGAAATGCCACATTGGGATGGCACATGAATTGTTGGGTGAAATATCTGATAGTGTTGCGAAGAGTTGGAATGGCTAGTTTTAAAGCATGGGTTCCAATTAGAATTGTTGGTGGAGACTTGGATTGCATTTGTGATTATGATTGTTGAAGCTGGTAATAATGTTGATAGTCGTAATATGTTGGTGAAAATCTCACATAGAGGTAGTGTGTCTCGAACACTACTGTGAACCACAATTTGGCAGCTCACTGGAGAGAATTTAGAAGCCAATGTGAAAAGAAGGTAGGGGCATTAAAGGATTCTTCTTGGACAAAACCTGGTACACCTGCAAAACTTGACAGTTATCACAATTTATTTAGGCCTAGCACTACAATAAAAATAAGTATTACCTTGCCTACTTAACTCATTCTCAAATTGTTTATCTGATTGTAATGGAGTTGGAATAAATGTGAATTGCTCTGTGGTTCCGGTAGTTGATAGAAAAATGAATAGAATGTACCATAAACTTGAACTGTAGCATTACAAGTAACAAAGTTTTGATATGCATCAAAATATATTTTACTTGTCTACCCATGATTTTTTGTATATGAACTCTATAGTGAATGTAACTGCTTATAGCATGGCTATCAGCTTAAATTTTTATCTCCAACTCTAGAAGTTAAAATGATATCATCTATAGTTCAGGTAGAAAAGATCAACAGCTGCAACAGTTTAGTGAGAAATGAGCTAAGTGTTACTTACCTTCCGTATTGTACAGAATTTTGATTATTTGAGCAACATTTGCAACTTATCATGTTATATGAGAAAAAAAATTGGTTCATACTATTTACATTTCTCTTCATTTATAGTATGCTCATATGATGCTTTTACTTCCTGTAGTTATCATTTTTAACTTGTTAAGGTTTCCTTAGTGCTTAACCATCATAAGCAATGCAAACTGAAATGTGTTGTTAGTGATTACTGTAGCACAAGGTGACAGTGGATCACTTCCATGGATTGCTTTTTTGATTGCACCAGTGAAGCTAGAACTTAATAGATTTGTTTACAAAGACACAGTACTTCTCATTGGGAGGATCATTTCATCTCAAGGCCTGCTCCTGTTCATGCTTTGGATCAATTTTTTGAATCTGTGTTAGTATTTTTTGCATCTTCAGTACCAACATGCTTTTGGTTATAAACCCACTCAAGGATCAAATCTGTCAATTGAGATAGAGACAAATAGAGAAAATGTTGCATCACTAGTCAAGGCATTTTATACAGCAATAACAATTCTTCACAACACTAGCAATTCTACACAGTAGTCCTACAAATTACTTCTCATCAGTCAAGGATCGGTATATCTTACTTCTTATACTTCTTATGAATTATGAGAAGAATTCTCATTGGATATTTTTTATACTTGTGTGGCAATCTAAATGCTTCTTCGGAGATTTTTATTCAAAAATGGGTACTTCATACTTCTCATTATTAAATACTTCTTCAAGACGAGTACTTCTATTTTCTTATACTTCAGATTTCTTATGCAACGGCTATTTCGTAAGAGATTGATACTTCTTACTTCTTATGAATACTTTTCATTTCTTATTATGGATCAAAGATATTCTTCATATACAATTTGTGTATACTTCGGGTATCTAATGTGAAGAGAACTTCTTCGAGGGTCGATACTTCATACTTCATATTTCATATATTTTATACGGATACAAATATTCAAGAATTAGTACTTCTTATAATTCATTCTCCATTCTTTTTTCTTCATATACTTCTACATTCACGAAGTGTTATCAGCCGGCAAGAATCTCATAAAAGAGCTAAGTACCCCGTATCTCTTTGATCTAAAATTTTCTCTTGCTTTAACCACTTTGTTCGTATAAGTCATGAAAAGGACTCTTATTCACAATTATCAATGGTGACAGACTAAATGCCATACACCCCTTTTATCAATGGTGACAGGCTAAATGCCATTCACCCTTTTTATCAATGGTGACAGCCTAAATGTCACCCACCACAATTATCGGAATGACAGGCTCGTAGGGGTATTGGTGTGTATGCTGAGAATCTGCGCCCATTGAGCAACCTGACGTGTCACCCATTTCGATTACATCTTTGAATTTGAGTTCCTGAGAGACTTATACTTTTATACTAGATTCAATAATATATTTTTTCATAAAGATTGATTGATTAACAATTTATTAATCTATTTATCATTTCTGTTTAAAACGTGTGAAATAATATTATTACACTAATATGTTCTTATGTGTAAGTTTTGCAGCAAAATTCTATTCTTGAATGGATCAGGTTTATTCTTTTATCATGGAAAGGCCAGGCAAAAAGTAACTGCAAGACAACAACATACAATCCTAGCGCAGACGCTTTATACCAAGCCAAGACTTACCACAGTGCATCGGCAACATCAACCATTAAAGTATTGTACGAGTAAAATATGAAGACATTTTCTT
The DNA here is from genome assembly GCA_023531435.1 of Papaver californicum. Lineage (NCBI taxonomy): Eukaryota > Viridiplantae > Streptophyta > Magnoliopsida > Ranunculales > Papaveraceae > Papaver > Papaver californicum. The sequence continues at coordinate 3,027,961 of JAJJMC010013110.1, forward strand.
AAGGATTGTTCTTCGAACAAATCTTAAGAAAAGGGGGCAAATTGTGAGTACCAAAAATCTACTCCAACACGTGTCACCAGGTCGCAACAACTTAACGTCACTTAAGTCCGGAGAGGAAAACAAACCCGATGACAAGTATTTCCTGCATGAGATTGCACCACCATATTCAAGTGATGGTTTTGTGTCCGCATCTCAAGTCTATTTCTGCCGCAACTCAAGCATCTCTTGTCTGCAACACAAAGATTTCTTGTCTGTAACACTCAACCCCAAACCTGTATGTCAACACGATTCATTCCCGCTCACTCTCATTGTTTGAATTTCCACCATCTTGTCCATACAGTTGAGTCGTTGGCTGCTTGAGCTTTACTTCCCGCACCACCAACATCATATCTTTCCCCAAGTCTGCAACACAAAAGGGCAGAGTCCGTAGCCATCCAAGCCCACAGCAACCCAAGTTTTTCCGCAAGCCCAGCAACAATCTGTCTGCAGCACGCAACACTAAAACCACTTTGCCCGCACCATTATTTGCCCGCACCAAAATTAGAATAAGTTCATTTTAGGATAAGATCAACATTGACACATGGCGGACTTCTTCACCACATGGCAAAATATGGTGTATCTTCTTCACCACATGGCAAAATGTGGTGTATCTTCATCGACACATGGCAAACTTCATTGATAGTGGCGGATCACCCCTTTATAAGAAAAATTAATGTGTTAGAGGAAGGGATCTTCTTTTTGGGCTGGGTTTTTCCCCACTCCTCATTTTCTTCGGTAACTTAGAAAAATCAATAATATCCAACATTGATTACCCGTGGACGTAGGCAGATCACTGCCGAACCACGTTAAATTTTTGGTGTTGATTTCA
>JAJJMC010013110.1:3029228-3087529 GCA_023531435.1 Papaver californicum
TGAAATCAACACCAAAAATTTAACGTGGTTCGGCAGTGATCTGCCTATGTCCATGGGTAATCAAAGTTGGATATTATTGATTTTTCAAAGTTGCCGAAGAAAATGAGGAGTGGGGAAAAACCCAGCCCAAAAAGAAGATCCCTTCCTCTAACACATTAATTTTGCTTATAAAGGGGTGATCCACCACGTGTCAATGAAGTTTGCCACGTGTCGATGAAGATACACCATACTTTTCCATGTGGTGAAGAAGATACACCATATTTTGCCATGTGGTGAAGAAGTCCGCCACGTGTCAATGTTGATCTTATCCTAAAATGGCCTTATTCTAATTTTGGTGCGGGCAAAGTGGTCTTAGTATTGTTTTTGCGGGCTTGCAGACAACCCATGTTTGTCCGCAGGCTCCGATAACAGTTTCCCTTGAAGGGACCAATTTTCCCTTAGTTCTTGTTTTGCTTATAAGTTTCTCATACGAAGTCAGAATGACTTCATTCTTTCGTCGTTCGGTTTTTTTCTTCGTTCTCTACGTGATGAAGATTAGAAATCCTGGATTTGGACAAGTTACACTTGGTCTTTGGCCTTTCTTCACTTGTAGCACTTCTTTACTTGCACAATTAAGTGTCGTTTCACTTCTTTTGGACGATTCTAACTAATAAAAGTTAAATAGACAAAAAAAAAATATAATATACAATAATTCAAAAAAATATAGAAAATAAGTGTATGAAATTGACACTTTAAATATGTAAAATATGCACTTATCAAATTCCCCCACACTTAGCTTTTGCTAGTCCTCGAGCAAACTATATATTCTAAACTAACCTAAAATACAACAACTTCCTTTCATTGAGGACACAGTTACACTTAGTATGTGTAACAAGCCTTTAAACCCCTAGGTGTCCCTAGTGGACGAGTTATAGTCTCGTGAGAGTTTATAAGAGGTATACCCACAAAACCTACTCCAAATTCAAAGTCACAAGCATCCAGAGAGCTACGAGGATATAAAGTTTCTGCACACTAATAATAAGAAGTTAGAAATGCCAAAGAATATTATTCTCATGCTTAACTCTTGAGTTAGGAGAAAATCACCATATGAAAGAATCCAGCTTCGAGAGCAATCGAATGTTTTGACTTCGCCTCACCAATAGGGTTTTATGAAATTGCACTCAGAAGACGCACTTTATGGTTCTCATGTATGCAGGCATGAGTGAAGATAGAAATCATGTACACGTTGAATGGTGGAAAAGAAAAGGAAACCTTTCGAATTATATGAAGATGTTATCCCATAGAAATGTGGCACGGAAAAGAACTTTTTTTTTCTCTGATGACCTCTAAAAGGAAATCAACCACTATACGAGGATGTGAATGCTTACTTAAATTTTCACCCAATCTACAATCAGCCCTACTCTCACAATACCCAATAGAAACGTCTTCGTCTTCGGTCTTCAACTGTTGATGATGAACTCTTGAACTTCATAAAACTTTGACAATTATAACTCTTTTTGTCAATTCCTTGTTGTGTGAAACTTCTTTATAGATTTCTTCTTCCCCACGGCCTTATTGAACGAAATTAAAAGGAAATACACACTCAAGCAATGATAAACATTATTCTATTTTCTTTCTTCTTTTCTTTTCTATTTCTTTTCTTTTATTTTATTTTGATTTTTTTTCTTTTTTTTTCAAATTGAAGAATAAATAAAATGAACAATGAAACTACTATGGACATGAGATAAGCACTTTACCACTCGATTCTTCACAACTTGTATTGTCTCGATATTATGAACTTCACAAGCTCTCATGTTTTGATTTCTTCCACTTTTGTACAGAAGTCTTCAACATGTATATATAATTCTTCTCATTGTATTGTTTCTTTACTTGAATATGAAATTTGCTCTTTCTTGTACCATTGCTTGTAAACCTTGAACGTCTTCAATTTTCCTTCAAATTTGGAATGCTTTATTTGTTGATGATGATATGTTTCTATGGACCTGTTGTTGTCGAGAGAATGGTGCCAACTGCAAGCAAGACTACAAGATACAGTTAGCAATTCTTATGGCACCCTCGTGATTCATAGAAATAGCACTCAAGAGATCAAAAAATGGTGTTAAAATTGGTGCGAAGTTAGGTAGATCATCACTTTACCCGGAGTTTACGCAGATGAAACACTATAAACAGAATTGCATGTTTGGTGCCTCACTCATGGGTATTGATCTCTAACACTGTATTCTCTACCGACAGTTTAAGTCCGTTTTTGTCAGCTCTAGCCTCTTAACAACTAAGCAAACCGAATATAGTTCTCTAATACTTCTAAGTTCAGTTATTTCGCTAAGAACTCCGTATGTAAAGTTAGATAGAAGTAAACAAAGTGACTCTAAATTCTCGAAAAGTTGGAGGTTTTCATGCAAATATGTACAAAAAGTTTAAATATTCAACCTGCGACAGCGAATACTAAAAATCTATATGCTTAACCACTCCCCCACACTTAAACTTTATATTGTCTTCAATGTAAATTGACTCTTCTAATGTAAACTCAAGATGGGAAATCCTAACATGATACGAAAAATAAGAAAAATCAAAAGATAACGATAGAAATACAAAATCAATAGGTTGCCTCCCATTCAATGCTTGGTTTAAAGTCGTTATCCCAACTCTCTACTCGTCTGTATTACTCCACTAGAGGGAGAAAATCTTCAATTGTAATCACGTCCACATTCTCTATAGGGAAGTTTTCATAATAAGGCTTCAATCTATGGCCGTTGACTTTGGAAATTATTCTTGTTTTCGTACTAGTAATCTCAACTGCACCATGAGGAAAAACATTAGTAACAACAAATGGTCCAACCCATCTCAATCTTAGCTTACCAGGAAATAAACGAGAACGAGTATTAAATAAAATGAATTTTTGTCCCACAATAAGATTCTTTGGAGAAATCATCTTGTCGTGAAAAAGCTTAGTCTTCTCTTTGAATATACGAGAACTCTCCTAAGCATCGTTACGTATCTTCTCTAACTTATTAATTTGTAATTGCCTTTGTTTCCCTGCTTTATCATATTCCATGTTGCACATCTTTATCCCCATAAAGCCTTATGTTTAAGTTCAACCGGAAGATGACAACTTTTTCCATAAACCAACCGATATGGAGATATGCCAATCGATGTCTTGTATACCATTTTATACACCCATAATGCATTGTTGAGTCCCAAACTCCAATCTTTCCATGTAGTATTGATGGTTTTCTCTAGAATGGACTTAATCTCACGAATTTAAATTTCAGCTTGCCCACTAGTTTGTGGGTGATACAACGTATCGACCTTGTGAGTAATATTGTACTTCTTGAGCAAAGCATGGAAGGATTTCTGAAAGTGTGATCCTCTATCACTGATAAAAACACATGGTGTTCCATGTCTAGTGAAAATATTTTCCTTCACAAACCCACAAACAACTTGACAATCATTAGTAGGGGTGGCTTTAGCTTCCACCCGTTTCGACACATAATCCACATCAAGAAGTATATAAAATTTTTCGTGTGAATTAAAAAAAGGTCCCATAAATTCAATCCCCCACACATCGAATATTTCTAGAACAAGAATCGGTGTGAGTGGCATTTGATTTCGAGCACCTAGATTGCCCGTTCGTTGATATCTATCACAAGATTTACAAAAAACATATGCATCCTCAAATATGGTGAGCCAATAAAAGCCACTCTCAAGAAATTTGAGAGCGGTATGTTTAGAACCAAAGTGGCCACCACAAGTATAAGAATGACAAAAAGATAGAATGGATTGAAATTCAGAGTTAGGTATGCACTTGTGGATAATCTGATCATCACAGTATTTCCACAAGTAGGGATCACCCCACACATACTGCTTGGATATCTTCTTAAGCATTAGCTTTTCAAAAAACGATCATACTCTTCAAAAAGGCATTATTGTTCAGTCTCATCAATATACCAAGGTGTTGAATCTTCAATTGAGAAGAGTTATTCATCCGGAAAACGATCTTGTAAGGGAAGTTCTTCTTAAAAAATAACAAGTTTACTCAAATGATATGCAACAGTGTTCTCAACAGCTTTTTTGTCTCTAATTTCTATGTCAAATTCTTACAATAACAAAATCCACCGTATAAGTCTTGGCTTAGTTTCCATCTCCTTCAACAAGTACCGAAGTGCTGCGTGATCAGAGTATACAATCACCTTTGTACCTACTAAATAAGATCTGAATTTTTCTAATGCAAATACTATAGCCAATAACTCTTTCTTGGTGGTAGAATAGTTGATTTGTACATCGTTTAGGGTCTTAGATGCATAATAAATCACGTGCGACCGTTTGTCCACTTTCTGACCCAAAACAGCTCTGAATGCATAATCACTTGCATCACACATCAACTCGAATGGCAAACTCTAGTCAGGTGACTTAATAATTGGTGCAGTAGTCAATAATTTTTTTAGTTTGTCAAAAGCATACTTACACTCCTAGTCGTAGTTAAAGCTAACCTCCTTTTGCAATAATTTTCATATTGGCATTGAGATTTTGGGGCAATCCTTGATAAACCTCATGTAAAAGCCTGCATAACCAAGAAACGAGCGAATCTCCCTTACCGGAGTGGGGTAGTGTAAGTTTCTTATTAGGTCTATCTTTGTTGTATCCACTTCGAGCCCTCGAGAGGACACAATGTGACCAAGCACTATACCATGGTTCTCCATAAAATAACATTTCTCCCAGTTAAGAACAAGATTAGTACCTATGTATCTTTTTATCATAAGTTCAAGATTTTCTAAACAACTATCAAATGAATCACCATAAACACTAAAATTATCCATAAATACCTCAATGATGTGCTCTATGTAAGAAGAAAATATACTGACCATACATCTCTGAAAAGTGGCAGGTGCATAGCAAAGACCAAACGACATCCGTTTATATGCAAACGTACTAAAAGGACAAGTAAAAGTAGTCTTCTCTTGATCCTCCGGTGAAATAACAATCTGACTATAGCCCGAATAACCGTCCAAAAAGCAATAGTGTGAATGTTTCGACAACCTCTCTAACATCTGATCAATGGAAAGTAAAATAAAGTGATCCTTGCGGGTAGCCAAATTAAGCTTTATATAGTCTATGCATATTCTCCATCCTGTTTGAACTCGTGTACGAACAAGTTCATCATCTTGATTTCTGACAATGGTAACGCCCGACTTCTTAGGTACCACATGTACCAGACTAACCCATTTACTGTCAGAAATTGGGTAAATCACCCCCACACTTAGTAATTTGAGGATCTCTTTCTTCCCAACCTCCATCATTGGGGGTTTAAGCCTACGTTGAGTATCACGTAATGGCTTGGCATCATTTTCCATTAAGATTATATGCATGCACATGGATGGACTAATACCTTTGATATCAACAATCGTCCAACCAATGGTCGTTTTGTGCTCTTCCAGAACCCTAATCAAGCGTTCTTCTTGTATTTCTGTGAGATTATTTGCAATAATAACCGGAAACTCTTCCTTATTACTTAAGTAAGCATACTTTAAGTAATCAGGTAGAGACTTTAGTTCTAATTCATGTGCTTTGATGATAGGTGAATCATCCGAAATCAATGGAATTGGTGTTAAAAAGAGCTAAGAAAAAGAAAGGAGTTCATTCTGTCATGAAAAGGATAGGGTTAAGGATGGAAACACAACTTTGAAACAAGAGTTCCAGGAAGATTTACGATTGGGAAATTACCCCAAAACCCAACCGTAAAAGAAGTTGATTTTGAAAACAAACTCCAGGAAGATTTTCGGTTGGGTTGGACCCAACCGTAAAATTATTTGAAGAGATATGAAGATTTTTCCATTTCTATCTTGTATATAATTGAAATATGAAGCTAACCCAAAAAGAATGAGGTCAATCGGACATCATATGAGGGAGTTATGATCAAAACGGTGAAATACAAAAAAGTATCCATGAATAATTACGGTTGGGTTTCTTGGACTCAGACCCAACCGTAAATCTGGGGATTTTGGGTGAGATTTTTGTGTCATAATTTCGGTTGGGTTTATTGGGTCTAACCCAACCGTAATTGAGGTAGTTTAGCACGTGTATAGGCTTCTAAAACATGTCAAACACGGTCCCAGAAGGATTCAAAACCTAGATCGTGGATACTATATAAGGAGACATTTAAGACATTAAGAAGACACCTTTTTACACTTGAACAACAAGGATAACAAGAATATAGAGCTTGGAGTTGCGATTGATCATCACGATTTCTCGGGTTTGCTTTATTTGTTTTCTTCCATATTTTCCATGGATTTTGAGAAATCCATGATGATCTAAACCTTTCATATTAAATAAGGATGTATTTAGATAACATAAACATGTTACTTGATTAATACATTAGTTTTTTATCTTAATCAAATCATTATCGTTCTTGTTCTACTAATTATTATCGCAATGTATGATTATGTGAATATTTGTTTAGGAGCGCTACTAAATAACCAAGAATGCATATCTATTGCTAGACTAGGGTTTGAGATATGGAATTGTTGGTGAACCTCGTCATAAGTAGCATATTGTGATTACCAATTGTATTCATAACCTTCGTGTGATTGCATGTAGAAGCTTGACCTATGTTAAATAGATTACTCGTAGTATATCTATTGTATTGATTAGCCTAATTCATAGAACTTAAAACTTTCGAGGGATTAACTTGATAGCACGTTGCATTAGGTTGTTCTTTGAGTTAGTATTTATATATTCATCGTTATGGTATGTGATGACATGAGCAATTTACCGGAGTATGCTCTCGATCGGATTCTCTAGAGCTCTTGATAATGAATGATTAAGTGACAACTCTAGTTATTAGTGAAAATGCATGTCTTATGATTGAAGATGAACCCTTAACTAGTACTCTCAACCTATTGATTCTCTTTATTCATTCTTTGCTAGTATAATTATTTTAGTCTTAAAACAAAATCCCACCAGTTTATACTAGTTTTCAAATACGAATAACAACCCATATCTCCCTGTGGATCGAACTTGTTCTTATAATTATACTCATATTTATAATTGTGAAGTGAACGAACTTGAAAAAAAAATTCTTGGATGACAACCGATCACTTCACAACAGAAGGTAAAGGAACTTCATTAGTTACGGGTAAAGAGATGTATGAAATGTTACCCGTTTGAGCTTCTTGTAATTCCGTTAAAGCACCACACATCTCTACCAATTATTTCGCAACGTCGACGTCCATGTTCGTCTTCATGACTCAGTCCCATGTTCGACTTCACGACTCAAATCAAGCATCTTCTGAGCTAACGAATCAATAACATCAATAGAGAATGCAGAATGGACATCACTTGAATAACGCATAGCTTCAAAGATATTGAAGCATATAATTTCTTTATCAAACTCCATAGTAAGTGTCCCACTGTCGACATCAATCTTCGTCTTTGTAGTCTTCATAAACGGTCTCTTAATAAGTAATGAAGTAGATGAACAATTATTTTCATTATGCATATCCACAACATAGAAGTCAACCAGAACTCATTCACTTGAACTAACACGTCCTCCACGAGTCCCTTAAGATATATGTTGGAATTTTTTGCCAATTGGATGATAATCCCTGTCTCTTTTAAAGGTCCAAGATTCAAAGAATCATAAATGTTGGCTGACATCACACTAATGGATACTCCCAAATCAAGTAAAACATGCTCAAATATATGGTTACCAATAGTAACTGGTACTGTGAAACCCCCAGGATCACTGCACTTTGAGGGCATCTTCTTCAACAACATAGCTGAAGCACTTTCACCCACCTGAATAATATGGTTAGCAATCAACTTATCCTTCTTTGTGCACAGTTCCTTCAGAAATTTAGCATACCTAGGTACTTGTATGATGGCCTCAATAAATGGAATCACTTGATGAAAATTTCCAGAATCTCCTTATCTAGAGCTTGCTTCTATGACTTGGCAAAGCGGTTATAAAAAGGTGGTGGAGTAGTAAAAAGAGGCACCGTGTCCTTAGGTTGGCCGGTTGAGTTTGGCTTTTCCTTTGGTACGGTTTCTATCTCTACTTCCTTTTCTACGTCGTCATCACTCTCTTCTTGTTGTTGTGGATTTTCAACTTGCCTCCCACTCCTTAGAATTACAACGTTTACATGTTCTCTAGGGTTCATAATAGGTTGTGATGGAAACTTTATTGATGCTTATGCCTTTAGTAGATTCATGTCATTTTCTATTTGCTCTATTTGAGTCTAAATGTCATTTATCGCTATATCTTGTCTTTGTAGAATTGCATCCTGATGCTGAGAGTTTTTTTTTTGTTCTTGAGCATTTGTATCTTGCTTCTGCATCATAAATTTTATCATCTCCTTTAAACTAGAACTCTGAGTTTGTTGGTGAGGTTGAGGCTGAGGTTGAAACTGTGGTTATTGAAAAGCACCCTGTCGCCCATAAGCTGGTGGCATAGGAGTAGCAGCTTGCTTGTTCGCATAACTGAAGTTTGGGTGATCTTTCCAACCGGGATTATAATATTAGAATAAGGATCATACCTCCGCTTTTGATTAGGAAATATAACATTCACCTCAGCTTCGTCTTCGTATGTAGGAAAAATTGCAGAAGCTATCCGTTGGACCATCTTTTCTATGTAAACCAATTCGTTGTTCAATGTGTGAAGAATTAACCATCTCACTAACTTTTTGAACTGTCGATGAATCTCTAGTGTAAAACTGTTGCGTGTTTGCATCCATGCTCTCAATCAAAATTGTAGCTTCCTCTATAGTTTTATTAGCTAATGCACCACTAATAGCAGAATCAATCAAGTGTCTCTCATGCGGTAGTAATCCTTCATAGAAGTGTGTGATGATAAGTTGTGGTAGTATCTGATGGTGTGGGAAACTCGCCAACAATCTCTTGTACCTCTCCCTGAATGTATACAAAGATTCTACAGTAATATGAACAATTCCACTGATTTCCTTACGAATAGATGCAGCCTTAGAAGCAGGAAAGTACTTCTCCAAAAACATCTTTTTCATTCCAGTCCATGTGGTAATACTTCCGGAAAAGAGGTAGTATAACCATGATTATGCTTGGTCCTCCAGTAAGAACGGAAAAGCTTGTAAAAAAGATTTATCTGAATCATCATCACTCTTTCTAAAACTTCTTACTGTATTCTGAAACTGTTGCAGATGTCGACTAGGATCTTCACCTGGTAGTCCCTTGATCATAGAAATCCAATGAAAAAGTTTTGCTTTGAGTTCCACTGTGTCAGTCAGAGTAATTTACAGTGGTTGAGAGTCCAAACATGGGGATGTTAGATCTATCAAGGTCTTCCCCTCTGGAGGTGGAGGTGGTAGAGGATCAACCATCTCCTCTACATGTGGATCTTATAGCAAAAACTGAGGATTTTCTAGTATTGTCCCCTTGTGAGTTTGAATGATGCACCTTCGGTAATCCCAACGTTTAGGTGCCAGAGATTAAAAACCTAAAACCCAAAATAATAATCTAGAAAACAAAATTAAAAACTAAAAATAAACCTAAAAACAAAAATAAACGAAAATAAATAACAACTAAAACTGACTAAAATTTAATACACATTTTAGGTGCACAAATTAATTATCTTATTTTCCACCAATTAATAAATAATATAATGTAAGTAAGGTTCGATCCCTCAAAGAGCTAGGAGTTTTACTTGTCGTAAAATGTCATAAAAGATGTTTTTGAAAAAGATTTAAAAGTAAAATAAATAGAAAAATAATTTAGATAATTAGGTTGAAATCAATGATGAGAAATATGATCAAGGAATCATTCTTCGTTACTAAATATTCACTAAATTATTATATTCATCTACTTATTGTTAATCACACAAATTATCACCAACCGTAGGATAAAAAATAAGCTTGGTTATCCCCAAAATTCCTTATATCACTGGAAAACGGTACGCTTAATCTCCAGATTATATTCGGCTGAACCACCCTGAAGTACGCTCTCAAGGTGTAATTCAATCGAATGCTTTAGAGTTTGTGAATTTAGGTTTGATCCTAGTAGTTAAACTCAGTACGCTCGGCTCACTTTCTAGTGTTGTTTTTACACGTGATTGTTCCACAGAATCCCTCTACAAGGTCTCACGTTCTCTACTTTTGTAAGATGTTATGTTACAATTACGGATACCCCAACTCTTACTAGCTTTACATTAATTAACAAATCAATTTAGCTGTCCACCTAAATAATTTTATAAATAAATTTAAATATTAATTTTAGTAAAAACAAACCTGTGAAGAATTCAAAATTGGTTTTTATAAATAATTTAAATTATATATGGAATTAGGAAATCATCCTCAATAAATTAAGAAATTAATCATACATGGCAAATAGATACCTAAGAATTAAATGAAAAAAAATAAAATTGTAAACCGAAAGAATCGTCTCAGCCGAAGTCTGCTCCTGCCTCTTTCCCTAGCTGTCTCTTCTTCCAAACTATTTTTTTCTGTGTGTACCTCTAGCCTTTATGTATGCTAAGTAATATATTGTTGCACACGGTAAAGAAAGGAAGAAATAATCTTTAAATAAAAAGGGGATTTACTTCATAAGAGAAAATAAAAAGCATTTCTTATCGGAAGATTGATTGCGAAAAAAAAACATATAACAGATGCCGATGTTAAGATATGGAAAACTTGATGTTGGTTTCACCACTGATTAAAAAACTTGAGAAGACCCACGGGTTATGAACTTCTTTTCCCGGAGAAGAAGCAATGACAGTGTCTGGAGATTAAGCATCGGCTAGCCGCGGTAAGACAGGATGCAAGATGAGATAAGGAAAGAAGGTCTGTGGGAAGAGTTTTCTGATTTGAAAACTAAGTGAAATTCTTATGATGTAGCTATAGTAACTTAACCAAGATGCCCACATCCTCTTACTGGCTTGAGTTGCTAAATGGGCCCTAGATTAACCACGTTTCTTCTTAGGAGGTAACACTACATCCAAATCGATGCTCTCTGTTGCACCAGATCCCCACTTTACCTTCTTCGCCAGAGAATACTTCTCAAGAGATTACTCTTCCTAGTTTTCCCAGTTCTTCTCAAACTCATTAACCTGGTTACCAACACGTCTCTTCACCGCCACAGACTCGATTCCACCCTTTTTCTCCACGCGCTCAACTTAACTGATAAGGACGTGTTATGTTATCCCAAAATTATATTTCCGACTCTTTTTTTAACCAAAAAAACTAGTTCCCTGATTTTCGACTGTGAAACACTGCACTTTTCCATCCTCAACCATCTCTTTCATCCATCGAGGCATCAATGATCATAGCCACCATCAACAGTGTCATCTTCTCTTCCATTGACTATTGATCTTCTCACCAGCCTACAGCCTCTCGTAACTGCCATTAATGGCAGCAGCATCACAAACTCGTTTATTCCATTCCGTCAATCCTCATCACGATCACAGCTCCATCGATAGCCTCATTCAATCACTATTTCTCGAACTGATAATTGGAAGCAGCTTAAAACTCATCAATCCCAGCTGCAACCATCATCTCCATCATCGAAACTGCAACTAATACCACGATCAAATATTTCGTTTCTTCGTTCTCTACATGATGATGATAACAAATCCTGGATTTAGACAAATTACACTTGTTCTTTGACCTTTCTTCACTTGTAGCACTTCTTTACTTCCACAATTAAGCGTCATTTCACTTCTTTTGGACGATTCCACCTGATAAAAGATAAATAAATAAAAACAAACATAATTTATAATAATTCATAAAAAATATAACAAATAAGTGTTTGAAATTGACACTCTAAATATGGTAGTTTCGAGTTCGTACGAGCGTCAGTAATTTAAGGGAATTGTTAGTAAGAATGGGTACTGCTCAATATTGAGTTTGAAAATTATGTGAGTTTCAGGGGCAAAGCCACATAGGAGTTGGGTGGAACCCTGGACCCATCCAAAAAGTTACTTTTTAAATTAATAATCTATTTGTAACATTATAGTGTAACTAAATTGTTTTAAAACAGGTATTTTTGTTACAGAAGACCGTGACAATTGTAATTGTTATTAAATATTTTACACAGCAATAAGTGTTACTAAATTTTTAATTTTAAATATTGATACTTAAATTTGACAAAATTTTATAATTCGAAATACTGAAAAGATCCACCTAATATGCTTCAAAAAAAAAAATGACCCACCTAATTAAAACTTCTCGCTCCGCCACTGGTTAGTTTCAACTGCTATTAATGGCAGAGATGGAGCTTGATGCTGCTAGTGGTCAATGGGAGTTTCCATCGAGATTAATGGTGTTGTTGGATGTTGGTTTTGGTCGAGAAAAATTAGAAGTTGTGATTGATCGTGATGATCGCAGCAGTAGAGATTAGCTTAATTTCAAACTTAGGTGGTTGCAGCGAGTTCATGAAGCGGTTAGAGGACTTGGGTAATGATTGAAAGGGTTCATGGAAATGAATATAATGAGTGGAAGTGAGATTGATGGTTGTTGCTATTTTCGCTAACTGGTGAGACTCGAACAAGGAAGCTCATGGCTTCATGGAAGAGGAGTTAAAGAAAGAACTGATATGGGTTAGTTGGAATCGAAAATACAGGGATGAGTTGTGTTGCGAACATAGAAGAATGAAGATAGGATGGTCGTTGTTAATAAAATTCTTTTGTTCTGAGTATGTGGTTATTTCGGAGAAGGAGTCTGTAGTGATGCCGGAGAGTTGCTGGTTGTGATAGGCTCGGGTTAGGTGAAGATAGTTGAGAGCTTGTGAGGACCAGGGAAGAAGAGTTTGAGTGAGATACAATTTCGAAGGAGAAAATTGAGGTGATGGTGGAACCTAGTTGAAGCGTGTGTGAGGTGGATGAGTCCGTGTTATTACGGAAGTTTAGTAGTCGGTGGCATGTTTTAAGGTTTATCAAGACTCTTATTCAAGTAAAACTCTAAAAGGGAGGTGGCTAGTAATCTTTATAAATATAAGTCGTAATACACCAACCGAAAATAACTTCATACAAAGAACTTTGGAAATATAAAAGAAATAGGCAGAGAAAGACCTTGGAGGCAGGAAAATTACGGAGGAGGATGTGGTCTAATAGAAGAAGCTAGAGTTGTGTTGGAGCGTGGGATTATCATTCGGTTTGATTTATTCTTCTTTAAGATTTATTTTTCCATAGATTTTAGTAAAACTATGTGTCGCTAACTTCTTTTATTAGTTAAAGATGTAGTCGTATTTTGCAAGTACGTTATTTGATTGATAAATTAGTTTTTTCTCATTATTGTTGTTCACATTTTACCGTTTATAACAATTGCATGATTGATGTTTTGCAAATCATTGAATGTTTGTTTAGTTAACTTTAGAATTAATTGAACTCACATCCATATCTATAGCTAATTTAAGGTTTATTATACGCAAAAGTAATAATCCTTGAATACAAGTAGCATGATGTGGTTATTGCTTATAGTGATGCATCCTAATAATTGCATGTAGAATTTGACCTTTGATAAATTGATTTGTGCGTTTTCCACGTCAATTTCTTTGCTTAGCCTAATTTCATAAATCTTAATGCTCCAAGGGAATTGAACTTGATTTGTGCTTTTACACGTTAGGTTGTTTTCTTAGCAGAATTCATATTCGTATCTTTTAATGTGTTTGTTAATGATTTGAGAAAATTTACGGGATATTCTTGCGATCAAGGTATTCTAGGGCTTTTGATAATTAGAGATTAAATTTGAATTCTAACCATTCATTCAAATACATGTTTAAAATTGAAGATGAAATCTTAAGCAATTTTCTCACATATTGATTCGTTTGCTTTATTTCCTTATTTGCTTTTAGTTAGTTAAATTTTCATTAAAACCAGAAAATCCCACTTGTTTCACATAAGATATCGAAATCATATAACAATCAAGACCTCCATGTGGGAACGATCCTTTCTTACCATTGCTTCATATAAATCTTAAGTAATGAGAAACTAGTAAATAATTTTGACATGCTGCAACACACACCAAAGCGTCGCATCACAATCATCGAGCCTTGAGGACGCGCGCAAAGCTAAACAGTTCATCCCTCGAGGACGCGTCATGACCTGGTGGCCAGTCTTCGTACAGTCCTCCTGGTTTATCGGACATGACCCAACTACAATCTACACGAGCGTTGCTTCTCCATCTCTCCATAAACTCCACTGCTGACGAAAAATCAGTGTGTTCACAACAAGACTATAAATAGATGGTTTCATCTATTCGACAGGGAAGAACAGATATCTCAGAGATAGTCCATCCTTAAACTAAATACTATTAATTTTTTTAACACAGTGATTTCTCAATCTTCTTTGCTTCCCTCCCCTAAGATCAACCCATCATCTCCACCTATGTAACCGAAGTTGACGTGAACGGATATCTCTTTCTTTAGTCTCATCCTATTTGATATTGATCTCTCGAACCTACTGAAACTACTCTTTTATAGTACATTTGGTTTCACCCTAAAATAAAAATACAGAGAGATGATAGTATAAATATATAAAATTATATCACACCTTATTCTCTGATGTCTCACCTTAGATCCCTTCTTCATTTTCTATGTCTGCCTCTCTCTCTCTCAGGTCTCAGCTTCTCTCTCTCGGGGTCTATTTGAGTATATGTTGGTTATGTTAACCTCACCAAGGAATTAAATCGTATTTCGCCATTGATCTGACTCAACAAGTTGAAAGCGACTGTTTAGTTTAGTTTTTTCTCAATCTGGATGACTTGTTAAGTAGATTAGACTTAGGGGATTTTGATGCCGTTTTCTCTTGATTAAATTCCTTTCTCTTGTGAATGATACCAAAAAAAATATATAAGTTACAATTTTCATCGGTAAGAAAAATAGAGAAATAGACATCGGCATCGATCAAAAATGAATCAAAAAAAGTCAACATGATAAGTTTAATTGATAGAAGATGGGAAAAGTGAAAGTTGATGAAATAAAAAGGGAAAAAAAGACAGGAGGTCAACATAATTGAATTACATCCCATATGTGAAGACTTACTGTTACCACCAACTGAGATAACTTTCATTGCCAAAGATTTAATTGGAGTTAGTTATCACACTCAGAAGCACTTGTGGTAGAGCTGGTTATAGAGGATTAGACCGGTAAAAAGATCTTAATAGATCAAGGTTCAACCTATGACATCATCTACTTACAAGCAGATGATAAAATGGGCTGGAAAAAGGAGTTCATGTACATGCAAGTGGACCATATATTGTAGGATTCAATGGCTCAAGGACTTACCCAATAGGTCAAAAAATAATGACTATAAAAGATCTACCAATCTTGATTTAAGTACCGTTCTCAATTTTTAACACAAAATCACCATATAATGTGATTTTGAGAAGAGATTGGTTACATGCGATGCCAGTTACACCGTCAACTTATCATCAAAAATTGAAGTTCATAACTGAATCATAAGAATATGCTATCTGTGGAGACCAAGCTATCTCGAGACACCTACCCATTTTATCAATGTTGCAGAACAGATCCAAATGGAGAAAAAAGGAACTGGAAGCTAAAACAACCAGGTAGACTTGCAAAACAAATAACACTTAAAGCTGAAATAACCAGCATGATAACATGACAAAAACATCTTTTTTATGTAAAGATTGAAGTTGTTCCAAGTAAAGATGAAGAGAACATACAAGTCATGACAGATAGAAAATTCAAAGAAGGTATGGTTGGAATTTTTGAAGAAATAAATATTGGAAGTACGGATGAAAGAAAATTACCTGTGCTGGCAATGATCTACTGCCAGAAGAAAAATAAGGCTTGCTGAAATTATTAAAAGAAAACATCTATGTATTCGCACGGAAAATATCCGACATGTCAGGAATATACTCAACAATGGCTTTTCATTCTTTGAACATTGATCAAAAATTTAAACCAGCAAAACAAAAAGAAAAAATAAATGAAAGATAGTTGATAAAATATATGATGTTATAAACTTTGATATCGATAGAATGCTAGAAGCGAAGATAATCATAGAATGCCAGTATCCAGACTGGATATGTAACATTGTTGTAGTGATGAAGAAAAATGGGAAGGTCAGAGTCTGTATCGACTTCATAAAATTTGAACAAAGTATGCCCAAAAGATAGTTATCCACTTCCAAATATAGATCGAGCAGTTGAAGATGTTACTGGTTATGCAAGATTGTCATTCATGTATCGTTATTCAAGATACAATCAAATACCAATAAATACATCCCACGAGGAGCATATATCTTTTATCACTGACAGGGGGTTATATTCTTTTACAGCAATAACTTTCGGGTTGAAAAACACAGGAAGAACCTATCAGAGATTAGTAAACTTGATATTCAAAGAGCTGATAGGAAATACAGTGGAATGTTATGTCGATGACATGGTAATTAAAAGTATGCCAAATTGTTTTAGGGTGAAAAAAATTGTATTGTGGAAGTACTTAGATTCAAGATATCAAAATGTACAACACTTGTCTGAACCAAGATATGACCGTTCGAGTATAGCTTTGGTCACAAAGGAGGAGAAGGGTTGGTCTTATGGAGGGAAACGGGGAAAATATAGAGATCGATGTGGTTAAGTATTTGTAGTTAGTTGTGTTTGAACTGATGTGTGAAGAGAGTTTCTCTGTATTAAAACTGAGAGAAAATTTATGTATAACCAAAGCTAGATTATTTTTGCGTAATTCTGAGATGATCTAATGAATAGGTTGAGTAACCTATTTATAGCAATGGTAGTTGAACACATAGATCTCGTAAGTGGTAGCAGTTATAGAAAAGTGGGAGAGTAGAGACTATGGAGAACGTTGTGAAGTCAGGTCCGCAATGTCAGAGAGCCTTGCAGCTGCACACCCACTACTCTATTTACTCTATCAATTGCTTACACGACTTAACTACTTTCTCATCATGAGTGTATTGCTATACCGCACTCGTTATAGGCCACAAGACCAAAACCCCAGTGAATTTCCTCTCATGTTACATGATTGATGTCTCATACATAAATGGTAGAGTTAATTATCTCTATTGTGTTAGCTCTATTAAATTATAGACGTATAATTTATTTGGTCAATTAGTTGACCTAGCTGTGTTGATAAATATCAGTTCGAGCGCATGGTGAGTCTAGCATGTTCCACTTTAGTGAGTATAGCATGGTTCGTGGAGACTTATTATTTTTAGTAGGTCAAGCACACAATATCTGTTAAGACAAGTTGGTGATGCTTAGTATACCATTCTAGACATAGAGAGTCTGATAGAGACTTATTAGTAGTAGTATTTGTATAATACTGTGTCATCTGAGACAGAAATAGTATTTCGATCGATAGACATAGGTCTAAATATCTCATTAGGTCTAGCAAAGGCTAATTAGAGAAATATATATATATTTTTTCACATGTACAAGTATATATATTATAAATAACCGATGTGTCAAGTATTTAGTCTCTATCAACCTACGTCAAAAATAGTTTTAGCAGTAAAGTAGAGAGACTAAAGTAGAAAGACCTATGTAGAATTAGTTAGAGAGACCTAGGTAAAATTAGGTAAAGAGACCTAGGTAAAATTTGGTAAGAGGACCTAGGTGGAATTAGGTAAAATGAACTAGGTAGAGACACCTAAGTAAAAAGAAGAGCTCACAAAATTTAAAAAGATAAAAAGAAAATCAAAAAAAAAATAAGGAAGGTCCGGCGTGCGCCGGTCTTCTTGGTTTTCCTTTTTTTTCTTTGTTTCCTCGTTCTGGCTTCCTTCTTTTGGCATGGTTTTCTTGCATTTTTGTTTTGTGCACACGCATTACTTTTCAGGGCCATCCAATGTTAGATTATATGTCTGACGTATTTGGTGTTCTCAAACAGACGGAATTAGGTCCATTTGGTTTGTCAGTTACAACAGGTGGGTCAACTTGAAATGAAAGCGGAGAAAGATAAATATTCATAGTAGATTCATAAAATTCAGCCGAGAAAAGGTATAAATCAATTTATTTTCATAGATATATAACAATTTCTAGGAATTCAACAGTGGAATATAGCACTAGACATGACTCAAGTTGCTCTGTACTAGTGAGCAATCCATTTAGGAGCTTCAGATTTATTCTGTAAAAATTACAGAATATCTGGGAGTATTGCAACAAGCAACAGCTACTGCACCATTTTGACCTTTTTGCAACGTTTATACTGTTTCCCAGATTTTAGGGAATGTTTGTTTCGTTCCAATATCAGTGTTGCAATGCATTGTGCAACGTTTATAAAAGATGCTTAATTTAATCAAAGCAACTGATATATACGTTGCTTAAATAGATTTATCTATGTTGCTCAATCTAATTAGAGCAACGGATAAAGAAATTTAAGCAACCACTTTGATAGCGTTATTTCAGTTAGGATTACATTTTATTTGGTCCCGCCACAAGTGTTGTCGGCCGTTATTTTTTTTTGTTTCTTTTATATCTGTACTAAATTATCCAGAAATAAAACAACGTTTTGTTTACCAACTTACATAAATGTTGCAAATTTTAAATTAGGTTTCGAAAAAATAGACTTGCTAATAATGATTTCCTGCAGATTTATGTACCTGCATATATAGATTTTACACCTGCATATACCATTCTAGACCTCAATCATGCACCTTCATACCATTCTTGATGAACTAGAAGACTCAATTATCATACAAAATGAATTACAACAAACATACGATTGATCATCATAATCGATCAAGAACATTTTTTATCAGCAAGTAATAGATGAATCAAAGGAATCACTCAAAGCAGGATAAACACATTTCAGTTACTTAGTTTATTTGTCCATGAAGGATTTTGGGGATACTCCCAAGGAAATATCAAGAAAATCAAATTAAGGACAATAGTTAACTTGCTAAGTTCGACAAAGAGATATACATCAGAAAAAATGATCAATCATTCACCCTCGTCTACACCTTCAAGCTTTAGTAACTGAGGAAATAAATTTTCTATCAAATCCACCAACTCTTCAACTTTTTCATCTGCCAAGCGTTTCTGATACTCTTCAATAGTTTGCTCACATGGACACAGTAACATGAGAAGACAAGAAGTCCATGATTTTAATAGAAAACATCTTTCCACAGTCTATAAATTCGAAGACGCTAAATAAAAATGGACTGAAGTAGAAAAATCTGGGAAGTTTTAAGGTATCCAATCTAATCTGAAGGTATAATATGTTTAGCCTACACCTGCTGAGCAATTACGATTCCGAAATTGAGAGGCTATTACCTATGTTGTCGCCCTACGAGATTGATGAATCTTAAAAGATCTCTCATTTTTTGCCAATTTCGATAAAATGTAAGGGTTCAGACAATCATGGCTACTTAGTCAAATTTCAACAATTGATACACTAACTTTAAAACATAGATTCAGATGATACACTAACTTTAAAACATAGCCT
The DNA here is from genome assembly GCA_023531435.1 of Papaver californicum. Classification (NCBI taxonomy): domain Eukaryota; kingdom Viridiplantae; phylum Streptophyta; class Magnoliopsida; order Ranunculales; family Papaveraceae; genus Papaver; species Papaver californicum. The sequence continues at coordinate 3,048,612 of JAJJMC010013110.1, forward strand.
AATTAAGGAACAAGATTTCATATATCTATGAGAGGGGTTGGAACTGTCTGTATAAAAATTCCTGAGATAGCGGTTGACCAACTGTGAATCTTGAAATAATTAAAACTGAAAACAGATCATAATTAAGAATCTATTCATTTGTTTCTTTCTATGTTAAGTCTGACAACTATATGCAACGTCGAAGGGGGCGACAAATCTTATTAAGACTCTCCTAACCACTTCATTTAGGGTTTTCTTCTGTGTAACTCCCATTGTTGGCGCCCCATGTCCCTTAGATGTTTGTTGTTTACATGACATAAATATAACATAAGATCTATTTTCCACTAACGTAAAACTTTGCATGACCCTCCATCTCGCTATATCTATCTATATATATATATATATATACATATGAGTTTCTCGCTATACCTATCTATCTATCTATCTAGAATCTTTCTACAAGCAGAATTGAAAGATTAATACTGAAACATGTATCCTAAACAATCACAAGTTGGACAAAATATACCACCATATGAAACAACGAGATTCAATTGTACCTTTTAGCTTCCTCTGGACTCTCTATCAAATCATACCCAAAAGCTTATTTTCATCGCTGGTCCATGTAAGCATGTGTTGTAGTTATATGGGGGTTTGAAATGTGAGGACACATGCATTTAACATAAACAAATCATGTTCAGTTTATTACCATGTCACCCCTTATACATGCATTTGTTGGACGGTGATCAGGAGTCATTCCATCTTCAGGTGATCGATAATATGTGGACGATAGCCACACTGCTAGCACAATGTTGTACAACAACCATGAAAGGTATAATACTGCTTTCACTTGCAGCAGCAACGGCTTCAGCCTACAAAACACAAGCATTTTATTGTATTCATTGTGGCAAGTTATAGAAATATTCATAATTCTAATTAAAGGAGCACTAACAGATATGCAAAGAACTGGAACGCGTAATAGATCTAACATAAGATGTTCACATTTCAAAACATAGAGGAGAGGTCCCCAAATGACTAGAAATTGAATCACCCTTTATATCCAAGTCACCACACCACACAGCTCGGACGTCCCTTGCAAGTTCTTGTGTCTTCTCACATGCCCAGCTAAAATTCTAAGGTACTGCAGCCTCGTCCGAAACAACAACAGAAAATTAGGATCTACATGATTGACCTTCAACTAGCAAGCATTATTAACCATATATTCAAGAACAGAATTAGTATCAACTCAATAATAGAAGTCCGCCTTGATCAACTGGAGGCAAGTTCATTTTTAACGAAATTTCCTTGATTCTTTTTACTTTCAGCAAGTTTTTTGTCACATTGGCTTTCCATTTCCTCAGCCAGAAGATGGATATATTCAGAGTGGCACCAAAGCATCATAAAGTTCATACTGGCATGGTGACACCAAAGCATCATTGTTGTCAATACAAACAAAAAGAATCTCATTCTCCGGCATGAATTGGGTGTGGATACTGAGGTTATGACCACCAAGAGAAATATATGTCAAGGGAAAAGATACTGGTGATTTTAAGCGCATTAGTAAGTATCATCTCAGTATAATACACTGCACTACGAAATCAACAATATTCAATCTAACTTTCTGTCGATAACAAAGAAGGGTTAAAACTATTGTTACACGATACTGAAGGGGAAAAAATGGTAACAAAATATATCTGCTGAAGCTTTTTGAAAAAAGTATATATAAACAAAAAAATATCAAAGTAGTAATGGTTCCTTTGAACCGCAAAACTGGGAACAAACCAGGGACTAACAACGCGTACCTGAAAAAAGAATATCGATGGTGAAAAAATGAAAGGAAAAAATTTATCACAGAAAAACTACCCTGAGAGAATATTTCATTGTTAGTGAAAATTTGAATCATAAATAAATCAGTACACTAAATATTAATTCGATTAACCTATCTTTCTGCCATTACATAAAGAGTGTATATCCACACAACCACTGAAACTTGATAACCGTAAAGTCGTAATCATATTCAAAACAAAATCCAAATCATGATGCGCCAGGTTGATTGTGATTAGGGTGCATCTAATTCTGAAGTAAACAGTTCTTCACAAACTTAAGACTCCTAAAATGCGAGATTTACTTGAGATTCTCTTATATATGCTACATAAAGAAAGACGATACTACAAATTAAAGTATGGATGTGCATCTGATTCGAGTATATCTAATTTCCACGAAAAACTCAGATTTACAATTGCTACGTGTTTTGGGGTACTTAAAGAGTCTCTCTATGCAACATCAGTTTTCATCTTACCTTGTCTGGTGAGGCTGACCTTAATTTTGTTCTTGATTTTGACCTACAAGTTTCATTGTGCATTCTAAAAATTAAAATCATCCACACCAGATAACATAAGAAACTTGGCAACATATGATCTTGAAATAATTGCACAGAAGTAATATATGAAAAACTTACTTGACAAGAGTTACAAACCTAGATCTAGACGTAGATCTAGACACATGTCCTTCTCGTACCAATGAGTTGCTGCCAAATAAGAGCAAAGAAGAAATCAAACTCAAAGTTCAGGTTTTAATCATTTGAATATCAAAATTTTCAGGGTGGCGTAAGAGTTCTGAGTAACTCACGAAATTATCTACATAAAATTAAAAAAGAAAAACATTTTGGTTTCCCATGAAGCAACAAACAAGTCTCACACTTGAGACACTGTTGTCTTGCCAGCAGTCAGTAACATCGAAGTTCATAAATGACAGAATAGAACTCAGTTTTGCCAAGAGTCATACCTCCGCTTTCCACTTCTACTACGAATGTGGCTACGACTGGAACTGCGGCTACAGATTGAGCTATGACCTCTAGATGGACCGTTTTCATATGCCTTCACCTACACCAGAAGGAAAAACGACTTCATTACCTTGTTAGTAATAGTTATATAACAAAAATGTAAAATTTACATGAAGGCTCCATTTGTTAATCTTTTAATTAAGTGGCTATTGACCTGCCTGAAATTGCTTATATGACCTCATTTCTTCTATTAAATTGAACACATTTTGTAGCAAAAAATAAGCAAACCTCCATTATTGGTATCAACGAAAAAAATACACTATAAGCCTGTATGAAAACTCTTAAACCAACATGACTTCAAAATGAATTTCTTCACTTTCATCAACACAAACCGAATGAATCCAACTCCCCCAAAACTCTGTATGAAGTGCAAATGATTTATATCAACCTCAAACCCACAAACTTTATCTGTATGACAACCCAAATCATTACCAAAAAATACAACTTTGTATGACAACCCTGATCATTACTAGAAACCCAACTCTGTCAGATTCATTACTACAAAGACTATCAAGTTTTAATAATCTCTTTATGAGAAATCTGATATCACCAAACAACAACCAAAACCATTGTCTCTCTTCTTTGAAACAACATCTAAATCGATCTCATACAACCACTAAAATTCAAATTCATTCTTCATTTTTACAATATTACCACCATTGCCTATTCATACAACCACTCTGCGTGGTATTTACCAAAATTGAAACTATATAAATACAAATAACATACATAAAATAGGAAAAAATTTATTAATTGATAAAACCAGTAATTAGGTCAAAATCAAACATGATAAAAAAAAAAATTAGGGTTTACACCTGATGATAAACCAACTGTTGGCTAGTAGATCATAGTAGAAAACAATCAACTATCAGACTGATCGCTAGTTTTCGATTTCAAAGTGCAAAAATGTACCGATCTGGCTTTATAGTATATGGGTTTTGTTTAGAATATCAAGATTTAGAAGTAAGGTCTTGATTTCTGGTTTTTGTGGTGAAATCATGGCGAATCAAGAGTACTTCTCGTTTTAGAAAAAAAGGTGGTGTTGAAAGAGGGAGAGAAAAAGAGAGAGAGAGAAACGAGTCTGTAATAAAAGAGAAGTTCCTTCTCTACTTAAATGTCGGAAGAGCGTAATAAAAAAAATAGAAACTAAAATAAATTTGATTTTTAAGTTTAATGGAGGAGAAGTACTGATTCATTTGGAGGAAAATAATTTAAGATTCACGCTTTGAGAGGGAAATGAATTGTTATGTGAAAAATAAGATGGAGAAATTGGGGGAATGAAATTAAAAATAAATAAAGTGAAAAAGATAATCCGATATTAAAACCTTCAAATAACAAAGATATTACAGTCATAATGCTGAAAATCCGTTGCTCAATTATTTTAAGATAATTTTTATCTAAAGCAACGCGTATATCAGTTGTAAAAACAAAACAAAACAAAAAATCAAAACGTTATAAATTAGGCTATATGGTGTAGTATAGTATTTTGATAAATTTATGTGTGAGAAAATACTAAATTATGCAGTAATAATGCCTGCATATATATATTATGCGTTCATCCAGGTGAAACATATATACAATAAGTCATAGGTATAAATAACTATTTAGTATATATTTATATACTCTCGCGGAGTGAAAAATACGCATCAATTTTAAGTCCCCTGCTTAGTGTTGAACAATAATTTTTCGTAGTAAGCACTAGATGGTTACATTACAAACATGAGCAAAAGAAATAACTCAACTTGGTCCTTTGATATTACCAGAGGCTCTGTAGTGGATTTGATAATTTTGAGGTAGCAACGTCGATTGGACAACCTCGATTGAGCAATGATATCAGCAAGGTAGGACTAGCAAGGATGAAAGAGCAACGAGCAACGGTGGACTGATCAAGACCGGCACGAACGTAAGACGGGCGTAAACAATTCCGAAGAAGGAGGGGATGAAGATGAATCGGGTTCTGACTCACAGGATTCTGTAGACTTGAGATAACATTGAGCCAAACATTTTTTAAATTAATGTCGTTGTTCTTATGAACTCATTATGACACTCTCATGCTTCTTAAATCACGGAATGAATAAAATCATGAATAAGTTTATGAAAACTTTTAAGGAAATTCAGCATCAGAAAATTTTAGACATACTGCACTTTAGTCAATGTAGAATCTTCATCTGATATCCTCTTTTGATGGTTAACCCAATTTTTTACTACAAGAGGCAATGTTATCTCCTAACAGGAAAGAAATTAGGTTTTAAGCTCGTTTTGGGGGTCAAAACAGCCTCAAAGAAAAATTTTAGGAGAAATCCTGACAGTTTCCTGCCATGATATAGTTTTAAAATCAAGACGTATCACACGGATCATTTATTTGATTGACGCACCTTATTAGTATGTTGTAGTAGACACATAGACAGATATTTTGATATATAGTTCCCCTCCAAACTCCTCGCCAATTATCCGCATATTTTGACTTTGTAGAGGTCAGTGCAGAATCGTTTTTGACGAGGTTGTTCAAAAATGTCTTGTTATCTCTTTGCCTCACTTGTTTCTTCATAGAATGCTTCAAGATAAATTTTGTATCATTATTTCATCTACGTTCTTAATTTCATAGTTTACACTTGGATCTCTCTAACTTGTTGAAGTGATATTACAGGGGGAAAACGAGAAAAAACAATGAGATGGTAAGAAGATGACAATTGTTGTGGATCAAGTTGGTGATGCCACCACTCTTTTATTTCAGGTACGTGAAGGCATTATCTCTGAAATTTTTGTTGACCCGGGAACCTAAGGTGGCAGTACTTTAGAAATTGATAGAGTGACAGTCGTGGTTGAGTATCCTAATGCAAGCCTTGTCTTCAATCCTCCATTCCGTGCGCCTCTTCCGAATCACGTAATTGTTGGCATTCCAATTGAATTTGTTGATTTTTTTACCCAAATATGGCATAAGTACGGCCACGTCTCTACTACCAAGAAGTGTGGACATTGTTCTTATCTGGTGAAGCATGTAGTTGAGATATTGATCATGGTGGCTAAAATGTATACTGTGACTAGGGTCACTACTTCTGAAGGGATGCTAGCATACTGGGAATACCATTTGGAGGTGTCAAAAAAATTCGAATTCAATATAGCCTGGCTTCTGCATGAAGTTGATGCTATCAAGAAGGTGGAGGTAGTTGCAGGTAGTTGAACCTAAAATCCTATTTTGGGCCGCTACTGAAATGTGTGACTGGAAATCTAAGGAAAGATACTTTGAACGAAATCCATTCAAAAGATTGTGGAAACCATGTTAGGAGGAGATCACTAGCAGATAAAACGATGTCACAAGGTTGTTTTGTGGCCAAACATGAGAGATGCAGCTGCAAGATTAAAAAGACCTGTGATAAGTGTCAAAGGTAAACCTAAAACTGAATTTAAGTTTTAACAACTAAATATTTAAAATTTTATCTCACATCTGGAATGCCACATTAGTCTTTTCAGATAAAATCTTACCTCACATCTGAATGACACTTAGAAGTCTTTCCAGATAAAATATTATCTCACATATGGAAGGACACTTAAGTCTTCCATATAAAATCTGATCTCACATTTGGAAGGGCATTTTAAGTCTTTCCAGATAAAAATTTATCTCACATCCGAAAGGACACTTAAGTCTTTTAGATAAAATCTCACCTAAATATCCGAACAATTAAATCTTATCTGCTACCTAAAATGAAAGTTGGAATGCAAGCAGTAGTATATATTACCTATCATACATAGGAAACTCGAAAAGTGGTAATTAACTCTGTGAACTTTCAACTTGCTGGTATGATAATAAAATACATGCTCCGGCAGAAACTTAGCATACTCCGTCGTATATGGTAAACTATATAAAATGACGTATATAATTATCTATATATGGTAAGCTTGACATATGTAAGACATTCACGGCTTGGTGTACGAGCAACATACATGGTCATACTTTTATGTCAAATCATGCGTGACATATGTGGTTAGTCACGTATATCAAGTCACATATGTTCGAACACATGTGATAAGACAAGTATGGGTGACACAAAGCGTAGACCAGCACGGGTGCAAGCTTGGCCGGTCATAGGGAGAGTATCTTGGATGGCCACAAGGAGAGTAGCGGGACAGCCATGGGGAGTTTGTGCACGGACATAGTACGGGTGTGCACTTGGCAAGATATGAAAATTGTCCAGACACGAAAAGTTGTTTGGACAGACACGGAAATTGATCGGACACGAAAAACTACTTGGCCAGACACGGAAATTAGCCAGATTAGGAAAGATGATTGGCCGACCAATATAGTTGTGGTGTCACAACTCAGTGTATCCATGTATGACTTGTTATATGTATTTTCTAAGCACAAATTAGATTTTTATGGGTACTATAAATATAGTAGTAAAAATAATATTACTCGGTAGAGTATAAATATTTATATAAAATAATTTCTAGGAATTCATATGTGGAATACAGTAAAAATTTAAATGGCTCTATACTATTGAGCAATCCATTCAGGGGCTTGGTATTTATTCTTTATAAATTAGAGAATATTTGGGAGTACTGCACCAAGCACCAACAATATTATGAGAATTCATATAGAGGAATAAATAAGTACACGTTCACCGGGTAAAACATACACACTGCTATATATAGAGAAAGACTGCCATAGGTATGAGTTCCTATTAGTATATATTTTTACTCTCTTACGAAATGAAAAATATACACAAGTTTATGTTTAAGCTATGGGACAGAAATATACATATATACATACATATATATATACAGTTCTATATTTCTGCTTCGGTACATAGTTATATATACAATTCTATATTTCTACTTCAGGACTGAACTATACGTACAATTATATATTTTTTCTACGGGATAAAAATATATATACAATTTTATGGCTTTCGCCTCTATCAAAAATACATCATCAAATTTATCGGCATAAGTTGGAATTAGTTGTTTAGCCATAACAATTAAGAAAATTTGATTGAAACTAAAATTTTTGATTCAGGGGAATGGTGAAACCCTAAACCTTGAAATTTAAAGTTCTAAAGATTAAAAGAGCAAAAAGTGAAATTTGGAATAAACCACATAATTAATAAGATTATATTCTTTTATGAAGGGAAGAAAGATAAATATTTCTATATAAAATTTGGAATAAACTTATTCATTACCCAATAAAGAAGGGGCACGATAAAAAGTGTAACCCAATTATAGTAAGTAGTAAATGCATAGTAACTCAACAAGTAAACAAAACTATTCATATTCCTCGAATAGATTGAACATTACTACATAAATCCAATAATAATGATCGAACACAAAAAGCTTATCGAAAACTATAATTGAAACTAATTTTCAGTGAAACAATACTAGTGGAAAATAGAAGTTTTGACCGTTAGGATAGGTCATAACGAGTTAAGCGACCCGTTTTAACCGTCGCAGATAGGATCGCTGTCTGAGTGTCTTTTTTGTGTACGACCGTGTCTTGAGGTCGTGGAATAACTTAATTCTACGACCGTCTTTAGATGTCAAGTGGTTGAGACCAATTGAATCGGTTGTAGATATATATTTTAATATTAGAAAAAATATAGATTCAGATTGGCTGAATGCCTGCATTGAATCTGACTGGGCTGAAATATATCTGATTGAAACTGAAATGAAATTAAATTCAAATTACAATAAATCAAAACTTGGATTCATAAATTCAAATTACCATTTATTTAAAAATCAGAATGCATTGTACAATTCATCGCTGAGTTCATCAGTTGACACTTAGCTTCAAAATCAAAAAAAAAAAAACCAAATCCTCAATTCGCACCAGTACAAGTGCAATTAACCAACAAAATGATAAACTCCCATCCCCGATGGAAAAAATAAGTTTTCAACATCAATAAACTTGGATACTGATGGAATTTGAATAACAATTCAACATAACAACAATTGAACAACCACAATATAGCTTCAATCCATAACGGCGTGGGTACACATATATAGCTGCTAAGTATAAAGTCGAAGTGATACATAAACCAAAAATCAGTATGGGCATTAGAAGTTAAACTACAAAGATATATCCTAATTTTGAAGGTGAGACGACTGTTTAATAACATCAAAAAATAGAAATTTAACAAATGAAGAAAGCTTTACAGAGAACCACGAAGATGACCTCGACAATAGTTTCAGACCATATATACAACCCCCACTAGGGTTGCATAGGAACCGACCGGAACCGACAGAACCGTACCTGAACGGACCGAACCGAGGGTACAAGGTACATGTACAAAAAATGAGAACTGAGTACACCCGGGTACAAGGTACAAGTTCTACCTAGGAACCGACCTGTACCGGACCGATTATACCGAGTATTATTAACTGTTGATCAGATTTTATAGTTTCAATCTCATCCGTCTCTTTCTAAGTTAGGTTATTTACTCGATCTGTTTCATTTCGTCTGTGTACGTCTGTGAAAGAAGAAGAAGTTCTTCTGTTCTTCATCACCAAGGTCAGGCGACTCAGCCCTATCGACACCACCTCCACCACCACTATCCCGTCACAGCAACCACCATCATTACCACCTTCTTCTTCTTCTTCTTCTTCAACGATTCTCGATTTCAAACATCATCGATTTCAAATCCCCTCAATCTCATCAATCTCAGGAAAAAAAAATCGTATCATGAAAAACCCCTCTCTCAATCTCATCTAAAGCATCCATGATGTCTAAATCTCTTTAGAATCCGTTCACCTCTTGAAGAGTGAAGTACAAAACAAATAAAAATCAGGTATAAACTCTAACCTCGATTGCATGTGTACATTCCTTCTACTTGATTTGATTTACCAAATTCCTTCTTTAGTTTTTCCTTCATTGGTTATGTGTTGAGATCTTGGTGTTAACTGTTACCACATTTTCTTTTCTCTAATTTTTTTTGTTGTTGACTTTTTTTATTTCCATGTCCTGTTATAACTATTCATGCAAATGAGTAAAAGATTAATTGAGATGTTTTCTAACTATGAATTCAACATAATTTGTTTATAACTGTGCTTTGGGTTTTCATTGCTTTTGATGACCTGAGATAACAATAAACTTTATTGTTTTGATTGATTTAAATGATTTTGGAAATTTAAAATACTTTGTATACACCTAAGTCCTGTTTTTCTTCATAAATATAAATCTTAAAACTTGCCCATGACTTGTTTGTAAAAATGATTCAATGAGCCAAGCATTTGAGAACTCCATTTGTAGCCAATTATTGAAATCCCTTTCTAGATTTTTCTGGGTTTACTCTTCTACAACCAAAAGAAGATAAGCTACTTTATCTTTTGGAAAATTCCTAACTAGCCCTATACCATAAGTTTTCTTTGATTTGTTATCTGTGCTTTATGTCGTACTATTAAGGTTTACCATATGGTGAGTTTTTGTCTAAATAGTCCAAGGATTTTAACTCCAGACTTCGAATATGAAAGTTATTCATCTTTTTTATTTGGTTTCAGTACTTCCTATTAAGACTTGAATCGAAAGTAGAATACGACGCCTGAGAATTGAAAGCCATCTTTTTAGTTGACTTGAATTCATCTCAGATTTTAGACGTAGAAAATACTGAATATATCAAAGAAACAAAAGCCACCGAAGTAAGTAATAGAAATGTGACACTCTAGCCACTTTAACCATATAGTGACTATGGGGAAGGTTTTTGGTTGTGACAAAATGACTGTCTCTGATGGCTTGATCAGAGTCTGTTTTTCTTGTTAGATTCTGAGAGTATTGAGAAGTTGAAAAATGAAATGATGACCTACTTATTTTGTAACACCTCTAACTGTTCAAATCTGAATATCGTTTTGTTTGATTTTTGTATAGTCATGTAAAATTGGCCCATACCTCTACATACACATTTGTTTTATATGTTCGTTCAATATATTTTGTTCTTGTTGTCTGTATTAACCAACTCTTGAAAGGACAAGACAAACTCATTTATGTTTTATGTTTTTGTTTCTACTTCATCAAATCAGAACAGAATGAATATAATCAACTTAAGAATCATTATCATTATCAGTCATCACTTACAGGGTACAAACAAGCACCACGGCAAGGAAAATATAAAATCTTAATTTCTTAATCAAAGTCATTACAACCCATTTGTCTTAGAATCTTAGCATCTATGGTGTTTTTATTTGTCTTTAAAGCTTAATAAATTGTATCACTTCTGTTTGTTTTTTTTGGTTTTCCCTTTTGCTTGTCATCAATTTATATGAGCTCATTTCCATTTTATGTAAATCCATAAATTTTAATTGGTTAACCATTTTGGTACACTTACTTTTGTCATCATTGTTGTTGGATGCTGATCATTACTATATTTAAGCCATTTAACCATATTTGAGATGTTGCTGCTAGATGTTGTGCTCTTGTAAAAAATCTCTATGTGGTTTGTAAATGAAAACTTTGTGGTGTCACGAACGGAAGGTCTGAATTCTTAGGTGTCTGTGTCTAAAATACAGAACTCATTTTAGCGTCAAATCTAAAAATGTACTAGCATGTCTTGCTTTATATGTATGTGTTTGAACTCCTTCTTGTGAAATTCTAAGTCTTCAGATATTATATCAATAGTAATGGTGTTGGTAAGTGTTGTTGTGGTGTATGAACTAATGGTCTTAATTTAGTTAGAGGTGTTGGTATTTAGTTGGAGTAAGGAGCATATTGTTTTCTATTGTTGACATAATGGTTTCTTTTTTTATAATTGGTCTTGAATGTATCTTGTTTCTCAAGTGCCTGAAAGTTGTGGTCTGAACGAAATCCCTCACTTCCTTTATGAATGTGTTGATCATTTTGTGACACTTGAGCATACACTCCCATACACTCCCTGTATCAAGAATACATGTACAAGATTATTGGGTGTTGCAGAGTTATTGGGTCCTATCCCAGCGCCAGAATCTTTTGATCCTTGAAGTTCATTAGAATCATTTCATTGAAAGCTTTATTTTCTTGCATCTCATTATGAAACCCCCTGTAAAACCTTTACATTCTAACTGTATGTTGGTTATCCTTCTTTTTTGTGTGCATGTTTGTCTGCTGGAAGTTACTGTATATATTTCAACTGTATGCTTTGTGTGATTGTAATTTGTAACCTGCTTACATTTCAATTTTCAACTGTATGCTTTTGTGAAATCCTATCATAGTCGGGCAAGTTCAGTAAACATTGTAAGTTGTGGCTTTTCACCAACTTGTTCGGTATCAGTGTTGACATCTGTTATGCTCTTCTTAGCATGGGCGAAAGTCATTTTCAATGATCCATTCCTAAACTCAAGACCTTATGCAAGTTGTTCGACAGTAATCATTTGGTTAACTAATCCAGTACTTGATAAAGATAAGCTTCTTTTTGGGCAATCTATGCCAATGTTACCAACTGTAATTTCGACCACTATCTTTATGTGACCACTGACTGTTGTGTAATTTTATTATTTCTGTATTATTGGAGTGGGATATTATATTTGTTGGGTTCAGATATTTATTTCATGTGCTTGTTGCTCTGATAAAATTTGTACAAGGAAGCTGTGTGGTTGTATAACAACTTCTGGGTTGAGTTGAGTGGAATTCAACACCATTGGGTCCATTCCCATCAAATCTTCATTATCAGTCTACAGACTCTACACCTTCCATTACTTTTCTTATTGAATTGTTGTCTGGTAAGGTGCTTTAGCTCTCTGGATCCAAAGATAGTTGCCTTGTGTTGGCTTCCTCTGTGGATCAATGACGAAGTGCAGAAGCAGGCCCAAGTCAGAAAATTAAATCATAAAGAAGACAAACTAACCATGTGTTAAACAGAAGAAGTTGAAAGATAGGTTTGGTGAACATTATATAAAAAATATTCCAAGTGGTTTGGCTTCCAGGGTATACATTTTGTTGGTTATTTGTTTTAGTTATTTGTTTCATTCACTATGTTTTTACGTTTGTCAATTTTAGATTAGAAAAAAAAAAATACAGGTACAAAAACCGACCGGAACCAAGGATACAAGTACAAGAACCGAACCGAGAGTAGAGGATACAGGATACAGGTACACGGATAGAGAACCGACCATAGGAAGGTACGAGTACAGGGTTCTATCAAGAACCGAGCCGAACCGACCTTTGTGCACCCCTAACCCCACATTCAAGTTGTTTCCTAACTAGATGCCAATCACTACCTTTCTTTCCATCAGCACCTGCAAACAAGTCAACAATTTCAGAAAATATTTAACAACGTAACAATCTAATGAAGTAAGATGATGAAATATTGACAGCAAGATAAAATATTGGTAAATCAATTACAAAGACATACAACCAGTCTTCATGCTAAGAGGAAGACCCACAAAATTTTCATAATAACCACGTATTTAGACTGTATATAGACTTACATAATAAAAACCTCAACACCTAATATTTAAGCTTCTTAGCCTCCATTAACCTAGATGGTATGTAGACAAGTGAAACATAAAAAATATTAATGATATAGAATTATGGCTACAATAAGAGAAACTGATACTCTTATTCAAGTTTAGTGGGTGCAGACATAAAACATAGTCAGCAAAACGGGAAACAAGATAGCTTTCTGTTTGAGGTATGAACAATCGTTTAGTATTGAAGTTCAAATAGATAAATGCTAAAGCACCCAAGTCCACACGAAAAATATTTTACCGCAGGCTGATGCTGCCAATCCAATACAAGTGTGCCAAATAGCAACAATCAGAACCGAATCTGAACCAGGCTAGGTACACAGTATAATTAGTTTACAGACAAATAGTAACATCATTAGCAACGCAAAATGAAGGAAAAGAGACAGGGTATATAGAAAAAATCTTCACTAGCTACTAGAATTGCTCACGAGTCTAAAAGAAAAGGTAAGATACTTAATAACAAACAAGACCATCAATACAAAAAGCATTTTGTCTAATCTAACAGGTCTAAGTGAAGATTTGATGATATTTGAAATAGCTTGTCAAGCCACGACTGTTACAACAAACAAGACCAATAAATAGATATAAATAAAAAAAAATGAACAAGTTGTAAATGGATCAGTGACATTTTTTATTTACCATATTGAGTTCTGACATCCTGGCCAGACTTATAAAGCCAGTAACTCCACTGGAAATCTCTTCTTAACATAAGCTTTCCTCTCTCCACCATCAATACAAAAAAATTACCAACAATTATCAGAGCTTCAGACCACTACATTAATTTCACAACATATTATTTTACATGATTTGATCTTTAAAACAAGATCTGTACCAAACTCTCCACCATTTTTCAACCAAAATGTCACTACTACTACCACTAACTAAAATTAAAACCCTAAATTAACCATTTATGTAAAGATGTCACTCAAAGCAAGGATTTTCCCCCAATTCACCTTTACCCACAAACATATAACCCAAAGTAAGAATTTTTGACGATCCATTCACAAAACCCATATATAATTCCCCATTATTGGAGAATTATTTAAGAAAATCGAATTGATTACCTCATCGTTTCCATTAGATTGTTTCTGAAACCAATAACATTCAACACCTACAACAACAAAAAAAGCAGCTTATTTGTAAAAATCTATGGTTTCAAAATTCATGAACAAATCAAGTGGAAGAGAGAAATAAAGATGATTATACTTGGACTTCATATGTAGGAGTTGGATTAATAGAATTTTTGGTTTCAATCTTGACTTAGTAGTAGTACTGGTGCAAACCCGTAAGCTTAAATAATCATCTTCACTCTCAGATGAAGAACATAAAAATCTTACAGGCTTATACTTCCTCCGTTTCAGGAAAAGGGTTACTTTTTCTTTAAATTTTTGTTCCAACAAAAGAGTTACTTTCATTTTCAATATAACAAACTTTTAAAATTACCCTTATTATTTTAAGAAATGTTATTATTCTCATTATAAAGATATATGTAGTATTAAACTTTTTGTTAGGGTAAATCTGGAAATAAATTTCAAAAGTTATTCTCTTTCATTCTACCTTAATAATTGTGCAAATAGAAAAAGTAACTCTTTTCCTGAAACGGAGGGAGTATTTATTTTCCCATCAAAAGATGAAATCCACCAGATAAATTCATAACCTGGTTTTGCATAGTAGTATTAGCACTGTAAAAAAATGGTGAAATTACAAACACCGATCGAACCAAGAAAAATGTTTAGAGATCACAAAAGGTGGTTTTGGTAAGAGAGAGGGAGACGGAGATGAGAGTGGTGCGGCGTGAAAGTTGCTTATGGTAGTGAAGTGGCAAATACAAGTGATATAGGGTTTCTTCGATCTTCATCTCCAGCCATTCTCTTCAGTTTGGTAAATCGTGACATAGAAAATGGGTCTCGCCCAAAATATAGCCACTGAAAACACTATGATCATTGGTCCAAGAATGGGTAGTAGTATGAGGGCTAAAATAATAAAAATTTCGAGACCAGTTTTAGCGGTCGTGGATATTTTCCGTATTTTTTTTTTATTCCATGACCGTCTTGATCGGTCAAAAGTCAACGACCGTCAGTATGGGTCATTGATATGGGTTGCTAAAACACCATTATCCACTGGTGTTGGGGAAAAAATGAGGTGCCAACCACCAAAAAG
This sequence comes from Papaver californicum, assembly GCA_023531435.1. Classification (NCBI taxonomy): domain Eukaryota; kingdom Viridiplantae; phylum Streptophyta; class Magnoliopsida; order Ranunculales; family Papaveraceae; genus Papaver; species Papaver californicum. Next base: position 3,064,012 of record JAJJMC010013110.1, read on the forward strand.
CTAACTCATAAAATATTTTAGATAAGTAAGAAGTTGAAAGTCATCAAGGCATAATAGCCAATACCATAGGCATAATAGCCAATACCATCTTCGAAGTCAAAACAGTCATACCGGCTATCCTAACAGTTGTACTAGATAACCACGACACTGATGTCATAACAGTATATAATTTAATTAAATTTAAGTCTCAAACTAGATTTAATGAAAATAGGGGCACATATGTATATGACAAAATATCACATATACCTGTAGTTGGAAGCCATCATTAGCAACAACTGAAAGCTAAAAAGAAATCTAGAATCAGATCGGTCACCACCTGAATCACATGACAACAGCTAGAGTCACGAGATAACATCTCGAAGTATGAGAACGAGATTACATCTATCTGGAACATAAAGCTGGGAGCTGAAAAGTAAAGCATCTCGGACGAATAGCTGACTGGATATCGAAGACCTAGATTTCAGAGCTGAAAGCAGATGATTTATTCGTAGCTGACAAGATGAGTACCTGAACAGCTGGAATATACAAAAGTACAGATCATACGCCTTCATCTAAGATGAGGGAAATGTAAAGTGATTTGTTGGGTCCCAGTGGATACGTGAAATGTAATTGGTCCATATTGATCACACAATAAACATGTGGGTCATATCTTGTATATATAGCCAGTAAGGCTAATTTTGTAAACGTACTACATTCTCATCAGTAAACTTAATCTTTAGTTTCTCTCTCCTAATTGATTATTTCTTCCCCACTCTTCTAAATTAATCATCTCCATTAACGAGTTACCCTAGTTTTAAATTCTAGATTCTAGGTCATAATACAAAATCAATCAATTATTTAATGCATCGTACTTGAAAATTCGAAAGCTAGGATTACATAAGTATTCATTAAGAGGACATCACTATATAAAGTACTTTTGTAAGACCTTTTGATATTAAGGTTTCTTCTGCTGGTTTTCCTTATTAAAGTTTTAACAAGGCAATCTATGAATGTCTTAAAACTATGAGTATATATATTTTAGGTTTTATTCTTGAGTTTTTATGACATGTCACACTGATTTAGACAGAATTGTAAATGTCTAAAAAGTAGTATAACAAGATATATTTAATAAAGATGTCCTTATGTCTCACTTTGATTCTCTGTAAGTTTACACAATACATTGGCAAGTAAGAGTTGTTAGAGCTTCTCCAATGGTGTTGTGTGTGTTTACTATGTGGAAACACGAACAAGATATCCTCCTTCTTATTTAGCTTTAATTTTTCCTTAAAGTTAAGGGGGGACAAATATTTATGTCCAACTCTAGTGTGTCTTTTTCTTCTTTTTTTGACTACTTCTTTGCTAAATGTAAATTTTATTTTCAATTTAATTTAGGATTTTGTTAGATTTTAAATTTTATTTTTAACTTAATTTAATATTTTATTGAAAATCTCTCCAAAACAATAAAGGGAGGGAGGAGAAAGAAAATGGTGGGAAAGATTAAGTGAAACATAATTTAGAACTATAAATAAAATAGCTACATTTGATAAATTAAAAGTTAATTTTAATTAAATAAAAGTTGATTAGGATGTCTATCCAAAAACTAAACCGCGTAATCTATACATTAGTAATTTAGGATTGGGAAACTATTTTAAGAAGGGCTATTTGATGTTTGGTACTTAGGTTTTGACCAAGTTTAGCATTTGGTCTAACATTTGTCCAACGTTAGTGTTTGGTACCTGGACTGGACGTTGACCTGTGTTGGCTAAGTTAAGTCCTAAATTTTATTTAGTAATTATTAAAATAATATATATTTTATATAATTATTTAGCGAAATTATAAATATAACCTTCACTCTACTAATATTCACAATAACCATCGAATACTAAAAATCCTGCAGAGTTTTGTTTGTTTTCTGGAAATTCCCAGCCAAATTCAAGCCATTATGACTGGTCCATCCCTGCAATTCCTACACATTCATCTATAATTTTAACACTCATTCGTAACCCATTCTTGGTTCATCTCACAAATCAACATTCCCTTGTTTATCTTGTTGCAGTTCTTGAACTCATTCCTCCCCTAAATTCTTTACAGTTCTTAGCCCAAATCAATTCACAGAAAACCCATCTGAGCTCAACCCTCACTGAATCCTGAGCCACAGTTTCATTCAATCTCTTCATTTTAAATCACACATTCTTCCCAGCTGCTATCTCGACCAACAAAACCATAACGACCACTCGAAACCCATTTGCAACTTGAATCACCTCCATTAACAGCACTAGATCCACTATACATCGATCTGAACCTATCTTTTCTTCATAAGCCATGGAAGCAGCTTCATCTCGATTCTCTGTTGTCACTGAACATCACCAGAACCCTAGCAGCATCTCATTCCATTCTCTGCTAAACACTAATTGAACTTCAATTTCAATTTAAGGAAGAACACCGAAACCCTAACTATCAATTCTTCAACAAATCAGCTTATAAACTTCAATCAATTCATAACCCATGCTTATTCATCAACTAATTAACTCAATACACTTATCAATTTCATCTTCTAAAGTTTTTACAAAAATCTCATGAAACCCTAATTTTACAGTTTTTTCTCGATTCTTACTCTTCTCTGAAATTAAACCTCAATCTATCATAACCATCTTCTTCTCCATCTCATAAACCTGAAATCCATCTTTAACTACCCAATTTCATCATTAATCTCATACACAGAAACCCATTCACAATCAATTAATTTCATCTTCAATTTCTCACAGACTAAGATTTAATGCTAGAAACCCTAATTAAATTCCCCCTTCTTCTTTTCTTCTCATCACTCTTCCCTGTAAAACCCGAATTCTCAACAACAAAACCCTAATTTTTCTGAATTAAATCTAATGGAGTTTACTAAGAAAACGAGTTTGATTGAGAAAACGAGTTTGATTGTTTGGTTGATTTCTAAAGAACGAGTTTGAAATAAATGAAGAATGAGTTTAAAGAATGGCACCGAGAAATACAGAGAAGAAAAGAAGTTCTTGTTGCCATGAAAATCAGAGAGAGTCATGGGTGTTAGGTAGAAGGTGTGAAGAAGGATTAAGAAGATGATATTATTAAGTAAATATTAGGTAGAAAGTTATAATAGTAAATTCGTCTTTTAATTTTTGTTTTTAATTTATTTAATAATTGATAAATGGAAGTAAATGAGTTAACCTAGTCGATCGTAGTCAACATCCAATCTAGGTACCAAACACTAATATTGGACAAATGTTAGACTAAATACTAAACCTGATCAAAATCTGAGTAATAAACATTCAATTAACCCTTTTAAGAAAAATGGAAATATATCCATAGTAATCTTCTTGGACTGCCGCAATATAGGAAAAGTTAGATATATGCATTAACGATGCAGACTGGAGATGCATCCAATCCAAATTGGGGAGACAGTTCCGTAAACATCACATTTCCAAAGGGGTATCTATCATCTCAGGATGACAAGAAAAAGTATAGAGATAAATGTGGAAAAGCCAATAACACATATCCTACACACATTTTTAACTTAAGAGACTCGTAAAACTACAATCACACAACGTTCCCTCTCATCTTCCAACTTTACCAGGTGGCTCAAACATCACGAAGCTGGGAAAAAAAAACATTTTAAAGCACCTCAAGTTCTTCATATGACTAACAAGCTAGCTCTCTCTCTCTCTCTCTCTCTCTCTCTCTCTCTCTCTCTCTCCTCCCTATGCGCAAGATGAAAAAAAAATCAATTTCTACAACTCTCTTATGGGAGCATTGTATAATAATGTACATAAGCAACAAAAAAGAAAAGAAGATGAAGTTTCCCTAGAGACTGATCAGAAACCTTGACCTTACAATCCACGAGGAAAGTTGTTGACTTGACCCAGTTCCAAACCTTCTTCACCATTCGCCTTGTATTGTACCCTTAAACGCATAACAAGGGCTTTCTGAAATTCACCGAATATTAGAAGATGTCAGCACAACCACTATGAGCATTTAAAAAACATGTCATGCAGTCATTTTATTGGCCGAGCAACTAGTAATATAAGAGCAGGGGAAGTAATTGGTCTACCAAAAAAAATACCTGCCCTTGTTGGCTATTAGTGACGCGAAGAGTTTGTGTGATTGAACCATTACCACTCGCTGGGAGAGTATTACTGCTAGCTGTCTCTAGTTGCAGCTGTATGAACTGAGGATAAAACAAAAAATAATAAGTGACATTGTAAACTACAGAATGGAGGTGAATTAACAAAACATGTTAATCTGTTAGCAAAATCAACTTGGATTTAAAAGACACTCGAATGTAGATAATCGTCAAAAAGTTGAGGCAATACTTCTATGGTGATGACTGCAAAAAAACAAATAAATAACCAATACTTAATTATTACCTTTGGAACTGCAGCCTGGAAGAGAAAATCAGTATAATCATTAGATGACAAATTTGTGAAAGTAGCAGTGATTAACGTTGTTTGTGGAATTTCAGGTTTCTTTGAGAAGCTGAACATTATCTTCAATGATTTGCTTTGGAACACAACTATAGGTTGAAGAACTGGACCATTGTCTCCTGTTCAAACAGAGGAAATGATCAAATTACCTTACCAAATGAGTCTTCAGAAAGGTCAGGTATTACGGAAGATTGAACTAACCAGTTAGGTTCATGTCCGCAAAAGAATTGGTAGTCATTGAAACAGTGGGTGATGATAAGCTGTCCAATAGATCCATCATTGGTGCAGCTCCTGGTGGAGAAGAGACTTGCGAAGAAAGTGATTGTGTTCTCTCCAGTGAGGAAACTGATGGCCCATTATTCGTACTCATGGACAGCAAATCATTTGAAAAATTGTTCTGTGCAGGAGGAGTTCCTATGGATAATAGATCCAAGAGAACATCTGTTCCACTTGTTGGAGACTTGCTTGTACCTTTTAACAAAAAAAAACAAAAACAAAAATCCAAATAGAGGTCAAAGATAACGCAAAGTTTGATTCTGATGCTAGTAAGAAAATAAAATTAGAATAATGCATGTTTTCAGAATACCTGACATTGATGGAATTGGAGATACACCAACACCCAGAAGATCATTAAGAAAATCACCACCTGAAGAGCTAGGAGGTGGTGCATCATCTGAATCCAGATCAAGTAAATTTACAAGCGGAGCAGCAGCAGTTTTAGCAACTCCATTAGGAATATTAAACGAAGCTCCTGTGGAAGTTGAACCAGTTGCCGGCGAAGTACCAGGCCTCTTTCCAGTATAAGTTGTTTCATCTAGAACAGGCATCCGCTCAACCAATGCAGACCTGAAGACATCCATCCAACAGTTTAGTGTAAACCAAAGGTTTCGGGCACGATTCTGCACAAAATGAAACTAAATTTTGTGAGTGATTTAAGATAGTCACGTAACCACCTGATATTCTGATGCTTAGCAACAATAGAATTAAACTCGATGGATCTTTGCTGCAATTCAAGCACCAAGCTCCCTTTGTTCTGAACAATAATATCCCTTATCCTCCTACACATATATCATTATAAAATGCATTATCAGTTCAGCTATAAAAATAGCACAAATAGAAATGATTTAGCGATCAATAGCTGTTAATTGCATCAAAACTCCGGAAGCGGAACAAATTGATAGAAGGAAAAATAAGAAAACTAATTTAGAACATAGGAAGGATACAATGAGAACAACTTAATTCAAGCAGAAGAGAGAAGACAACTGCCCCTAAAGATTACTCATCCACGAACATATGAGACCTAAATCAAGAACTTACTCTGAACAAGCTGGGAAGCGCGACGAGAGCTTCAAAAGCGCAATCAAAGACATTTCCCGAGTATCAATCTCTGATGTATGGCGTTTCATGACAATTTCTAAGACATCCACAGCATCAGATTCTGTTACCTGCTTTCAGAAACTTGGGTTGGTGATCTGTCCTTTTTATTATTGGAAACTCCTCTTGACAAAAAGGAATACGTACATGCAACAGCTAAATTTATATATTTATCAAAAGAACAAAATGAAAGAGCTTTCCAATGTGTGGCACAGACTAGATTCACCTAAGTAGCATGATCCCATTTCACGCAAACATGAGACTTGGTTAACCCCGAATACTGATAACCATTAAAACTTAAAAGGTAAATTCAAACATAGGCAGAAGAATGAACTCACAGTTATTGGGTCCTCTATATCAAGCATCCCTATATTATTGACAAGCATTTCACCATATTCTCCGATACACCAAACTGCCACTCGAACAAGACTTTCCTGAATAAAAAATTACGACAATCAGCCTAGAAAGGGTAGAAGTGCAGCTCAGAAATATACAATTTAGAAGTTCGCGTTAAATACCTGATCACCTGATGTTTGGAAAGCCTTGAAAAGAGATCTCACAGTATATCCATGGAGATCAGATGCATTGCTTATCACTACTATAAGGGCATGCCAAACTTCATTCTTTACATAATTTCCAGCCTGTAGAAAATTGTCCCAAGTAAAATTCTAGAGAAAAATGATTCTCCAGGCAAACTCAAACCAAAGAAAAACTATAGCAATAAGCAATTTGGGAATAATACTAGTCAGGCAACATCAAGCAAAACTTAACAAGAGTTTATAGTAACTATTAAATTTCACGCCCACTCAACAAACCATAAATAAATTAAACTACATATGGACTGACTAGAGCTATTATGAGTTGATGCTGCACTATGATATGGACTGACTAGAGCTATTTTGATTTGACGCTGCACTATGTCAAAGCTGGATGGTATACCATTTCTGGAAACTAATATAAAAGTGTAATAACCCTGATAACTGTAAAATAAGTTAAATAAATTAAATAATACAAAGTCATCAAGCTTTAAATAACATTATGGAAGAAAGCTCACTGAGTTGAGAGAATGAGGCCATCCAACCAAAATAAAATGATAGAATCTAAAACTAGTCACAGCTCACGAGTATACTAGTCAGATAGTGATGTCCCAAATTATCTGCCACTGAGATGAGACACTTAGAATCTCGAGCTGAGCATAATAAAGATTTAAATATGCAAATAGTGATTCTACTTGAAGTTGTGATTGTAATTGTGAATAAACTTCTTCAATTCTATGAAGAAGTTGAAAGCAAAAATAAAATAAAATTAGAACAGACAAGGAAAGAAATTACAATGCAGGAACACAGCAAAATTTCAGAACTGATGTCCGTAGTTAATCAACATTGCATACCTCGGACAAAACTTTGAGCATCTGATCGATATACCATATTTTTTCGGGGGAAAACCTGTTAAACAACAACACTATCAATATAAGACAATCGAGACATTCATACACATTCAATCATGGAATAGTTATGCAGAAAACTACACATCGACGCAGTCAAATAAATCATCTACAATTTTCCAAAGAAAAATTATTATAACCATAAAGAGCAAAGACAAGTTTGCATACTTCTCAACGATGGAGCAAATTTTGGCAGTAAGGTCTCCCTTGAACTCTTCATCACTTACTTCCAGATAATCAATTAGTTCTTTGGTTAAAGGCATAACATTAGTTTCATTCACCAAAAGATATATGAGTTCCAGGGCCCTCTTCCTAATTGAAGCATCCAAATCCTGAGATGCACACAGCCAAGATCACAAAATCAAATTATACACTATAGACTTGAAATACCTATCACTCTGAATGTTTGATCATCTATAATGCAGCACAAATAATTAAACACCTACAGCATCATGGAAAGCATAAAAAATAATTGAGTAACAGAGCATTTCCATACCCTGAAAGGAAATTTAGAGAGAAAATTAAAGATGCACATAATGTACCTTTACACACTCCAAAATTGTCGCCCGGTGCCTCTGCACAGCTTGAGCATCTACTTGAATGGCCTTCATCAGCATGTTCAATGCAACATATCTGCCGACAATGTATTAAAAAGAGGAACCTAAATTATCTGTCAACACTCTCACTAGAAGATTGCTTAGCAAGAGTACTTATTTTATATATAAAGAAGACCCTGATGACCGGGAAATTATAGACTGCTTATTTGATATATAAAAAAGACCCTGACACAGACAAAACTTTTATAAATGGATAGCCACACTAACAGTAATTTTAAGAAACTAGTTATTCAATGGAAAGCCTCAACCACAAATAAAATGAACCCATAGTGTTAATGTCATAGAGAGAAAGGAAACCTGATGTTGTTGTCACGATTTGACAAGAACCTTCCTAATATATTTATCGCAAGAACGCGCAAACCACTATTATCCTCAATGCTCATAATAGTTTCAACACATTCATAAAGAATGGCGTTCCCTGCATTTTTATTCGTCTCTGTTTTTGTAGCCACCTAAATGGGCAATCAGTATGTCAAATAAAAAAGGACGTAAAATTTTAAGTTAAACGCAAATAATGTCATCTGAACGGAATAGATTTTCCCCTCAGACCAGGAATATATCAAAGATTTTCAACAGTAGTTAGTAATACTCAATTTCAGAAAAGAATATCAAGGAGTAACATAAGTAGCTTTAGATAAGAATCAATTCACTTACCTGGGCAAGAATGTCATTCATACAATCACTAGCATCAGCATCTCCGTGGCCTAATATACGCAAAAGCCTAAGCAATCGAATATGAAGGAACGGGTCTGTGATCCCCGCAATGTCATATTCAGGGGCATATGGACTATTCACAACATCCTTTAGAACTTTGACCAAACCTTCTGTGCTCTTCTGTAATCATAATTAAAGGAAACAATGTCATGCACTAGATATCGGACACAAAGTTACCTTCCATAACATTAAATAATTGCTTTTTAGAATGATTTCAAATCACTGTATTGATACAAGTGTGTGGATTGATTAACTCAGAGCTTAAAATATAAAATGTTAGGGTCAGTTAGTTTCAGCTGTTTTCAAGGTGATAAGTATATCAAGAGGTGCAATACTGCAATCAGTTGTACTTTTGTGTAGATTGTTTCTTCCTCCTAGAATGAATAGAGGAGGAGGCTTTATGTACTTGTGTATAGTTTCCTCTTTAGACAGTAATTTTTACTAAAAAGCTTCGGTAATACAATTTCACCGCACGAAGGAAAAAAAAAAGGAACAGATATCATATAGGAGCTGCAAGTCACCAGTTTGTTCCGTGGACCGAAAAGCTGCCAAACTACACAGCCTAGAGGACGTGGAAATCGTGTGTCAGCTACAAGGCAGCCCATTATGTCCTACATTCTCCCCTCAATGAGGTGTGATACCCCCAATTTTAATATAGTGGTTCGATCAATATCAACAGCATCTCAGTTGCTAGTTCAAGAATCATGTATAGTGAATACATAAGTTCCTACATGCAGACGAGGTGCCAAAAAACTTTTAGAGATATACATGCAAGTACACCCAGGAGAAATGTAAAATAAATAAACCTAAGCAGTGAAGCAGCTAGAGGGAAGGAATCAACATGTCACTTTCCTATAGCCTAGTAAGTTGCACAAAATTTACTGGACATAAAAGAAATGATGTGCTTCACAATGCAGAGGATGGTGGTCAGATGCATGTCAAAAACATGTCAAATAAGCCATTCAGAATCACCTTTCTAAAGTAATCAAGGGCCTCCTCGCTAACTTTACAAAGATCTGTACATAGCTGAAGTCCTGTTATTAGAACTCCATGATGTTTTTCTTTTAATAAGACAGCTGCTGGACTCATAAAATTCTCTGCCAGGTCTGGGACTTTCTTTACAATCCTTATAGAACATAATGCTGCCTACATCACGTACACAAGAAGAAAATACATAGTGAATTATTATCCTGAAAGAACAAGAAAAGCTCAAAATAAGTTGAGCAACCAGAAGAAATGACCAAATACAGCATAATTTCTAAATGTCGTTTGTGAAACAGATGGTGCACATTAGGCCTTTCATGGTCTAAAAATATTTAAAGTACTGAATCATAAACAGGTGCTTACATGAAAAGGTGACAACCCAAACAAGAATATAGAAGTAACAGCAAACCACAGGCCAAAAGTAATTTCAAAAGGTTCTCTAACATAAGATATGTAAATGTAACAATGCCATAGTCCCATTGGATATAACTGGCAGTACCAATCATGTGACACAAACATCCACTCGTTCCACTAAATTGATAAAGACCCAAGTCACCTGCACTACGAAGTGATGGCCTAAGAGACAATGTCTTAACTCTTAATTTCTTGAACTCCTACCAAAAGAGTCCTGCTTATATAAATTTAAGAGGAGTTTGTTTAAACGTGAAGGAAATTACCTTCTTTCTGATGTTAGGGTCTCGGCTCTGAAGCAATCTTTCCACTTCAGGTGCAAGATCACGGGCCATTTCTGCTGAACAGATATTCCCCAGAGCACAAAGAGCGAGGCCTACAGTGTACTGGTTTGAGTGATTGAGATCTCTGCACCAAGAAAAAAAATAACATGAACTTTAAGAATACAGAAAAAGAAAGTGTATTCGCTTTAAATAATTGCATACTGTTTTACGGAGTTCGTAACGAGCATGAGAACTTCTTGTCTTTCATCGAGAAGCAACATGAGGCCAAGATATCCTATTCTCTTTTCAGGAAATCCTGAAGACGCTATCAACTTTAGGCACTCCATTTGACCAAAATGTGTGGGGTAACCAAGCATGTGAATGAACATGAGCTTCGCCAAATTACGATGCCTATAATCATTATCATTTTCACTAACTGCAGAACGAATAGCAGCACACTCTTTTCTTACAACGGCACGTTCCTCCGCGGCAGTTTTACAAGCACGTATAGACCTAATCATATCCCTGCAACATCAAAAATTCGTGTAAGAAAGCATGTCCATCCACAATAGTAAACTAAACATGGGTGCCAATACTCATATCCAAATTGGACAACAATTCTGTCGGTGGTCAACTATGCGGTATGTCACAGTCACGTATGGTGCACAGCTCTGTAGACTTGAGTTTAGTTTCCAATAGGACATAAGCACCATAACGAGAATATCTCAATTCTAAAAGACCTCACACTCAGTTACAATTTCAATTGAGGTTCGCACATTGGTGAAGTTTGTAACATAGGCTTGTAGCCATGATCTCATAATAACAGTCTCCGGTGCCAATAGCAACAATAAGAGCCGAAAGTAGAGTTAGCTATGGTACAATTATGATCATCTAAACTGTATCTTCCCTGATCAATTCTCATTAGTTTCCTCTTTATTTACAAGGTAAATATAAATTTCAGATATCAAAATTGATACCGAGGAAATTACCCAAATTCTGAAGAATTACGATCAATCCAATTCATTGTGCAATTGCGATAATTTACAATCATAGCTAGTTCTACGACTAGTATTTTGCATACTTCCGTACTTACATACTATAATTAAAGAACCTAGCAGAAAACAAGTATTTCCATGAAAACGTGATCTAAGCAGTAAAAGAGATGCAATAAAAAACAAAAGTACGTACCTTAATCGAGTTCCAGACGAGAATGGATTCATGATTAGGTCCGTTTTAAGCTCTTGATGACCTTGATCCGATTAGAGAGTAGATAATCAGAATTAAAGGTCGACGGAATTTTTTTTTGAAGAGAGATGAGATTAGATGGTGAAGTTGATTATCAAGATCTAGAGAGAGATAGAGAGAAACAAGGGATCTGATCAGAGAAAAGAAGGAAGAGGGATAATGCAGAGATTGAGATTTGGATCTGAGAGAAAGAAGGGAGCGAGCGAGGGAGCGAACAAGGGTACTAGGGATTAGGGAGGGAGGTAAAAGAAAGAGAGAGAGCAGGTGTGCAGTTTAATTTTTCAGATTTTCTATAGTTTCTTTTCCTCACAATTGTACAGAATACATAATACGAGTTTTAAAAATAGTGTACCAAAAAAAAATGTTGGGAAATTTGATACAGTAACACGTTTTATTTTATTCACGTTAAAATAGCACCTCTGATATTTATAAAAATTTTAAAATGCCCTTGCAGTTTAGATTTCCGTCTTACGTCCATATTAGTTAGTCTAGACTAATTGACCTAGTCAAGGTGAGATACTAAATTACAACACTGCCTAGAAGTTTTAGGAAACAAAAGGGAGGTCTGAAAAAACAAAAGAAAGTCGCCGCCCTCTCCTCTTTATGGCTCTTGTTTCTCTTTTATTCTCGAAAATGAACCAACTTCTGTTTATCTTCTCATTCTTTCTCATTTTTCCTTTTTTATCTTCTTGTTCTATTTTATCTTCTTTTAAATCTCGACAATAATAACAAGCCATTTTCTCACTATTAGGGCTTGTAGATGGTATTAAGAGTGAAGTTAGGGTTTGATTTTGGCATGATTAATGTGTTTCCATTTGTTAGTAAGTCATCTAAAGGTTTAGAATTTTTACATGAGTTAGAGTTTGTTGATGATGTAAACAGTGGAGTTGGGTTTGAAGGAAATCATGTGAAAATTGGTTTGATTCTGATGGTAAAACTGAAATCAGGTTCGGGTCCAGTAAACCGAAATCAGGTTAAGGGTTTTCTACTGAATCTGGTGGTGGTGAAGCAAGAAGAGTGAATTGGATTTAAACTGAAATCCATTGGAGCTTTCAAATTTTGTGTATAGTTTTTTTTTTTTTATGATTTTTAATTAAATTGATTCAATTCGAGATATGCACGGTTTGTGTTAATTTATGTATGTCACATTCTTTTTGAACTATAATTGAATTAATTAATTAATTAGGGTTTATATGATTCAATTTGGGGATTTCCTATAATCAGGGTTGAGAAATTTAGGGTTTGTATGATTCGATTTAGGGATTTGGATAAGAGCATGAACCCTGGATTTATGTGACTTTTTTAGGATTAAATGGTGCTTCAGAGAAAGATTGATTAAAAGTGAAACATCTGACCTTATTTCGAGTTCTTTGGATGTTGCTTATGTTGTTAATACCTGGAAAAATGATTATCCATAGCGGTGCACAAAGGTCGGTTCGGTTCTTGGTGGAATCATGTACCTGTACCTCCCCATGGTCGGTTCTCAAATTTTGTACCTGTATCTTGGGTTCGGTTCCTGTCTTGTACCCTGTACCTTGGGTTCGGTTCAGGGTACTATCCTGTTTTTTTTTTTTGCATCTAAAATTTAAATATAAATGTAAATTGTTGAAGTAAAAGAGAAAGAAAGTTTAAGTCTTGCTAATATTCCAATCTCATTACAAAATGTATACAGTATTAACTTCCATCAAATAAACACAAAAAAGAAGAATAACCAATATAGAGTTAGAATGTAAAGGTTTTAAGGGTTTCATAATGAGATTCAAGAAAGTAAAGATTTCAACAAAATGAACCCTAATTATGAATTTATCGCCTTATGAATTTAAAGGTCAAGTCCAAATACTTAGGAGTATGCCCATGGGGCATGAGGATAATAGAGTAATAACAGGGTAAGTTGGAGGCAAGAATGACAAAGAAAAATTTAGCAATAATGAGAGATTAAAGGGCGGCATGTGTACAAGAGGATTAAGAGGGAAAACGTATAAAAGGAAAAGAAATAGTTACAAGAAGGGGTTCTTTTGGGGGTTAACCGGACACGTAGAGGAGGGTGTAGTCCTTGTTGTGATTAGGATTAGTCTCCTCCTTCACAAATTTACCCTAAAATATTTTGGCGACCACAGTGGGAGGCTCGTCTCTAGTCCAGCAAGATGCACTCGGGGAAAGACACTCCATTCACACCACCCAACCAGCCGATTAACGACGAAGTAACAATAGAGAACGCAAGTGGTGACGATGAGACATCAAGACAAACCATTGTCAACACAATGAACGTATAAAAGGACCACGCGAAAAAGGTAGAAGCACTGGCTGACAAGAATAGGAAGCAACAAAAAAGGGACACTCAGCAGAAACAGACTTTACAAGACATGCGGATCGAGATGGAAGGATACAATCAGCGCCAACAGGAACTACAAAAGCTCATGAGGCAAGCGGAAGAGGAAACGGTGACCGCAAAGAAAGCAATAGACGAAGAAGGGTCCTCATGTGGAGCATCACAAGAGGCAATCGCCAAGTACTTGGAAGAGCACTACAGGATAATCAAGCATGATAGCTATGATTCCATGAATACCCCATACTCGATCGAGGTAGCCGAGTATCATTACCCAAAAGAATATACGTCTCCTAAGTTCAAGACTTACGATAGACGAGGGAACGCTCGCGAACACCTTAGTCGATTCTTGTCAACAATGAATGCGTACGCATCCTATGGAAAGTTGCACCTAAGAGAATTCCCTAAATTTTTATCAAACACCGCTTTCTCCTGGTACGAAAACCTAAATCCCGGAAGCATAAAGTCATGGGCAACAATGAGTACTTTGTTTCTAAGAAAATTTTATTCAGAAAAGAAGAAGGTCACGATGATCGATCTTAGCAGATGTAACCAGAGGATGGGAGAGGAAATCGAAAAATTCATCACTTGGTTCCGGAACCTATCCCTCGAGTGCCATGAAGACAGCAAAGAAGAAACTCTAGTGGAAACTTGTGTGCGCGTAATGACACCTATGTTCAAGTGGAATCTTGCCACCTTCAAGTTCCAGACGTTCGTAGAACTAGAGGAAGCGATAGCCAGAATAACAGACCGCGCGGACGTTCTGAGCCTAGGTAATATGGATCACACGTGGCAATACTCATTCAATACCGCGTCGGTCCCATCATTTAACGGTCGTGCTATGGTCAACGCCGAAGCAAGATGACCCCCCGTGTTTTATCCCTACAACGCGGGACAAGTTAACCGAGGACCTAGAACAGATCTAAACCAATTACCACCTATACCGTATAGCCAAAAACAGATCATCATTCTACTCGAACAGTGGGTAGCGAATCGGGAAGTAACACTACCACCCTTGATTGTGGATATCAATAAGGTCGAAAAAAACAGCTCTAGGTACTGCCGCTACTATCGGCGAGTGGATCATCCGACATAAGAATGTTTCTCCCTTCGCGGCATCCTTTAGCGAAAAAACGCAGGAGAAATTAAAATGGGAAGCCAAGCAATCAACGAGAATCCGCTTCCCCAGCACCAGGTCATGATGTTGTCGCACAACCCACAGGAGGACACCTGGAGACCCTAGGAACCAACAGAGGAAGAAGTATATGAAGAGGAGGAAAAGCCCCTTGGTTTTGACAATACCGAAAGCGTAGCCAACAAGTTCGCCAAAACAATCTTGGCACAACAGTTATTTGACTCATTAGGGTTCAGCGAGAACCAGACTCATGAAGCAGCAAAGGCCATCACAGCAATAGCCGCTGGTAATCCCTATAACCCAACGCTAAAAGGAGCGATCACCTTCACTGACGAAGATATCTGCTACCCAGGAGAACATCTTCGACCACTTTATCTCACGACGACCATCAACAAGCAACAATTAAAAAGGGCGTTTATCGACGGGGGCGCGTCTCTAAATCTAATTTCGCTTCATACATTTGAAATTCTAGGTGTGTAATGATCGGCCATTCGTATGCACGCTACCATAGTAAAGGGATTCAGAGCAAATACCCAAACCGTTATAGGAGTTGTTAGCCTGGTAACAAGTATTGGACCGATAAAAGGCCTCACGCCATTCTATGTGCTGGAAGATGATAAGACTTTTCACATATTATTAGGGCAAGGATGGTTGCTCAAAAACAAAGTCGTGGCATCAACCTATCACCAGTGTGTGAAAACAAACATAGGAGGAAAGCAGTATTGGATCGCAACAACCAACAACCCATTCGGCCTGGAAGAAGCGTACACGGTGGATGATGTTTTTTATGATATCCCTAAAGAGAGGGAAGAGGCACCAGCAGCCGTGCTCACCCCGCTGCCTAAATAGAAGGACGAAGCATCCACCAATGAAAGAACTATAAAATCAGTATTTGACTTGTCACGAATGACGATTATCCCCTCTCAAAAAAGCAAAAGTTCCAACAAAAGTTCTCAATTTTGAAGGTTTCCAAGGCCAGGAGGAGGACATGTGTACCGTTTATAGCAATCAACTAAGGCAACTCCCGAGCATGAGCACGAGTGCATTATAGCTTCTATCGATCAAGAAATGATGGAGTCACCGTCAAGACTAGCTGAAGAAACCGAATCGCTTACCGATCCAATCGGAGGGGATATAATGAAAAAGGAGCACGACATAAAAGACGTAACCGCAGATGAAATGGAAAAATAAATGTAGGAACAAAGGACGAACATCGACTCATCAAAATAAGCAGAAATATGAAAGAAGAAAAAAGAGACGCGCTAGTCGGATTGTTGATAAAGTACAAAGATGTGTTTTCTTTCAAGTATGACGAAATATTGGGCTTGAATTGTGACCTTGTCGCTCATAACCTTGGCGTTTTACCCGACTTCCGACCCATCAAACAGAGGAGCCGCTACTTTCCGCAAGAAGCCGCCTTAGCGATAAAAGAGGAGGTGGAGCTACTTTGGAAGCCAATTTTATAAAGCCTACCCAACACCCTATGTGGCTGGCTAACGTCGTACCAGTTGTAAAAAAGAATAGGAAGATCATGTGCTGTGTGGATTACCGAGACCTCAATCGTGCATGCCCAAAGGATGATTTTTCGCGTCTGCTTATAGACGCTTTAGTATATGCCACAGGCGGACACAGGATGTTCTCGTTCATGGAAGGGTTTAGCTGTTATAACCATATCAGAATGGCGGTTGGAGACGCGTTTAAAACAATATTCCAGACGCCATATGGTAACTTTTATTATGTGGTCATGCCCTTTGGGATAAAAAACGCCGGAGCCACCTGTCAAAGGGCGATGACACTGATCTTCCATGACCTCCTCCAGCAAAACGTAGAAGTGTATGTGGACGATATCGTAGTTAAATCAAGAGCAAGGGAAGATCATGTTGAACATTTGAGACGGGCGTTTGACAGATGTCACATATTCAAATTAAAAATGAGTCTGCTAAAGTGTGCTTTCGGGGTAACCTCGGGCAAGTTCCTCGACTTCGTGGTAACGAATGAGGGGATACAGGTCGACCCAGACAAGGTGAAAGCTATCACCACGATAAAAACTCCCAAAGACGTGAATAAACTGCAAACATTCATCGGTAGAATATCATACATATGACGTTTCATCCCAGGCCTCTTCCATCTCCTGACCGTGTTTCTCCCAATGCTAAGAAAGAACACGAAATTCGAGTGCGGAGGAACACAAGGGCATGCATTCTGAAAACTCCAGCAATGTCTGGTCAGTCCGCAGGTACTCATACCTCCTCTCAAGGGAGAGCCCCTCTACCTGTATACCACCTTCACAAGCCTATCCATAGGGGCGGTCTTGGCGCAAGACAGGGGGAACGATAACCTATCACCCATATATTATATTAGTCGGGTACTGAAGGACGCCGAGCTGCAATACCCCAAAGTCGAACAAGCAGGTCTATCCCTGATATACACGGCGCAAAAGCTAAGGCCATACGTTCGGATGCATCGTCATTCCGGCGGCAAACCCAATCGCATACCTCGCGATGAAACCAATCCTGATGGGAAGGACTGAGAGATGGCTCTTACAGTTTTCCGAGTTTGAACTCAAATATCAAAAGCCCATAGGTGTCCGGAGGAAGGCAATTTCCGACCTTTTGGCTGCTTTCCCCGGATGCGACGATACGTCCATCCATGATGACGTGTTAGGGGAAGTAGCGAAGGTGGAAGGATACGCCTGGATTATGTCCTTTGACGGATCCTCATACGAGAAATTCGGGGGAGTCGGCATCGTATTCGAAACACCCACTGGAGATTTATTATCATACGCCTTCAAGATGGACTTTCATTGCAGCAACAACGTGGCCGAACACGAAGCACTAAAACTGGGATTGAGAATGGCCAAGGAACTCGGCCTCGGGAATTTAGAAATAAGAGGAGATTCCAAGTTAATAATCATCCAAGTAAACATTGATTTTCAAGTGAAAGAGGCGCACTTAGTACCATACCGAGCGGAAGGATAGAGCCTAATTGTTCACACGGGATTGACTATGGTTGAACACACAACGAGGAGCTCCAATAGGCACGCGGATGCATTAGCCACGCTTGCAGCAAAGATCCAAATTGAATGGTAAGGAGGAAGGAACCGTGATAATAAAGTGAAGAGAGCTACCTAGCGCTTGGAGGGAAGACGCAGACGATTGGCGAAAGGTAAATCTAGAGGATCTCGCAAGGACCAACGAAGAACATACCATCCCAATAAAAGTGTTAAAGCAATTCATAGCAATCCAAGATGCACTCTATCATAAAGCACCAGGAGGATCCTTGGCACGTTGCTTGAGCAAAAGGGAAGCATATGAAACAATACAAAGAATGCACGATGAGTCATACGGGCAGATGTACAATTACAAAGACTAGGGGTGTATTGGCCCATCATGGCAGCCCAGCCAGCAGCCGTCTAGGACAGTTGCAGAAACTTTCAAGCACCGCCACAACCGGTCGAGGTATGTGTGGCAGAAGAAGACAATTAGAGGCAACCATATATTGATTTTATCCAGCATAGTAATTTACCCGAAGGAAGAAGAGCAGAACTTAAAATAAAGAAGAAATCCAGCAGATTTTTCATAAATGAAGGGATTCTGTATAGAAGGAGTTATAACAATGCGTTCATGAGATGTTTATCGAAAGAGGAAGCAATAAAAGTCATGACCGAATCGCATGATGCAGGATATTAAGGAATGCGAAAGTTATTCCTACAAATCTACGAGGGAGGCTTCTACTGGCCAACTGCACAACATTGTCACGCCTTGGCCGTTCCGTAGCTGGGGCCTGGACCTGATTGGGACGATAAACCCAAAATCCTCCAAGCGACACAAATACATCATCACCGCAACCGAGTATAACTCAAAATGGGTGGAGGCAATCCATATGAAATATTATGCAGCAAAAACCATCTCCGCGTTCATCAAAGAGCATATAGTATGCAGATTCAGAGCTCCAGTGATCATCAGAGCCGACAATGCCACGTCGTTCGTCAACAAGGATGTTTATAACCTATTGGAACAATACAACACTCGGCTACATACATCTACTCCATATTACCCCCAGGGAAATGGCCAGGAGAAAGCCACCAATAAAACATTACTAAGAATCCTAGACAGGACCACGCATGATCACCATAGGGAATGGCATGAGCAGTTGCCACTAACATTATGGGATATCGGATTTCTAAACGCAACTCGAAGGGAGTGTCACCCTACTATTTGGTCTATGGGGAAGATTCCATTCTACCGGGATAAATCTCCATCCCTTAGGCAAGAGTTTACATGGCAAACCTAACCACGCCAGACGCGGTTAGCCATTTTGCCCACTTGGACACTATAGACGAAAGAAGAGCTCGCGCCAAACGTTTTGCTGAGGCATACAGGAAGCGCGTCGCCAACCATTACAGCCAGAAGGTCAGCGAGTGAGTTTTCAAAGTCAACGACCTAGTACTCAAAATTGCATCACATGTACAGTGGAACACAAGCACCGGGAAGTTTGCAGCCAACTGGGAGGGACCCTTTATAATCCAAAAACTGCGGAAAGCGGATATTACCACTTAAAGCGGATGGATGGATCCAAGGTTAAGACACCCATCAACGACAAGTGGATAAAAGGGTTTCATGCATGATCAATACCATGGAAAAGGTTTTTCGATCTTCAATAAAAGAAACTTGTTTTATTTTATTTTCCTATGAGGTTGAATGTTATGGTCATAAGAGCGGCAGAGGGAAAAACGCTCATATTCGACCACTTAGCTGAATAATACGATGGTCACAAGAGCGGTAGAGGGCAAAGCGCTCATGTTCGATCACTCAACTAAAATACCATAATGGTCACAAGAGCAGCAGATGGAAAAGCGCCCCTGTTCGACCACCTAGCTAAAAACTACAATGGTCACCAGAGCAGCAGAAGGCAAAGCGCCCCTATTCAACCTCAATCAAACGTCCATGGCATACTCCAAACATCCAAATCGGCGTGTTTTATCGAAAAGGGAAGAATGAGAAAAAATATCACAACATGTTCAAAAAAAAAGGAGAGAAATAGACAATCATTCATATAACATTACCATGGGTACAAAAAGTAAGCAAAGAAACTCGCGCGACCCGAACACACAGTCACGCGAACTAAATTTCGTTCATCACGTTCCATTTCCTCTCGAGCATTAAAGGACTGCAACAGGGGCGCACAACCGCTGTCTTTAGAACTTAGAGTATTTGCATATAGATCCATGCTATGCAACTACAATGACTGACTGATAGCAAACATAAACCGTAAGGGTTTCCACAAGGCGAGTGTATCCGCTCATGTTGGCCATAAAGATAAGCCTTTTAAGGTTACGAAGCTCCAACTTCAGGTCGGATATAACCACCCGATTGGCCCGAGCAAAATAAGTGTCAGTCATTTCTCAAAAAATAAAATCCCAACAGTGCCTAAAATGATTCGCCTTTAAAGTATGTCTACCCTCAAGGGAAAGCTTGCAGCTATGCATGAGCCGAGTTGAGAGCTACTTCCAACACATCCAAAAATTAAAAAACATCCAAACATTGGAAGTAAGTTGCAATGCTACATTCACGATAATAGCAGTGGTGTTCAAAAAATAAAAGAGGAAGCAATCGACCCTCGTGATGCGCCTTTTGTAAAAGACGATTCGCGTTTGTAAAGCGGGAACGAGAGATATTATTCTCACGATCAAAAGAGTCAAACACAATATTCAGCATATTATATATCTGCGTCAATCAAGTAATCTCCACTTCCAAACGAGCCCATGACATATGATAAAGAGGGAAGATAATATATACTATGTCAACACAGATGAAAAGCAAGAAAAGAGTAAAAAGGTTGAAATACCGTAATAAGGGAATAAATATATAATAAACACGAGTGTAGTGTACGACTACACATTCAATACCACGTTTAATAAAGCATTAAAGCACCAGTAAGCATTAACAATATTCTATGGGACACAAAGAGGATTATAGGATTAATCGTCCTAACTAGCAATCACCGCCCGACAAGCCCTATCTCTCGGTCCAAATCCCTCATCAGAAGGACAGCGTCATCGTACAACCAAGTAGCTAAATAGCGCCGAGTGACTGCTTCATTATACAAACGATAAACATCCTGAAGAACCCGATCAGAGGCATTGGCACTACGAGCAATCTCGAGAGTCTCATCTTGTTCCCTAAAAGCATCCCGCATGGCAGCACGATGACTCAGCCTATGGGTCATCAACAACCCCACTTCATATTTCAATACTAAAAGTCGCGTTAATTCGTCCCGCTTATCAAGGGAAGGCACGACAGCCGTTGTCAAAATATATCCGTGAAGTTGATGAGACATGCTCAAAGGAAAGAGACAAGAAATAGTAAATGTGTCTGTAAATTAGGAAAATGAGAAGACAGAGAAAGGTTTAACTAGAAGAGGCAACGAATATTTATTACCACATGGTCAACAAAACACAATCATAGAAATAAAGGCATATAGGAATTACAAATCCCAAGAAAAGATACAATAAAAGTTACTACCACAAACTAATCGTCCGACTCTGCCAACATTGCACGACAGATTTCTATCTCACGATCTAAGTCTTTCATAATAAGCACAACCTCCTGATACTGAGATTTGGCAGCACACCGCCTCGCATGAGCCTCAGAAAGAAGCCGATTGACGTTACCATAATACGAGCATCAGTATGAGCCTTCCGAGCAAGTTCAAACGTTTCACGTTGATCTCTTCAAGCGGCATCCATGGCATCCCGATTAGCTAACCTATGGGTCATTAACATCCCTACCTCGTTTTTCATCACTAGGAATCCCTCGAGTTCTTTACGCATGCCCGAGGTCATGACAGTAGTGGATACCAAAACCATGGTTAAGGTATACCCATATAGCTCGTGATCCATCCTTCAAAAAAAAAGAAAAAAAAGAGAGAGGGATGAAGAGGAAAGGAAAAAAAGGATAAAAATAGATACTAAGGCAAAGATAAAAGGAACACTTAAATAAAAACAAATACCACGCACAAGGCAAGGCATGTAACTCAAGCGAGAACTTTAAACAGGAATCCAGGATAAGTACAACCACACGTCCATAAAATAGACGAAGTATTTAATTACAAGATAATCACGAAAATTGCAGCTGCAACTATAACAGTCATGACCAAAAAAACACACACGAAGCAACTGCAATCATAACTTCTACATTCCAACAACACGCAGAGCCCGGAGTAGCTTAGAAGTATGAGGGATATCTTCATCAAGTTGCCAACGCATCTCATTATGTTCCATAAGAATACATTCAGCTCGTCATTGGCCAAGCCGTATACACACAGCGAAGCTTTATAAGCACTACCAGCCCAATCACGAATGGTGAACGCCTGATATATAAGACCCGCCTTATACCACCGGTCGGCCATTTCATTGTGAGCGGCGTACGTGGCTTCCCATCGCGCTTCAGCCTCAACTCTATCGACAATCATGCGATGTAGTTTTTTATCCAAATTGTGAATAAGAGCAGCTGCCGCAGGGTAAGCCATTAGGAAAACTAAAAAATACAAGTACTATTTATAAACAGACAACCCATATTACAATAAAATATCTTGAAATGCAAACTAATAAATACGCAAACCAAAATAAATATCAAGAGTAAAACAACCACTGAAAATAGTTAAAATGCCATAATAAAATTCATCAAAATCCCAATTTAGTTTCAAAAAAAAAACCAAATCTAAAATAAGCACAAACATATTACAAGCATTCAATACCAAAGAGAACAAACTTAAACCCCCTCAATTGCGGCCAAATCTCGTTTTCTATGCTCAAGATCTTCACACACCCGGGTCACAGCAGCTTCAACTTCACAAGCCTTCTGCGTAGCTGTTGAAACGTCAACGAGAAGCTTGTTCAGAGAAGTCTTCTTTTCTTGAGCCACTTTAGTCAGATCCTTTAGGCTTTGCTCTAACTCAGTAATCTGATCCTGAAGGGTTGAACGTGAATCAAACTTGTCCTTCACCGTATCCAGCAATTGGGACAACCATGCTATAGAAAACTGAAGACCTACGCAAGTCTGAATAGAAGATTCACATTCCTTTAACTTACCAGCATCAGGAGGAGCATCATGAACTCAGGAAATCCCCTCCGCAGCTTCAAGCAAACCCTTATTCAAGAAGACTAAAGTCTTCATATCCTTAATCATACCCTCGTTCACCATATGACCGCTTCACTCGACGATCATCATGTAAGTAGCGGCTAAGTCCGAAGGGACCCAAAAACATCTTCTAATATATAGTTCTCAGCTGGCCCGACTTCGTCGGCACTTACAACTGAAGGGTAAAGGAAGGATCTTCCGGTTGGGCTAACATGGAAGCTGGGTCTAACTCTTCTTGCATAGCTGGGACATAATCATTCCCCACCATCCGTGTGTTTTTAACATTGCTCGTGACACTGGAAGCATCCTTTTTAAACGTGGAATTTCTACCTCGCTTTTTCATAGTCTAAACAAAAAAAAGGGTAAAAAGTATAAGATAAAAAAAACATAATAATAATAATAATAATAATAATAATAATAATAATAATAATAAT
>JAJJMC010013110.1:3087539-3147803 GCA_023531435.1 Papaver californicum
AATAATAATAATAATAATAATAATAATAATAATAATAATAATAATAAGGGTGTTGGAGCCCATCTTGTAGCGAGGCTGCCCACCACCAATGTCTTGACTTCTAATGGTCTTGCACCAAGCTCTCTAGCAACTCTCGCTGAACTGAGGAACAAGCACCACATTGTCCCACCACCAGGTATTCCAGAGGGCACATCCAGGCAGAGGCACTATGTGTGGACAAGGAAACTGTCTTAAGTGCTATTAAAGGCTTCCCTAAGGGTACCTCTTGTGGTAGGGACGGCCTCAAGGCACAATACTTATTAGATACTTTAAGTGGTCATGCGTCCGCTGTTGCAGAGGAGTTGCTCATCCCCTTAACAGGTGTGGTTAACCTATGGATTGCTGGAAAATGTCCCCCCATGTTGGGTGTATATGTGGATAGTGCTCCTTTGACCCCTCTTCTCAAGCCGGGAGGTGGTATAAGGCCAATAGCTGTTGGGACTATTTGGAGGAGGTTGTGCTCCAAACTAGCAGCAACAATTGTTAGTAAGGAATTGTCCCCTTACCTAGGCGATCATTAGTTCGGGGTTGGTGTCCAGTGTGACAAGCTTCTGGAGATGCACGAGAGATACCACACCATGAGTATGCTATTGATATACTTCAGCAATGCTTTCAACATGTTAGAAAGAACAATGATATTGCATGAAGTGAGGAGAAAATGCCCAAGCATCTCCAGATGGGTAGAATTTTGCTATGCAAATCCAGCAAAATTATACTACCAGGATCACACTCTTCTTTCTTCTCAGTGAGTGCAACAAGGGGATCCCCTTGGACCATTGTTGTTTGCACTAAACCTGCATCCCTTCATCTCTAAGATAGCATCTGAGGGTTCCCTTGTGATGAATGCATGGTATCTAGATGATGGTACAATTACAGGTGATTCTTGGGAGGTAGCCAAAGCCTTGCAAATCATCCAGAGAGAAGGAACCAACAGATGGCTCTTTCTCAACATCAGTAAGACAAAACTATTTTGGCCCGTGATTGATCCTAGAGTTCTGGAGGAGGGTATCTTCCCTGCAGGCATTAGCAGACCATCTCAGGGGGTTAAGATACTAGGAGGACCAGTTAGCTTAAACTCAAGCTTCTGCAGAGACATTGTGCAGGGAAGAGTGGACAAGACATGTAAGCTTATGTAGTCTCTGAAGGCCTTACATCTCCAGACTTTTTTTCTCCCTGAGAACCACTAACCCTCAAGCCCTCCAGGCTCCAGCTGCTCATTTTGACCAGCACCTCATGCAGTTTCTCAGACACATAGTGACAGGTGACGGAGCTGGTTTTGGTCCTACTCAGATGCGTTTAGCCACCTTGCCAATGAATGATGGTGGCCTAGGGGTTTACACCATGGGCGACGCCTGCCATTACATCTTCTTAGCTTCATGCATTCAAACACAGCAGTTGCAGAGCACCATCCTTAAAACCCACTGTGATGCTGACCAGCAGCTTAGCTTTCAACAAGCACACGCCAGGTTCACACAGGTATGTGGGCTTCTTGCCAACATCCAAGTCGCTGCCCCGCACCCTATGCATCTTCTGGCAGCCCAATACTTTGATGTGGTCAAGAAGAATACACCCACTTGTTTCAACCTGTCCGAGCGAGATACCATCCTTTGGAACAGAAACAAGTTAAGCCATGCCCAAGACTTTCTTATGGAAATCCCCATAATCGGGCTTCTGTAAGCTATTGGGCCTCGGCAATTCCGGGTTGTCCTTAGTTACAGGCATGGTATATCACAATTTGAAGATAAGAGCTTATGTCCTTGTTGTGGGCGGGGTATGAACGTCTTTGGCGATCATGCACTTCATTGTGCCAGTGAGGTGGGACTCAAATTTCGACACGATTTAGTCAGGGATATGCTGTATGACATATGCTACAAAGCGGGAGTCTCCGCTCGTAAGGAAGCTAACCTGGGATTCCTCTCGGACAATGAGAATTCCTTGAGGCCTGCGGATATCCTACTTTACAATTGGGAGAATGGACGATACGTGTGCCTTGACGTCACAAGGGAGCCGCCTTCACGCCCGTCCAGGCAATCTCGAACGCTACGACTCGCAAGAACAGCAAATACCTAACCCAATGTGAAGACCATGGGTATGGGTTCAGCGTGTTAGCGTTCACCACTTTGGGTGAATTAGGAGAGGACCTTATAGCTTTTGTATCCGGCTACAGAACCGTACTGCAAGCCCAGATTACAATTACAAAATAGGCAACTCCCTTTTCTTTAGACTTGGCATTTCCATTCAAAAGGGTGTGGGAGCTCAGCTTGTGGCGAGGCTTCCCACCACTAATGTGTAATCGTTTTTTCCTATCTAATAAAATTTTCGTTCTCATAATAATAATAATAATAATAAGTGTACCTTGGATATGCATGCTTGGTATTTGGACGATAGGACTATTGTTGGGGACACTTTAGAGGTGGATCATGATTTACACATTATCCAATCTGAGGGAGGTAGCAGAGGCTTATCCCTCAATATTAACAAGACTGCGCTATTTTGGCCTAATACGGACCCTAGAAGTCTGGAAAAGGGGGTGTTTCTGGCCAATATTAGTAAGTCGTTAAGAGGTGTGAAGCTTTTAGGTGGGCCTTTTAGTATGGATGCTAACTTTTGCAATGAGATGGTCCAGCGTAGAGTGGTGAAAACTCTTCAGTTAATGGAGTCCCTGAAGCTTCTGCAGGATCCACAGAGTGAATTGCTTCTTCTCAGAAATTTTGCAGGGGTGTCTCGCTTATATTTCACTATGAGGACCACCAGCCCCTCTCTCTTGCACCAGTCTGCTGAGTATTATGACCAACATTTATATCAGTTCTTAAGACACTTGGTCACTAGTGATGGTGCTGGTTTTGGTCCCTACCAAATGCGCATAGCGTCGTTGCCCATGAAGGACGGGGGTTTCGGGGTCTACACTATGAAGGATTCTAGCCATTACTGCTACCTTGCCTCATGTCTTCAGACAACCCAGGTGCAAGACACCATTCTCCAGGAGGACAGGGATAACGCCCCGTATCTCAGCTTCCAGCAAGCCTTGCTCAGCTTCAGTCAGGCCTGTGGGATTCCCCCTTCTACTCTCAGTATTAAAGCAACTGCCCCCCGACCCATGCATTCTATGGCAGTGTTGTACTTTGATATGGTGAAGAATAGCATCCCCAAAAGTTTCAATCAGACTGAACGTGATTGTATTTTGTGGCAATGAAATAGGCTGAGTCATGCACAAGACTACCTAAAAGCTGTCCCAATCACTGGGCTACGCCAATCTATTGGGCCTCGCCAATTCAGGTCCATACTATGTTATAGGTTGGGTATTGCTATGTTTGTTGAAGGTAGCTCTTGTTCTTTCTGTGGAAGAGATATGGATGCCTTTGGGGATCACGCCCTATATTGTGCCAGTGAAGTGGGTCTCAAATTTATACATGACCTAGTAAGAGATGTGGTGGAGGATATGTGTTTTAAAGCCGGTGTCTCAGCCCGAAAGGAAGTCACGCTGGGTTTCCTATCTGACAATGCAAGCGCTCTTAGGCCCACTGATATACTTGTTAACAATTGGGAAGGTGGTCGAGACGTGTGCTTCGACGTCACAGGAGTGTCCCCTTTTGCAGGAGGCGAGAGGGTTACGTTTACGCCTGGGAGCGCCATCTCTAATGCCGTCACGCGCAAACGCCACAAATATCTGGACAAATGCAACGAGCACGGATACGGCCTTGGATTACTTGCATTTACTATTTTAGGGGAGTTAGGTGAAGACACGACCGGCTTCATGACGAGATTGAAGAACTGCATGGCTAGCCATGACTATAACTACAAAGTCGGTGATTCTTTTTTCTTTAGATTAGGCATTTTAATTCAGAAAGGGGTAGGCGCTCAGCTTGTGGCTAGGCTCCCTACCAACTCAATGTAAGCAATTCTTTTCTCCCTTTAATAATTTTTTTTTAATAATAATAATAATAATAATAATAATAATAATAATAAGAAGAAGAAGAAGAAGAAGAAGAAGAAGAAGAAGAAGTCAAACCGGGCTTCTTATCGGACAACGAGACCTTTTTACGGCCTGCGGACATCCTGGTATACAATTGGGAGAATAGCTGCGACGTCTGTCTCGATGTCACTGGGGTGTCCCCGTTCACAGGTGGGGGGAGATTAGCTTACACGCCAGGGCAAGTCATCCCAAGCGCCATTACCTGCAAACGAAAAAAATACCTGGACAAATGTGTCGCCCACGGCTATGGTCTCCGAGTGTTAGCCTTCACTACCCTAGGGGAATTAGGAAAGGATATGGTAGCTTTTGTAAAGAGGTTGCATAATTGTGTAGCTAGCTTCGACTAAAACTACAAAATTGGCAACTCTCTGTTCTTTAGACTAGGCATTTCCATCCAAAAAGGGGTAGTGGCTCAGCTTGTTGCGAGGCTTCCTACCATTTCAGTGTAAAATGCTTTTTCTATCTAATAAAATTTCCTAATAATAATAATAATAATAATAATAATAATAATAATAATAATAATAATAATAATAGTGAAATGTTAAAAGTGAACGAAAATAAATGGAGGAAACCAACCTCGGAAGCTTGGGGAGTATGAGGCAACGCGCGATCAAGAGAAGGCTCGTAATGATCGGAAGGAGGATGAGAAGAACTCAAAGACGACTTCGAACCACCAGCTGAACCTAAAAAAATAAAATAAAATAATAGATTATAAATAAAGCAAAAATACAAAGCAAGCATACAATAGGGCAACAAAATGGACGTATAAATAGGAAAAACAAAATATATATGCCTTAACATCAGATCAAAAGGGACAAACATAGAATAAATAAAGTAACACGTGGAAGGCAAATGACAAAAATTACCAGAAGGAGAAAGATTTTCATCAGAAAGCAGATGGCCCTGAGATGCACCAGGATGAGACCACGACTACATGAACCAAGCAAGCTGGTAGGCGTCTCCTGAAGTTGACTCTGAGAACGAGTAGTGGTAGCAACCAGAGGGCTAAGAGAAACAACATGCATACGAGGAAAAACGACACCACCTCTAGACAAGTCGACACCCAAACTGTGAATACGATCCACGAAAGAGGAAGAGGTCGGACTAGTGACATATCGAGCTTTGGCCTGTAAAGGAGACATAAAAGGAGAAGCATCGGCCGAGGAAGATCGTGGAATACACGAAGTTGGTAAAATTCCCGCATCACGCTTAGCTTTCTTAGCTTTATGACGACGTGACCACCCGTATTCAAGAATGTTAAGATATTCCTCCACCATAAAGGAGAAGGGCTTGTACCCAATATAACCGACAAAGAGATCACCCTGATAACACATAAATAAAAAAAAACGGAGGTCGAGGCGGGGGGGGGGAGGTTTCCTTTCCTTTTTTTTTAAAAAAAATACCTAGTTAGAAGAGCCCGAGACTGGCTGAAGTGCTTGGACCTTGCCCGACTTTCTTCACGGTGGAGGAGGAGGCATCTGTTTTCTTTAAGCCCATTTTTCAACAACTCTTGATCATCCGGGGTAGCCCAACTAGTAGTCAAGGGAACCAAGGGACGACTCTTCGAACCAGGTGTAAGGCCCAACTCAAGAGCTATCGATTCATTTAACTTAATACGACCCGATGCATGCATTAACCTAAGGTCATCCGATGACAATGTGGGTGGAGGGTCCGGTTCACAAAAAAGAAAATTCAGAGCCTGCTTCTGAATTTCTGTTTGAAATGAATACCAATTTGGAAAGACAAAAAGTTCTCGCGTCGGAGACGGCTAAAGGAAAGAAAAATGAATCGCTCAGTCCGCCAAGCGCGTCTCACCTTTAAACACGTTCGAAACTAACTTTAATATCGGTTTCCTCATTAGAATACGGATCCGAATAGAGAGACGGGACTTCTTGGTCAAATCCCAACTGCCGAGCCACGCGGTCAGAATTATAGGACATTGCTACAAACTTACCCAAGTAAAAACCAGGGATATAACCAGGAAATACATCCATGACAGAGTCAAAGTCGTCACTCGCTAAAAATTGCTCAGAGTTCAGAGTCACGTTCGCATTCTCAGTGGTAAATTCATAGGGGAGAGGACCAGAACGACCTTCGTGATAAGGAAAAGGCTTGAATTTTTTAGCCACGTCTATGTAATCCTGAGTACTCCCATATTTCCTTCATTTCCTACGCCACATGACCATGCGAGGATAACAATAAGAAGACGGAACATATCAAAGGTACCATCTTCTCTCTTAAATCCTTCCACACGAAGAAAGACTAAGTCGTTAGTTGAAGGCATGTACTTGGGAAAATGCTCCCATGCCCAAGCTTGAAGGAAATTTGACGCGACATAGGTCTCAACAACGGGCGCTCACTCTCTAAATGTCTTTACAAAGAAGATTCAGCTGACGATACAAACTACCCAAGAATATAGACGCCAAAGGAAACGATACGCCTCGAGACATCAATACAACCATCGATACGAGCTCGTTCTTAATGGTGTCTGGGGGGCTGTGCTCGAAGACGTCATGGAAGATCCAATAGAAAAAAAAATTTACTAGCACAGCGCGGACGTTCTTCTCCTCTTGGACGGGGGAGCTGACCTCCCCGTCTACGGGATTGGGAGCCTAATACTTTACCTATTTGAGGGAAAGAAATATATTTATTCTTACTAATCTTAGTACCAGCGCCAGAAAGATTCTCATCTCGAGAGGGTCGACATGATACAGTATCAGAACCCTTCATATCATCGGCCATCATCTTCCCACCGATAGGGTGGGCTACATCTTTCTCTTTCACTTCCGAAGTAGGGATAACCTTGGATTCTTCTTTAGCCGATTTGCTCAAATCAGCGATCTTCCCATTTACAAGATGAACATATTTTACTCAGGAATTGTCCTCCCCCCCCCCCTCCCTCGATCGGATTTCCCGAGATCTACCCTTACAGCCAATCAAGTGAGCACACATAGTCTTATCCGAATCATTTGTAGCTGCGGAGATAGCCGCCTCATGATACAAGTGAGAACCATGAATCGGCAATCCAATTAAAGCCACAACATCCTCCAATACAGGAGCTTCCTTACCCCCAAGCAAAAAACAAAGTGTGAACCCGAGAAACCCAACGCGAATAAAGCCTGACCATGTCACTTTTACATCTGACTACCACACGATGAAGGGATGCGTCTATATCGTTTTTTATCCTCAAAAACGGATCGTGGCTAAATGATCAAAGTTGGAACGGATGTATGCGACCCAAGACTTCCAAAAAGGAGAAGTTTCAGCGGAAGAACGTTAATTTATAGTCGGAAGGTAATAATCTCTACGATGAATGACCATGCGCAGAATCTTGTTGAAGGGGTGAAGGGGAAAAACGTCCCCCTCTGGATGCATAATCCATTTAGAGGACGCAAAAAAGAGTATTAAAGCCGGGTTGGTTAAACGAGAATTGAGATAGTCATCAGTCGGCATAACCCGCGCACCATCTGAGAAGAAGGGGGGTTGCATAGCGGTGGAAAGATATCGACTGCCGAAGATTTCCATGATAAAATACAACTGACCATCATCCGGAAAAAGGATAGGTCCATCGTCAGATTGGTCGCTCGACTGAAACCCTGCTTAAGACTATGTCTCTCTCGCTTCTTCCTATTCGTCCGCTGAAGAACGTTAGGGGGAATCGTCTGACATCATGAGTGATAAAGTGTGGATATGAGGTTAAAAAGGGAATGAAGTGGTAAAGAAGAGATTGTATATATATATATAGCAGAGATCGTTCCTTGACTAAAGTGATATGACTGCTTAGAGCAGGGTAACTGAAGACATGGTGAAGAACGTGTTATGAAGATAGCAAAGGAAAATTGCTTTAAAAGTGGATCTTGACTATTGGGTTGTCCAATGGTTAGCCCAATAGTCAGGGGGCTAATGTTAATATCTGAAAAAATGACTATCCATAGGGGGAGTCACTCTTACTAGATGGGCTTAAGCTCATTATCGTCTTATGAATTTAAGGGTCAAGTCCAAACGCTTAGGAATATGGCCATGGGGAATGAGGATAAGACATAAATAAGAGGGTAAGTTGGAGGCAAGAATGACAAAGGGCAATTTAGAAATAATGAGAGATTAAAGGGGGGGCATGTGTATAAGAGGATTAGGGGGAAAGCTTATAAAAGGAAAAGAAATAGTACAAGAAGGGGATCTTTTTTTTGGGGTTAACCGGACACGTAAAGGGAAGGATGGGATTAGTCTCCCTCTTTACAAATTTACCCCAAAACAACTGCAGAATTAGTATTAGAGAGAAAATCAGAAGGAAGGAGAAGACCAAGCAATGTGAATCGATTTAATTCAGTGAGTCAACTCGGAGACTCATATATAATCGGCACCACTCAAAAGAAAGGTTATTATACTTTTTGTAGGTGCCAACTAAGCGTTAACGGCTTCTGACGACCGTTTAGCGATGTAGATGGTGGATTTTAACAAAGGCTAAAATAGTAAAATTTCCTCTACCCAGTAGTAGAAGCATAAAAATATTAGAATTTTATATGTCACTGACCCGACACCAGAACTATGAGATTCATATTTTATATTCCGCAAGAGAATTAAAATACAAAACTCTTGATATGGTCATCCTATGCTGATCCTGTAACCTATCTGAATATATAAATGTTGAGCTTTCAATATTCTATAAGAATATATGATGTTTATGTTGAATAATTCAGTACCTCTTTCTGTATCTATAAATCACGATGCACGGCTTCAAGAACTGGGAGTAAATAATAAAGAATTAAGAGGTGTGTTATATACCGAAACAAACACATATGTGTCTACTACAATATACTAAAAGGGAGATTCCGAGTAACGGTCTAGGAGATATGGCATGGATTCCAGACGAAGTACAGGCTGGAAACTGTCAGAATTTTGTCATAAATATTCCTGGACGGTTGTTGTTTACCCCGTTTGAATGCCAAAACAAGCTCCAAACCTAAATCTTTCATTAGTGGGAGATAACTGGCGATTTTCAATTCCGACTTGGGGTTAACCATCAAAAAAAGATGTCAATGAAGAATATATAGCGTTTTTTCTAAAGGGTCTTATATCTGAATTTTCTGACGACGAAAATCAACGAAAATTTTCATTCGTTCACATAAGACTCCCGAGAAAATAGCATGGATGTACGTAACAAGAATGGTCTTAAGAGCATAGCAAATTGCGGTCCCAAGAGCAAATGGTGGAAGGAGGAAATAAATAATAATAATAAATATAAAAATATAAAAGAGGGATGGCGGGACTGGCGTCAGCCGGCCATCCGGCGTGGTCGGTCCCCTCCCGTATAATTTTTAAATGCTATTTTATATATATTATTTCTTTTAAAACTCCTCTATTTAGGATTTCCTTTTTGCACCAAGATTCTTTAAGATTTTATTTTATCTAAACAATATTATTATTTTAATATTTTCCGCTACTATTCTGATCGATTTTATCTCATTCAAAGACCATATGATATACAAAGAAACCTAGGATGGTCCCGCTATCATTCTGGTCGGTTTTATCCCATTCAAATATTATTATTTTAATATTTTCCAAATCTTGGTCTTCAAGTCAAAATCTTATTATGTCTTTACATCAAAATTTTCTCTACTAGGTTTGATTACCAAAACATGCCAGAGAGAACATATGATATACAAAGAAACCAGAAATGGTCTCGCGACCACCATCCCGTGCTCTATCACCCATGGCCAGTCCTCCACCTTAGGTCGATCGCTCTCTTACCACCTTGGTTGGTCCCTCCTTCATCATGTCTTTTTTCTACCATAATTAGGTTTTACTACCTAATATTTAATTGGCCTTGACACTATTTTAATCAGGTCCCGCTACCACCAGCCCGTGCTACTACCAATTTTAGGTCGGTTCATCTGTCATATTAGGGTTTTATTATTTAATCAATTAAGGAGCATAATTTAATTGGTCCTGCTACCAATAATTTAGTTGGTCCTGCTACCAATGTCTACATGGTCTTACCATCAATATTTTAATTGGTTCTTCTGCTAAAGTAAATATTCTATTTTTTTCTACTTTGCTACTCAAACCATTTGATAGTAGGACGAAACTAAATATTTTACATTACTGCTAACACTAGCATTTATTATAAATGATGCTCATGCTCATGCTCATATATATATATTGGTCTTTGCTTGATCCAGCAATCCCATAGACCCATGTCTATCAGATCATCTGAACATCATTGTTGCCTCAGCTGACACAATGATATGCCACAACTACCAATGCCTAAACCAATCAGACTCTACGTCTATGGTATATTAAGCACACTGCTTCTCTCAACATACATTTTATGCTTCATCTACCAATGAGCCAGCATGCCAGACTCACCACTGAGAAATATGTTACTTTTCAATATGCTAAGACTAACAGTCTAGATAAATCAATAATTTACCAGATAATTGACGTTTATAAAATAGACTTGGCCATGCTCGAGACATAAATTATGTCGCATGGGGGTATATTTACTAGGGTTTTGGTATGGCGGCCTACAACACGTGCGATGTAGCAATGCATCCATGATGGGAAGTAAATAAGTCATGTCAGCGGTTGAATAAGCGAATGGAATAGTGGTCGTACAACCACCAAGTCCCCCTAGCAAGGCGGAACTGGTTTCCACCATGATTTTTACTTCTTTACGCTTCCACTTCTCTGCAACTATCACCACTTACGAGATCAATGTGTTAACTTCCACTGCTGTAAATATATTCTTCAACCTATTAAAAAACAGAATGATCGGACAAGATAATCATCTAAGAAGCATACCAGAAAACTCAAACTTACGCAAGATAATGTGATTTTCGTCTTCGTAAAAGTTTAACACATCCCATCTTCAATTCCATTGTTCTCAATACTGATATGTGCATTATTTGCACTATTTGGATACTCTAATTCATTTATTTCTTGTTAGTTTTCATATCATTATGCTTTGATTTTGTTTGTTTATGAGTTTCTTAGGAGTTTTGAAGTATATTCAACTAAAGAAGAGGAAAGGAGTTCATTCCGACATAAAAAGAAGAGGTTAAAGGATGGAAACACAACTTTGAAACAAGAGTTCCATGAAGATTTACGGTTGGGAAAGTACCCCAAAACCCAACCGTAAAAGAAGTTGATTTTGAAGGAAAATCCCAGAAAGATTTACGGTTGGATCTAGACTCTCAAACCCAACCGTAAAATTGGTTGAAAAATCATGAAGATTTTGTCACTTCCATCTTGTAGAGAATTGAAAGACGAAGGCAACCCAAAAATGATGACGTCAATCGGACACCAGATGAGGGAGATATGATCAAAATAGTGAAGTACAAAAAGTATCCAGGAGGAATTACGGTTGGGTTTCTTGGCTTGAACCCAACCGTAAACCTGGGAAAGTTTGGAGCGAATTTTTGTGACAGAGTTACGGTTTGGTTTCTTGGCTCGAACCCAGCCATAAAACTGGGTGTTTTTGGGTGATATTTTTGTGCCAGAGTTACGTTTGGGTTATTGGCTCGAACCCAACTGTAAAAGGGGGAGTTTTGGCACGCGTGTGGGCTTCTAAAACATGGAAAACATGGTCCCGGAAGCAATAAAAACCTAGATTTCGTGGATACTATATAAAGAGACATCCAAGACATTAAGAATATCTTTTACACTTGAAGAACACAAGGAGAACGGCTTGGAGAGCAATTGATCATCACAATACCGAGGGTTTGCTTTACTTGCTTTCTTGTTTATTTTCCATGGATTTTGAGAAATCCATGATGAACTAAACCTTTCTTATTGGTTAGGGATGTAGTACTAAGTTGGAAAACATGTTTATCAATTGAATGGATCATTCTCATATGTTCATAATCTCTTCAATATCGCCCATGTTCTATCGTTTATAACGCCTTGTATGATGGATTGCTTGTTTGTGTAAGTCACGAATTAGATAAGCATGCTTGTACATCTATAGCTAAACTAGGGTTTGAGATCCGTAATTGTCAAAAGACCCTTGTTACAAGTAGTATAACATAGTTGTTAACGACGGGATGTTGCCATACAATTATGTGTAGAAGCGTGACCTAGGTTAAATCCGAGTGGCTCTTGCGCCGGGTTGCTTAGAATAACCTCAACTCACAAAGACCATTGCTTTCATTGGGTTAAACTTGAGTGGCTCTTGCGCCAAGTTATTCGGTGAAAAGGATTCAAAGAGTGGCTCTTGCGCCTTTGATGATTATAGGAGTTTTGCCGGAGTAAGCCTGTGATAGGATGCTTTAGGGTTATTGATATTGATAGTGCATGAATGTTGAGTATGATTTGGTTGATAACATGTTGGAATATGGAAGATGAACTCTCTAACCAATTTTATCGCTGATATTCGTTTTTAATCTTTTTGCTTTAGTATAATTTAGTTATAGTCACAACAACCCCCCCCCCCCCGGTTTACGTAGGTAATCAAAAGTAATTAACAATCACCTGCCTCTCTGTGGGGACGAACTTGTTCTTATTACTATACTCTAATCTACATTAGTGACGTAAGAACTTGAATTATTTTGGTTGGCTGACGACACGACCAAATACCTTCTATGCTTCCCTCCTTACAGATCAACCCTTCTCCTTCTTTTTTGACGGAAATAAAATTGGGACGATCATTCCTTGGTTTAGGCCAACTTTGTACAGATTCGAAGCCAAGATTGCGCAAAAGTTCCCAATGACCAGTCGTGGCGCACTTAAAAATCCAGGAAAAAAAAGACTTTGTAAGAACTCATATAGGGATGGCGCTGACGCGTCCCTAGGAACACGTCTTGGAAGGGATGGCGCTAGCTCAGGCTAGCACCAAATAAAAAGGGTTGGCGCTGGTACTAGGCCAGTGCCAGGGAGTGACACGTCCTTGGGAAGCGTCCGAAATAGAGAGGCTGTCGCTGGCACTAAGCCAACCATGGAGTGACGTGTCCTTGGGGACGTGTCTGAAATGGAAAGGCTGGTGTTGGCACTATGCCAACGACAAACATGTATGA
Organism: Papaver californicum; assembly: GCA_023531435.1. NCBI lineage: Eukaryota > Viridiplantae > Streptophyta > Magnoliopsida > Ranunculales > Papaveraceae > Papaver > Papaver californicum. The sequence goes on from JAJJMC010013110.1 coordinate 3,100,563, forward strand.
TACATGCTCAAGGATGCTGCGCATTTTGTTGTGGCACATCCAATAAAGATGGCGCATAAGTAGTGACACGTCCTTAAGCATGATGCTAAAATAACATGTATTCTTAAGAAAAAAACGTCAAAATATGATTTGTTCTTTGCGAACATGGCGTTAAGCTAGAATGCATCTTCGAAGATCAGGCATTAGTTACTCCCAGAACAGATAGACATTATTTAAACATTGATACGCATTTAAGACAAGTTCAATCCAGCTACGGGAATTACGCGACTTGAGACTAGTTTGGTATGGCATGAATATTGTAAATATTAAAGAGGCTACGAGATCAATATAGAACGCCTGTAGTTATTTGTAGAGACTGTATCCTTAGTTCTCTTACGGAATATAAGTAAAAATACAGTATTTAATATTACAATGTAGATTTTAGAAATATGCGCGGACTTTTTTATGTTTCTGCTGCTGGGTAAAGGGTAATTTTACTAGCCCTTGTAAAAAATTCACCATCTACACCTGAGCATCCAGCTATTAGTTGCAGGTTACAACGACCTTTTAGTTTGGGTCGTAAGCATTTTACTTATTTTCATTGGATTGAAGTAACCGGATAATCTTACAAGCCAATGCAAAAGCTTTAAAGACAGTTGAATTGCCTCGAAAAAAACTTTGACCAAAGTTGAATTTAGTGGAAAACCTCCAGGTATGACCTCTAAAGTGAGTTTACATGGTGGTTTATATGTATAATTATGCGCTACTCAAATATAGTTGCTACAACACATAAGGTTTGCCCCCTTCACCAAAAAAGTGAACAATCTCTTTTATGTTATATGTTTATAAATAAGCCGATTTTTTTCTCGAAAAAGAGGTAAAAAACCTCATTCATTGATTTGAATCTCTGACTCTTCAATATAATGAGACGGAGAGTTAGTTACCGTGTCATATAAAAATTTATAATAATGATTGTTCATCAGGATTCTAAAGTTATCTCCTGACCAAGTGTTGTTTATAACTAATCTGTTACGGTAACTTGAAACATGATCTACTTCTATAATGTTGAATCTGCTTTTCAAGATAAAGTGTTGGAATTTAAAGTTAATACAGGCTTTTGCATTGTAGTTGAAGTCATCACTAATGACATATCTCTTTTCCCTTTATTTTGCTTACATTCCTTTAATCACAAGAAATTAGGTTCAAAATCACTTTGAAAGATGATATTGTGGACACCATTTTGCTACCCATTTGAATGCAACTTCTTCTCCTCTCAAATCAAGTTCTTCTTTGGTGCCAAAATTTACATGACTTCCTCTAGCTTCTCATGGTGTATCTGCATACTAAGTGATTGTTAGGCCTATCCCAGAGCTAGTTATTGGTTCATGCATAAAAGTAGCAACACTAATCTTAAAAGTCGTAAGCAACTTTCCAGACAAGATTTTAATTGAGGGAGTTACCTTTAGTTTCTAAATTTTGTTCCAATTGGAATTCTCAGCATTTGAACCATTTGTGTTAATAGAATTATACAAGGATTTAACAGAAAATATACATATATAATTTAGAGTCCAATGTGGCTTATCCTCTATTCTTACAGTTGGTATTTGAATATTCAAAATCTTATCAGTGGTAGTTATGTTCAAACAAATTTCCAGTTTTGTTTTATCCCAAGTATGTGTAGGTGTTATTAACTGACTTACTTTTGTAAACTCTTATGCGTTTGCTGTATGTTTTACCAAAGGAACTTTTATCTCTGAAATCCAATGATCATCCCAAATATTAATCATGTCCTCATTTCCTAACTCCCAAAACAATCGATGTTTTATCTGTTGGATATCAGTTAAGATGCTTTTCCTTATCCAACTATCTTTTTGTTTAGGTTTAGAATTAACATCTAAAATGTCACCATTTAGGTAGTATTTAGCTTTTAAAATTTTTACACAAAGATGTTGGAATCTCTTTCAGTCTCCATATGATTTTGGCTATCATTGCAAGATTGAAATCCTGCATATTTTGGATTCTTAATCCTCCTCACGAACTGGTTTGCTTATGTATTTCCAAGAATTAAGATAAACTCGATTTTTACCTTTTTCATTATCTCTTTTTTCATTTCCCCCACCAAAAGTCTCTTTGCATTTTGGGTAGTTTATTATAAATTTTCACAGGTATCTTGAAACAGTTCATTTGATAAACACACAAAAAAAGTAATATTTTTCTCCATTACAGTTCTTTCAGCAGTGTTAAGGGTTTCATCTTTGCAACACATAAGTCTTTTACTCATTTTGTCAGGTTCAAAACTCTTGATCTTAGACCTATTAGTGAATAAAGGAGAGCCTAGGTACTTGTCATTTAGGAGAATAATGTTAACGCCTAGAATGAAATTAATTTATTTTCTAATACCCGAATCAGTTGTTGGGCTAAAAAAGACCCCAAACTTACTTAGGTTTATTAGTTGTCCTAAAGCAATACCAAAGTCTCTAAGAAGAGCCACCAAATTATGACTAGTTTTAGCATTAGCATCACAAAAATTAAACAATCATTGGCAAAAAGTGAATGACTTACGGAAGGTGCTTGAGTTCTGAGTTTTATTCCTTTAAAGAACCCCAAAAATTCAGCATGCAAGATTGTTCTTGAAAAAGCTTCCATATAAAACGGAAACGGATAAGGTGATAATGGTCTCCTTGTCTCAAACCTCTAGTTGGAGACTCATTAAATAACATAGCTAAAGTGGTGGTGACTATGCATTCATGTATCTAATTATACCATTTATCATTAAATCCTAATTTGGGACATAATCAAGACAGTCCACTCTACCCTGTCAAAAGTCTTTAATATATCTATTTTGAGAATAGACCTTTCTTACCTTTTTTATTCCTCATTTTATGGATTAGTTTATGAGATATTGTTATATTATCGGAGATCTGTCTTCCTGGGATAAAAACTAATTGGAAAAGAGATATAACCTTATCAAGCAAACCTTTTATCCTTCCTGCTATTAACTTAGAGATTACCTTGTAGGAGGTATTGGCCAGAGCTATAGGTCTAAATTCAAGAGGAGTTGTTGGGTTAAGGGTTTTAGGAATAAGCCCATTATGGGAACCGTTTTTAAGTATGTGAATCTGAGATAGACTAGGTTAAACCAATCTAGCACAGTTAGATATAAAACTTCTCCCTTGGGACAAAATCGAAGAAACGTCTAATTAAAATATATATTACATCTAAGATTTGAGGATCGAAATACTGGAAATGACTAACACCAATAATATGTCCTAGATTTCATATGATAAACCATCAGTAACCATTATTATAAGTCATATAATTAATCCGTGAGTGGATATTATGATGATTATACATAGGATTTCCATAGTCGACGGCTTTAATCACAACTGCCTCATGCCTTCCATTTTGTTCCTGAACTGCCCCAAAGACAATCTCCTTGGTAGTCTCACTGCTCTGCTCATAAATTGTCTGTGGGCCTGATGGATAATGTTGTTGCTGATGCCTATGGTGTTTTTGTTGTTGCTGATTATGCTGCAGCTTCTGCTCAAGCGGATGTTGTTCATGCTGCTGTGGATGAAATTCACTGTTCCATCCACTGTGCTGATGACCTCGGCTTTGACGGTATGGATAACTTTTCTCAGTATCCTTAGCCATAAAAGGATAAGATTTTCTTGGAGTCCTTGCTTCTAATGAAGGTGGGGGTTCATCTTCATCAGGTATCACAAAGCTTTCCTGCAAAGGCCACTGGTTCTGAAGGTTTTGCTTTTGCTGGAAGTAGTATCTTTCTTGATGAAAGTTAACAGCCTTCTTTCTAAAACTAAACACCCCTCCAAGAATTTCTGCGATCACTGCACCTGTGACAAAGACAAGCCTCCACACTGAACCAAAGAAGCCTTCTTCTTGGTTCTCTTCGTATTCATTTGGAAACAGTGGTGGCCTTACTGATGGTCTCAGTGATTTATCATAGTGACTGGCGGGGAAGTTCGCTTTTCTATAACTTGCCGGGGCCTAGAAAAGAAAATGAAAGTAGTATGAGTTTGTTTGTGACTTCTCTCTATCACGTGTTTTGTTGCACATTTGGATGTAAGATACCCAAATGGCAAAAACCAAGTACACCGTGAAACAGGGAAAGAAATAGAATAGGAAAAGAAGAGTGAGTACTTACTCTTTGCGCATAGAACAGTGAACCTACTCGGCGTTGAAGCAATGCTAGCATGTAACCAAAGAATACTGCTGCAGCAAGCACCACAACTCCTACAATGGAAACTCCATGTCATCCACAAAACCAATCACCCATTTCCAATGTTAACAAAGAACATATAAAATATCAGATAGTTGGAAGTTTGACAGTTTCAAGTTACCTAAGGGAAAATCAGTTTCATATTCATTGGCGCAATCATCGTCTTGGAGCTGCATCTCTCGAATTGCCTGGTTACCTCTGTCTATGACCAGGAGGGAACAACTGCTTCCTACATAAAAAACATCAAAATTAGTTGAAAATTTTGCATCTTCGCTTGGACCATCGACATGTCCCCCACCTCTGCCCCAATTCCCTCCGGCAATTGTTGTAACCCCTACACACACCAAAACAGAAATGAAGTAAATCAGCCTAACTCTCACATCTATGAGTCCGGTGGAATTTGTTCTTTTCGACTTGTATCTAAGATATTTATCTACACCTCCTCAGTAGAGGACAAAAGGAAGGATGAAAAAAACAAACACCCCCCCCATACGTTCCAGTTTCTTTGGACCAAACACTGCTTATCGACAAAATCTAAGTACCAACAACAATTAAACCTTAAATAAATATGAATTCCTGATAAATATAGAACTTATATATACCTGTATCACTAATCTTCCTTATAACCATGTTTGTAGTGTCAGCTATGTAAATGTTCCCTCTATCATCAACTGTAACCCCTTTTGGGTGGCTCATCCTTGCATCTCTTGGCTTCCCATCTACAAGCCCTGAATATCCATCAGCTGAACCGGCTATAAGCTTCGGTCTGCTATCTGCATATATACATTCATATAAATCAGAAGCAACATTGAAATGAAAATAACCAAACAATGAAATTCAAAATAGTATGCTACAAACTGATTAGGATCTAGATTGGACCTACATACAAGCATATATTTCAGAAAACTGCACATTACAAAACTGTACAGCACACATGAGACACCAAGCCGTAAGAGGTTTGAGATAAAATGGTGAATCACTAAAGACTCGATATAGATGCCGTTACAAAATCAAAATTTTAAAGTTCCAGTTGGTTAGACCTGTGGCAGAAGCTGTCAAAAAAAAAGCTCTTCAGCAAGAGTAGAGCTTTAACTTTTAACTTAAAACAAAAGTAAGAGCTCCATATAAAATCTAAGGACACAATAAAGAAAAGAGGTTCACAAACATAAGAAGAAAGCAATTAGAGAATCTTAACTTCAAAAACAAAAGTAAAAGATTACAGTTTTCAAATTAGATGTACTTGGATATTTAGTAAACCAACTTAAAGATCCAATGAAGTTGGGATCCGAGTGTTTGCACTACCAAAACATGAAATTCAAGAAACAAATCTGTCTCGACAAAATCAAGCAATGCCGATATAGTTAAAACAACACCTACAACGAGATAATGGTTGTGAAATCTTATAAAGATTACTATTAGCAGAATCCAAAACCAAAACTTCTCCAGAAGGCAACACTTCAACTGAGTATGGCTCAATTCCAAGTTTACTCCCATCAAAAACTGTCTCTACATTATACCCACTCTGAAATTTCATCATTGAACGACCAGAAATTGCTGTAATACAAAACCCATTAACAATTATTAGCAATTACCACTAGAATGTAATCAAAAGAACAAAACAAAAACAATGTGGCATGATTTAGACCTTTTTACCTGTCTTGGTATTACTAGATTTTAGTGACCATAACCATTTTATAAGTGGAGATAGGGCAGTTGACACAAATCTGCTCACAATTACTGCAAACAAAAAAGATGAAATTTTGAGTCGTAATCAGAAAAGAAAACACACACACACAAAAGAAAAGAAAAAAAAACAAAGTTACTTACTTGCAGGAGCTTCAGCTGCAACTGAAGAAAAACCAGCAAATGAAACCATAAAGATGAAAATTAAAGCAACCCCTTGTTTCCCCATGATACAAATCCTCAGAATTTTCTGATATTCAAGCTATTCATCATCAGAGAAAACCCTTTTATCTGTAATGGGTTATCCTAGGCTGCTTTTTGGGTTGTTAGTGATGAATAATAAGAAGAAGAACCTTTGTTGAGTGGGGGTAATAATAAGAAGAGTGACACTGAGGGGTTTGAAAGAGACAAAGAGAGGATGTGTTTATTATTAATAGGGAAGAGGAGGAAATTGAGTTATTAAGATGCGTTGAAGAAGATTAATGGGAAGATTGTTTATTAAAGAGAGAAAGAAAGTAAAGAGTACATGGAGATTTGAATGTTTTTACAGTGAAAGAATCGTATTCTTCTGATTGTTATTTCTTAATTCAGTTCTTACTTTCCTAACTCAGTATTAATTATTTTTGCTTAGTTTAATCTTCTTCTTGCGGATAATAAGTAATATATTTTCCGATAAATAAAAAAAGTCATTAACTGGCATTGGCAAATTGCAAAAGACATTCTTTAAGATTTTTATGATTGGTAAGGAATTTTCTGCAAACTTGTTCACACACTTCAAAATCTTCAGGGATGCATGTTACAATATTTTTTAATTTACTTCTATTTTTCCTAACAAAGTAAAAAAACAAATCTAAATCTAGATCTGTTGGGCCTATGCTTTAGGGAAAAAAACAAGAAAAAACAATCCAGTTATTACTGAGATGTCCATTCCGATTATTAAAAATGAATAGTGTATATCCGTTTTTTTTCTTCTTCTTAATTGCTCTAGATGAAATTGTGCCGGAGTTTAGTAGGATTTATCATTTTCAATAATTCACCCTGGTATTTTTTTCATTTTGCAAAAATAAAAAAATAAAAAAATATTTAGTAATATTATAGACCAAGGAAAGAAAAAGCTCAAAGAAATTGGCTTTTGACTTCTTTCTCTCTATTTCCAATTTCCTCTTTTTTTGTGATTTATATTCCTTGAGTTTTTTAGTTGCACTTGCGTAAGAAATTTATTACTAGGGCTACAGTCTTTGGATTTTGAGGGAAAATGATAAAATAGGATTATCAAGTATCTAACCCAAAAATCTCTTATCCTAATAATTTTATTAATATTAAATTATCATATATTAGTTAATGTTAATGAAGTTAATTAATTAAACTAACTAAGGTTGGTGATTAGATTATATTAATAAATATTTTTTTAAGGAAAAATATTTAACTTTTAGAATAATAAAGGAGACATACGTCCCTTTCTTTTTTATTTTTAGAATCAAATACGGTTAAAAATTAAGTATTTCCTAACGGTAATTTTTATGATTAGGAAATGATTAATTCATAGTCGTAAGTAGTTCATTTATGCATGTACTTTGTATGAAAATAAGTAGGATAGGAATTAATCATTTCCTACGGCTAAGAAATGATTAGTTTCTAGCCGTAATAGGTCTGTACTCGGTATGAAAATAAAAAATTTGTCATTTTCCAACTGTAAAAAATAAAAAATTACTATTCTAAGATTGAAAAATATTGATGTTCTTAGTTGTAGATGAATTAGTTAGGAACAAACGAACTCCTAGCCGTAAGGAGTGTTTAGAGCTAAGAATTTAGTTGTTACTGGTCGTAATGAATAGTCATTACATTTAGATTTATTTATGGAGGAAAAGTATTTTTGATTTTTGCTATAGATTAAATCCTCCTATCCATATTTAGGATACTTGAATCCTATACAACCCTCAAAAGCCAAAAGTTTCCAATAATAAGGTCCTTGCATAAATAGGTTTAATAACACCTCAATGAGAAATTATTGTTTCCTACTCTCTCTCCATAACACATGTTTGACTTAGAAGCTCATACGTAGAGAAGGCAATGATGAGTCATAATGTCATATCATATGACTTCTACTCGAGTAGTCGAGTGTTAGAGCAAGTCTTATGGTGGAATCCAAGCCATTCGAAGCTTAGAAAAAGCACAAAAGTCTTATGGCTTCCAAATAGCCTCATTCTACGCTTTTTCCAAGCTTTTTTCCAAGGTTTCACGGAAGAGGCTTGGATTCCAAGAGAAAAAGCAATCAAGAATTGCGTCACAAAAAGATAAAAAACGCATTCTGAATTGCGTTTCTATCACAAAAAGATAAAAAACTCATCAGAACTGCGTTTCTGTCACAAAAAGACAAAAAACGTAATTCAGAATTGCGTTTTGTTGGATTCCATCATTAGACTTGAACTTCTATGATCTATTTCAAATGCTGAGGTGGTATGTAATTTGGAAGATGAAATTGTTCTATCATAAGACTTGCTCTTAGCAGATGATGATTTGAAGATGTTTCTCATCCATAAACTCTCTCTCTCTTTAGATTTGCAAAGCAAATGGCCTAATATGTAATTTTTTAATAGTGGTAAAAGGTTCGATTCTCAGACTTGTAAAAATCCGATTTTTAAACCTAATTTTTAATAACTAAAAATAAAACTAATCAAAGTAAAATTGATTTCAAATTATGGGAAAGATTGAGACAAAGGATCCCACCATTAGCCAATTTTTCAAGTGATAAAAATCTTGCAACTCGTATATTCAGTTTATCCAAAATATTGCCAAAGTTAGGTTTTCAAAATAATAGTTGTATATCGAAAGCATAAGACATCAAAAGCTCTAAGCTCAGCATGACTCATCAAAAGAAAACACACCTAATTGATAAAAACCATTTTTCCAATTTTAATTCAAAGTAAATAATAGTAAAAGAATTGTAAAAATATATAAAAAAAGAATTGTCACTTTATTATTGGAAAAATAGCTTCCTCCATCGCCCCGGTGATGGTGATTAGCTCATCATGTTGGAAACAATCTCAAAATAATTGTTCATAGCTCAAAAAGTGTTTACAATGAAGAAATAAAAGTAACACAAAAGATTTGGTACGCTTATAAACGTTACAAAATGTGTTCTCTGTATGGCCGAAGAAAAAATAAGACGACAGTAATAAAGTACGGACTCTGGCCGCTTCAGAAATTTGAAAGAATAAGCAACGGGTTCAGCGACAGTTCTCTGGAGCCTTATGTTCTTCCTGTTCTTCACACCAGCAAAATTCTTTTTTCTTCCTGGAATTTTTCGCACGTCTCCAGATGATTCTTTCTTGATATTCTTTTCTATTTATAGGATTAGCCAACCCTAGAAACCTTTCTTAACCGATAAGGACTCAAAGAAGAGTCCAAATCGAACTCCAATTCTCATAAATCCGAAACAGAGAATGACTCTTCTTTTTCCGGCGTGAATCGACTTTTCCAGCAATTTTTACGGCATGCAACATTCAGAAGTGATGTGTTTCGATTTATTTTGACTTCTTAATTACTTTGAGATATAAAACAGCTTCCTGACTCCCTTAAAACTCGATTTCACATAACTCAGGCTCTGTTTTCACGTGTAAATAACTTTCCCGCCAATTTCCTGAATTTGAATTTGACTGAAGGGTGCCCCCAATCCAACTTGTGGGTGCCTTTATCAATTTTGCTGGGTGTCCTTAGTAATTTTCCAGGGTGCCTTTAACAACTTTTTGAGCCGATTTTTCCATAAATATTTATTTCTTAAAAATACCTACGAAGACATAAAACCCATAATAAGTACAAAATCGAACACTATCAAAATAGATAATCGAGCACAATTTAGACACAAAAACGTGTCTATCAAATACCCCATAACTTACTATTTTCTAGTCCTCGAGCAAATCTAATCTTGAAAATAAAATCTTAACTCACTTTCGCAGGAATCGCGACTACATTTAGCATATGTAATAAACCTTTAAACCCCTAGGTGTCCCTAGTGGACGAGTTTTGTCTCGTGAAGGTTTACAAGAGGTATACCCACAAAACCTTTACTCCAAGTTTTAACTACTCGTGAACGATTGAGGATAAACACTAAACAAGCTATTTAGTTGGCATACTAAATTCTTCGACTATGGGAATCATTACCCTCTATGAGTCCAACTGCTGTACACGAGTTTTTACTCAAGCATACTAAAATTCATATATAAGAAAACAAAGCTCTACTCAGATAGTCGTTCAACCACAATACTCATAATCTATCAAAGTTCAATCATATGAAAAGATTTAGAAGATGAATGTGGGCAATATGAAGTTTGTGCATGTTGACTAAGGTGAACGGTGTTTCCCATACTTGTCTGAAGGTCAGTACCAGGATGAATCCTAATGGATTGAGATACGCTCCCACTGGTCTTAGTCATAATACTAATATCGATTCAACTGGTATTTAGAAGGGTCCCAGCGATCGATTTATTGAAAATAAAACAATTATAAATGTATTGACAACATGCTTGGACTCAAACTGAATTCAAGCACATGGTCCTTATCAGCATCTTACATGATAGTTCCCATGGATCCTGTGTTCCACGCTTGCTTAAGCGACGAAGACAGGGAGAACACACACAATTTGCTATCAAAGTGTCAATACTCGATATATTTTTTTTTTGTTTTTTCTTAAAATAAGAATTAAATAATGGGGCTTGATCTCAAACACTCTATTTCATCGTGGCGGTGATAACAATTCGATACAGGTGCCCCACTAAATCACTCAGAGAAATACAAAAATTAAAAAAAATAAAAACAGATGGTGATACTGTCGAGATAGACTCCGAGATATGGTGAAAACCATCATGTTATTTCTAACACTTGAACTCTGTCCTTTTATGAATAAACCATTTAACTGGGCACACTAGTTCCTATAGAAAAAGAGCTAAGTTTCCATCTACCTAAAATGGTTAGTGTCATCCTGAATTGTTCGCAAGTTTTTATACTTTGGAGTTTCATATTTCATTAAAAGTTTCTCCCTTACCCCCAAACTTAAATCTAACATTGTCCTCAATGTTCTAAAGATGAATGATTAAAAACATGAACAATGAGAAACTGTTACCAATCGAAGGAAAGGAGTTAAGGAAAGATATTACCGTGTTGCATGAGCATGGGTTACCTCCCAAGAAGTGCTAAGTTTAAAGTCTGCATCCAGACTAAGAAAGAATTAGTCACCTCATAAAATCATATAGCAATAGTTGGAACAACTGTGGGTCATCTGAATCAAATAGTGTTATCACAAATAAGAGGAAACTGCAACAGGCCAAGAAAATGAACAAACCAAGTACACCCTTATCTAGTTTTCTATTTAAGACAACTACTTCTAGTTGTGGTTCAGGTTCAGGCTCTATAAAAGGGTCTAAATAAAATATTTTCATGGGCTGGATTTCCTCGCAGGCAGGATCAACAAGATCAGGTTGTAAAGTCTGGAAAAACTCAACTAAGAACTTAGAAGCACATAATAATAACCTAAATAATTATGGATCCTTAAGTCGATAAAATTGGGCTCACACAGTTGACTACTATGAAGGTGGTCATTTTTAAACAAATTTGTCGATTTTAATTTCCTAAACTAATTAGGCTTAGTCTCAAAACTTAATAACTGACACATTTGAAATTCATACGTTCCCACATATGGAAGAAAATATTTTGGTGGGAAAACAAAGTCAATCTTGGTATTATCGCCTAGGTAAACCACATTGACCAGAGGATGGGTTTCTAACAACTGAACTTCTTTCTGGACATCAACGGGATCAGGGAATATAGTTTGAAGATGATATTGTAAAATGGTAGAGGTGCATATGTCAAGTCCCAAGTTAGGGACCTTTCTAAGAGTCAAAGGTAAAACACATGGAGAATGATAGACACCCCCAAACTTAGAGTTTTCAGTGTCTTTAGATAGACTAATCACAATTTTCCTAATTTCTAGAACGTGAGATTCCTGAAAATGGTCAATTGCTTCTTCTAGGTTATAATTCGGTGGTGCATCCTCACTCATATTTAAAATCTCTACGGGTCTATCTTTGTTATCTAAGATTATTATTTCTAAATCAATATTCTCAGGATAAACCCGTTCCTCTAAACCATTATCCGCTTCAAAATAGGAAAATTCTACATCGTCTAAAACAGTAGTATCTCTAGTCAAATCCTCTTCCTTTTGAATAGGTGAATAATCATTCAAATTATTTGGATTTGAACCAAAAATAACACTATCATCATGAAGCACAATTGGAGTGACAATTTCCTGATTACTCTGCCTGTATATTTCAAGTTCTTCACCAATACTATCCTCATCATCATAATAATATAAAAATATTTGAACCTCGTCTAAATAAGTAGTATTACCAATTCTATCCTCGTCCTCTTGACTAGGTGAAAAATTATCAAGGGTATAACTATATTGGTAATTAAGATCAATTTGAGCAATATTATTCTTTTCAAGACTTTCATTCACACTTAATGCAAATCTATTTGTACCCTCAGTCAACTGCTTTAGGGATTCGTCTAGAGAAAGAGTTGAACTACTAGTTGTTCCCCCCCAACGTAATATGAACCTATTTGTATTCTCAATTAACTGCTTGATGGAATTCTCTAGAGAAAAAACTAGATCACAAGGAGTGCTAGATCGCAACTGCTCGTGTGATTCTTCTAGAGGCATAATATGTTCATTATAAGGACTACTAGGTTGCATCTGCTTTAGGGCATCCATCAAAGACAAAGAACTAGAATTTTTCTCATGTAGTTCTTCTAGAGAAGGATTTGGGTTATCATAGGGAGTACTAGATTGCATCTGCTTTAGGGCATCCCTCCAAGATAAAGAACTAGATTTTTGCTCACTTTCATGTTCATATGACGGGTGTGTATATGAGTAGTAATTGGGATCACCCTGGTATGAGCAATAACCTCCAAAAGGTTGATGGTGGTCCCGACTACTATCCACACCATGTTGATAGTACATATAATGTCTATTTTGAAATTCAGTCGGATAATCATTGTATTGGTCCTCATAATACCAGTCGACATTTTCTAAAAACTTCCTAATATATTAAAAAAATCTAAGAAAAAAATCCTAACAGAAAGGGGTTTCTAAACGTACACAAACAAGGCCAACTCAACCAAATGAAACCTATCAAATCTAGCAAACAAAAAACATGATGGCTCCACTTAGATTGTTTCTAGACCAGCTTTTATTCTTTCAAAAGGAACTAGTTACAGTTTTAGCAAACCTCTTAGAAGGATCCAAATTAAATTAAGTCGAGCAAAAACATGATAAGCTCTAAGGATCTTTGATAACCCTGTCTCTTTGACAACTTTTCCTTGGTTTACAAGGCGACTCTAATCAACTTAAAATAATCTTCTTAAACTTCGAGTTAGGCTAACAAAGTAACCAATACCGTCTTTTTGAACGAGTTTCCTATAAGCTCGTTACCTTATCGATCTCTTTTTAGTCAAAATTTTAAGCTTCGCGTTTGGTAACGTGTTCCTAAGAAGGCAAGAAGGAAACTGTGATGAAATTTGAGTCATTATCTTGTATGGCCAGTTCTTGCCCTTTACTAGAAAAATAATTCCGTATTCAGTTCCTCAACATATATGCATACGAAGGAATACAGTAAACCAACTTGCAGGGGATTCGTGTGTTGATCGAGTCTTACCTCCCGTACCAGACGGGGGATGAATCGGTTGTAGTCAACTCAGGCCACCAACTCCTGTGTCAGTGTACGAACCCGAGGGAACAAGACAATATAGTAATTGTCGTCCTTCCCTGTTACAGTTTATATTTACCCTTCCGTAGGGTTTAAAAATAATAATACTGTCCAAAGTTCCAAAATAAAGTCCAAAAGTGTCCAAAAATAAAAGAAAAAATTTACAGAAATATTAAAAATTTCCTAATACAATTTTCTAAGAGAAACAAATAAAAAAAATCTAAAAATAAAATTCTTTGTCTTCTTTTCCGTTCTTTTAGCTTTAGCTTTAACTCCAAGTCTTTAATCACCAAAGTCTTTGGCTCAATTTCCTTTCAATCCAAAATCCAAAACCTGTAGCAAAAAGAGAAATACCCAAGGAAACGTAAAATAGAACAAAGTAAAAATAATACTAAAAAAAATGAAAATAAAAACTTAAAAATAAATCTAAAACTCTAAACCCAAAGACAAGTCCCAGCGGCGGCGCCAAAAATAGATGTAATTTTTTAATAGTGGTAAAAAAAGTTCGATATTCAGACTTGTAAAGATTCGGTTTTTAAACCTAATTTTTAATAACTAAAATAAAACAGATTAAAGTAAAATTGAATTCAAATTATGGGAAGGACTGAGACTAAAGATTCCACCATTAGCCAATTTTTCAAGTGATAAAAATCTTGTAACTCGTATATTCGGTTTATCCAAAATATTGCCAAAGTTAGGTTTTCAAAATAATAGTTGTAAATTGAAAGCATGAGACGTCAAAAGCTCTAAGCTCAGCATGACTCATCAAAAGAAAACACAACTAATTGATAAAACCATTTTTTTCAATTTTAATTCAAAACAAATAATAGTAAAAAAATTATAAGAAATAAATAATAAGAATTACCACTTTATTATTGGAAAAATAGCTTCCTCCGTCGCCCCAGTGATGGTGATTAGCTCATCATGTTGGAAACAATCTCAAAATAATTGTTCATAGCTCAAAAAGTGCTTACAGTGAAGAAATAAAAGTAACACAAAAGATTTGCTACTCTTATAAACGTTACAAAATGTGTTCACTTTGTGGATGAAGAAAAAAAAAAGACGGCAGCAATAAAGTACGGACTCTGGCCGCTTCAGAAATTTGAAAGAATAAGCAACGGGTTCAGCGACAGTTCTCTGGAGCCTTATGTTCTTGTTGTTCTTCACACCAGTAGAATTCTTTTTTCTTCCTGGAATTTTTCACACGTCTCCAAATGATTCTTTCTTGATATTCTTTGCTATTTATAGGATTAGCCAACCTTAGGAACTTTTCTTAACCGATAAGGACTCAAAGAAGAGTCCAAATCGAACTCCAATTTTCATAAATCCGAAACAGAGAATGACTCTTCTTTTTCCGGCGTGAATCGACTTTTCCAGCAATTTTTACGGCATGCAACACTCAGAAATGATGTGTTTCGATTTATTTTGACCCCTTAACTACTTTGAGATATAAAACAACTTCCCAACTCCCTTAAAACTCGATTTCACATAACTCAGGATCTGTTTTCACGTATAAATAACTTTCCCGCAAATTTCCTAATTTTTAATATGAATGCAGGGTGCCTCAAATCCAATTGGTGGGTGCATTTATCAATTTTGTTGGGTGCCCTTAGTAATTTTCCAGGGTGCCTTTAATAACTTTTTGAGCCGATTTTTCCAAAAATATTTATTTCTTAAAAATACCTACAAAGACATAAAAACCCATAATAAGTACAAAATCGAACACTATCAAAATAGATAATCGAGCACAATTTAGACATAAAAATGTGTCTATCACCTAACAAAAAAAGAGCTATTTTAGTAAGTTGAATATTATTATACTCACTTCACATGATTCCATATTATCTAGTTAGTTGTTCATCACTTACCTTTTTACTAGATGATGATAAGGTGGTGGCCTCCTAGAAGGAGGGTATGTCTTACTGAACCATTTTATTGGTTGTCACACATTAGGATTTGAGACTCAGATCTTTCCCCCTTTTTCAGCTATCAAAGCTGAGATTTCCAACTTCCATTTTCCATCTGTTTTACCCTAGTTTATTTCCTTCTTTTTTTTTTCACCTATCTCAGATCTTCTTTCAAGGCAAATGATTGTTTACGTACATGATAAGGGTAGAAGACAAAGTATAAATATCAAAATCCAAGATATATAAAAGGAAAACATATATAGTATATAAATCTATTACCGTACAAAAAGAAACAGTGTTGGTCTAATTCAATGGTCCATAATTGTTTTTTAGGAGGAACCGGCGGTCGTCATTGTTCTAATTTTGGGAGACATAAATTGTGGCTCATAATGAATCCACGTTTTAAATCCTCATTCAATGGTGTAGACATAATCTTCCCCTCACACATCACCAAAAATCCTACCCAAATCCTTTCTTCCGTTACCTTCAGAAATTACTGCGTGTTTGGTTGGAGGGAATGGAATAACTTTCATGGGAATATAATTTCATTCCCATATTTGGTAAATGGGAATAGAGGGTGGTTACGATTATAATTCCCAAAAAGTATGAGAATACAAAAACCATGGGGAGTGGGTTTAGGATTCCCCATCTTCAGGGAATATGATTCCTAGGAATGAAATTCCTTTCCCACTATCCAAACACGCCGAGGTTTTCTTAATTTTTAGATCCCCACTCTTCCGTTTCCACTGAAGATTATTATGGATTTCCTGATTCGATTTTAGGATTTCCGTCATACAATCAATTTCCTCCTTTACATTTTTTTTCCATCCTTATATATATACCCATGCCACTGTTATCACCTTCCCAGGTATCTCAAATTATTTCTTCCTCTTATTCATGTCAGTATCTCTTAGTCCATTCTGTTTATTTGGTTTTTGTTTTGTTATTTTTCCATTTTAGTTTCTTCCATATCTTTTAAGATATTGGTTTATGTCTATTTATTTTTCCATTACACTGTAAGTATTTATTGAATTCCCTATTGTTGCAGACAGAAGGATGTTCGAGAAGCAAAATTCATATAAAGAACACCCTCAATATCTTCAATCTTAAAGGTATGTACAAATTGAAACTTAATTTAAGCATAATTGGATAGAAATTATTGTTGTTTTGGTTTATATAATTACCAGTACTTGACTTCAGTGTTATTTCCCTATAATTTTTTGTGTGTCGTAGTAGTTGGTGAAAATTTTAAATTTTTGTTAGTGATTTACGCTAAAACTGTCCCAAATGATATGCCGTTTGAAGTGTTTATTGACTTTGATGAGTTTTTTACATGTAATGGATTTATAATTTCTCATTAGTTACAAGATATATGTATCACTCCTAACTAAATTGGCTTAGTATTTATACATCTTCCAGCGTCAGTAGAAAGTGTAATTAGGTGTATCAATACTAACCCAGTTTAATTTAGGACGTAAAGATACTGCCAACTGTGTTACTGTTGAGGATTATATCAATTGGTGGTATGCAACGTCATTGTAAATAGATATCTAGATCGCATAATGTAACAAGTATGACTTATATCGTCTTTTTCTCCATAACAGCCGCACAAAATCATGCATCCTGGCTAAGGCTGAGGAATTGGTTCAAAGGTGTTTGCAACATCTCAAGGCTATATAACCCCACTAAATTCATCTATGTACTCTTTTGGTTCTTACGCCGACCCTGCTAACAAATAAGAAGAGCCATGATGAATCAACAACAATGCTACATATGAGAGTAAATGGCCATAAAGGATTGATTTTCAATTGGGTAGGTAAATATTCATCATTTATTGATATCGTCATTGTTTGATGTATGATATTTATGTTTTTTGAACGCAACATGTATGTTATTGCGTTGCTCAAACCATATTGGGTCGTAAAGTGTATTTAGGTTGAGTTGCATCAAACACTTGCTTTGCTCGCCTTTTTTTCCTTTCTTTCAACTGTACAAAAAAAAAAGAAAAAATTTATCTCATGTTACTCCAAGGTTTCTTTATCTCCTTGTAAGTCTAATCCAACTCTCTTTCACTCTATGATTCTGTTTTGATATTGAGAAAGAGTCCATAAATTTAACTTTTTTGGGAAAAAAAACTTATTTAGGTGATTAATTATCTCATCAAATATAATTTAAAAAAAATTATATTCTCAGACACGATGGACAGTTCACATCAAAGATGAAAAGGGATGGTTAGTGGGTTCTTGTATCTATATATATTCATATTTGATTTATTTTCTTTTACGAAAAATACGATCAGCATAGATAAGTTCTTTTATATTTATTTTTTATTTACCTTACAATGATCTTGGAAGAAAACATCATTCTGATAGAAGTGAAAATTATTTGGTCACTTGTAGAAAGTAGGAATGCCTATTCAAGCTTGAGCTTCACATGTTTCATGTTTTTTTTTTCCGTCTGGTCACTGAATTAGATTTGGCATGAGAGAATCGGAGCAACTTTTATGAGTACTTCAGCGGTAATGCACATGCGAATTATGTGATTGACTTGATAAGAGTTGTTGTAGCTACTAGATTATGTCCGAGCTATAAATCGTTCAATTTAAAAGCTCCCTGCATAGGTCGTAACTATATAATTACTTTTGCATTACTCTATTTATAGTTCACGTTTAATACCATATGGCCACAAGCCTGTAGAGAACTAAGAACATAAATAAATTTTTTATTGTTAGTTTCAACTTCAAAGTCTTAATGTTAATGGTTTAAAATGTAATAGCTTTTTTTATGCAATTTTCCATATATAAAACATGTAAGGCATGGAGATGTCTTTGTACGTACCTCCCACTTGATCAAATATGAATGATACAGTTTGTTTTGTATCATTTAGATTTTGTTGTTTTGTGCTTTTGCGTGGTTTATTATATAAGGCCTGATTTTTATATTATGTTTATTCTATTTTCATATGGAAGTCTATGTGATTTTCCAACAACAATGAATCCATTTTAACTGAAAAGTTTCCAACTCAAATGACCTTTGCAGGTTTTGTGTATCTCTTGGTGGGTATAATCATATATTAAAGACAATGAGTAGTACTTTAAACGGATAAAGTTTGGTGGAAAATCTGGTGAAACTTAACAATGAGATTCTCCAAATGGTAATGCTCTTTCGATGTTATTTGGCGGTCAATCCATTTTTGGAGACTCTTAGATGTCTCAGGTTCTTCTTTTTAGTTCACTCCCTGCTTATCTTATCAGTGGTCCTGTTCCATGGCATTTAGTGCTTGCTATATTTTCCTTAGTTTGTTTTTGTTTGCCATGTCATATAATTTATGCATCTTTCAGATGTCCAAATTGTATTACCTTGGCAGTGAAATGAAACTCTTTTTTTTATCAAACAACTGTTAGTGGACTACGATTGAAACAATATATAGTTAATATGTGCACCTTTGGTGCTAAAATTTTGGTTCCACCTGTTTTTTGAGTGAGTATTTCATACTTTAAGATTCTTTAACATATATTTATATTATTTAGATAAGATCCTTTTCTATATGTTGCAACATAGTAGGATAGAAGGTCCAGAATTTGTTGATGAATTCTGGAAGGTTATTTCATCTGCTCTTGGCGGTGTAAGCTCAAACAGAGGATAAGTTCGGGAGAAATGCTGCAATACAACTGGTATGTATAGATAACCTTCTCTTTTAGTAGTCTCTTATTCATCGATAATATATTACGGGATGTGAGTCTATAAATTTTGATTTCGGAAGCCTCTGAGCCTGTGGGTTTTTTATTGCAAATACAATTTTGATTGAAGGTCCTGTCTGATTAAGGGAGAAACATAAGATGGAGAATCATTTCAAGATTGTGATTATGTATTATAAAACGAACATTTTATAGTTAGATGTAATTTAGTACATCCAGGTCCATGATATTATTTTTCCTTTTCAATAGATTTTTTTTATCAGTACAAGTTGGAGACCTTTTCATTTGTTAGCAAACAATACAAAATCATGGTAATTTTTATTGAGTATTTTTGTTATTATACTGTCAAATTTGAAAAATGACAGCCCACTTTATTGAATTGTAGAAATGTTATTGTAAGTTTTTTTCTTTCAAAGTAAAAACTCAATTGGGAACAGGATCTGGGGTGGTTTGACGGCAAACTACATTACGTTTGTACCTTTTCATTTTTTAGAAAACAGTACAACTCATGGTAGTTTCTATTGAGTATTTTTGTTATTATACTGTCAGATCCATCAAGGCCCAAAGTGCTGCTCGATATCATCTACAAAATGTTTTAAGCAAGCACCATAAAATTACATTGAGTTGTCTATACACAACTCCACTGAAAAATGTCTACTCATTAAGTCTATAATTTTAAAATTTAATTTATGTATGTTGTTGCAGTTTTATTTAAACACTATAATCAGTTCATTTTATATGAAATTGTGGAGCTTTGCAAAAGTTCCCATACGATGGGCTCGGCTCCGATCAAGGAAAAAGAAATTGGGAATACAATGGTAGAAGTAAGAAGAAGAAATAGAGAAAATAGAGCCTGGGCACCCTATTTGTTGGGAGAATGTGGATACAAGTGTCAGTTTATCGGTTATTCTTTTTTATTTATTCCTTTCATGTTGTTTCATAGCTTTTCTAGTACTTGAACTTGATGGATTCTCTCACATATTTTCGCACCTCAGTTGGCCCTCTAAAAGTGTTAATCTCAGCTATATGTTTCTCCTTTTGACCCTATTTATAAAATCTATCACTTTTGCCAACTAAAGTCGTAATTGTTTGATCTCAAGTTTTTTTTCTCGATTGTTGATTGTAGATATTGAAGGTGATTATTTTAGTGTGAATACCTAAGAACTGGTGTCAATGGTGTTCACAAATGTTCCATTGTGTTCCAATTGCTAGGTTATAACCAAGAACATGTTTATATCATCCTTTATGGTATTTCAGCTAATTCTTTTGGAATTCATGTGTTACTTTATTCTAAAGATCATCCAGAGTCATGTTTAATGATGTTATATTAATACATTCACAGTCTTTCTATATCATTTATTATTGTTACTAAGCTGCAAACAGACTACATAAATTGAATAGGACGATAACTTTCTTTTCAATATTAGCCAGTTTGGTTACCTAGGTATACAGAGTATGATGAGAGAAACCAAAAGAAATAATCTTCAAACTGTTAAGGCACTGAGACGAATTTGGTATGGATAAGGAATTCTACCGTATGGAGTCGTCTTTTTTACTTGGTATTTTGTACAAGCTGGGTTTTAATCCTAAATTCTGTTACATTATCTTCGGGTAATAGTCCTTTATTCAGTGCTAAGTCTGGCTTTCCATAAAAAAACAATATGTAAAACAATTCTCCAAGTTTGAAGAGATGTTCTTTTAACTAAATAGAAATGTTGGAATCAAAAGTTTTGGGTTTGGATCAAAACCTTTTAGTTCCAACAATTTGGTGTTTTTAATGAGTTAGTAAAGTGTTATTAAACAGTAAAAACAGTAACCCAAAATCTGTGTTGTCTTGTTTACTTACAAGGGGAAATGAAAATTTTATTATAAAATTCTAAATAAACAACCAAGAAAACGGGCCCTTTGCATCTAGTTTTGGAGAAGTGGGTCTCACCCTGATATAAGATGGACGAGTTTGAGTTGTATCTATACAAAATAAAAATGTTTATCGTGGGGTGTTTGGTAAAAATTATCATTATCATTTATGATTATAGATAATCATAAATTAAAAAATGATTATGATATTAATCATTATTATAATAAATTTTTACAAACAACTTTTTGGGATAATCGATTATCTTAAAAAAAATGCTCTTGAAGAGGAGAGAAAAGAATGATGATCTAAGAATTTTTTTTTAATCCGCTATTGTTTTTTTATCTCTCTCTTGATAGTTTAGAGAAAATAAGGAAAAAATCTAATTCATTTTTGTTAAAAAAAATAATTGATTATGATAATTTTTATAAATGACTTTTTTCAATTATAATTAAAATAATCAGTTATTATAAATTTTAATAAACACATATATAATGGATTATGAGATGGAAAATTGATTATGAGCTCATAATCCATTATAATAATAGTTATCAAACAGCCCCATGAGTATGAACAAATATTTATTATTTAAATTTCAGTTTCTCCATTGTAAAAATCAAAAATTATACGTGCACAAGTTTAACGAAGCAATAACATTAATTAAACTCAACTATGCTGTATAAAATTTCACTACACTTAGATAGACTTGTTAAATCTCTAATAGTTTTTTGTTCTTTCTTTTTTATTAATAAATTAATCCAAGAAATTAGTTTCTTGTGATATTATTTTCTCATTTATCTCAACCGATATAACAGGTTAGGAAAAGTTGATCCAAAGATTCATCCGACAAGCCACAAAGAGGACAGACCGAGTTAACACACGACATCTTCTTCCTGCCAACTAAGAAAACAAAATCAACCAAATAGGAAAATTTAGGCGTACCATGTCCCTCCAAAAAAGAAAAACAACACAAGGAGAACAAAAGGCTCAGACTCAATAGTAAGTTCCTGCACGTTCACAAAGCAACTACATCTACAATCAAAAAATACAACAGAAAACAAGTATTTAAACCGATTCAATATTGTTTTTTCCTTCGTATATCTTCCCAAACTCCCAATTAGATGGAGCAACATTATCAGATTGAATCGTCCTGCCTTCACGTTTACAACATTACCAGTGCCACCAACATTGTAAACTAATACAAGGATCCAATATGGATTTCCCTTGATCTCAAATTTTATACCACCTTTCTGAAAACAAGGTACCCTTCGGTATGGAACCGGTACGATTCCATCTCTATATTGGGCGATTTTGAGAAACATTGGCAAAGATATATCAAAATGTTTCCTAGGAGGGTTGCACCAACCACCATTATCGCTTGGTAAGCTGTAATTCGGAGGACAGAAGTTTATTGCGGTTACACGAACACTGCCTTTCAAACACCATTGTGTACTATTGTAGCATTTTATTTCGAAGCATGCACCACATGCTAAACCTTCATTGAAGAGCGTGGTGCTTAGGGCTGCTATCTCTAGGCCGTATCCTTGTTGGAATAGGTTTCCGTATCCACAAGCTCACTCTGCAATTGATGATCAAATTGTAGTTAATATCAAGAAAATAAAAAATTCAGAATAGTAGTATTTTTGGATGTATACAAATTTGATCAAAGTCTTCCAGAAATAAAGGCATAATTTAGGAAATATATTTGTTAGTGATCCTTGTTAGGAAATAAAGTTGGAGCGACACGTGTAAGACGATTAAGAAAGAAACAGTGAAATTAAAGAAGGATGAGAAGCATGCAATCAAAGCCATAACAAAGTAGTGGAACGGGACGGAAATGACAGACTGAGCGAATATCTGCACAGCTGACACGTAAGATCGGGAAAGTAACAGCACTAAATGCATATAGTACGGGAAAGTAAGGTAATAATTACTTTACTAACACATAAGATCGGGACAACATCGGTATTCAAGGAGGAAAGAGCACGTGTAAACCATGCAACGAACGCACCACGGATTTCAAGGAATGAAGAGCACGTGTAAATCATGCAAGGTACGCACCAAAGAGAAAACATGACCTATCAATCTTACAAACATCCCGATCATAATATAATAAGAAGAACGATAGTGGAGATCGGGACAAGTGAGACTCGCTACTATGACTATAAATAGAAGAGAGCATTCAATGGAGAGGGGGTCGGAAAAATTGAAGAGAAAAGGAAGAAGAAAGAAGATAAAAGAGATTAGAAGAAGAAAGTTTATTAGGTATGTTAGATGATTCATTAAGATAGAACATGTATCTGTTTAAATTCCTTAAGAAATGTATTTGTAATTGTACCTTGGATCATATTTCTGATCCATCATCCATTGAATCGTAAAAATGTTTATCAAATTGTTATTTCTTTAAATGATTCTATGTATCAGTTTATTATGCAATCTTCAAATTATTGGTTGTTAATGTCAATGGGAAGATTGACATAAACAATTTGGCGCTAGAAACAGGGACTGGGTTAAAGGATTTATCCTACCTGTTCTTTAAAAAGTGAATTTGATGTTGCATTAACAATGAAAATGGTATTCTAAAAAAAAAGAAACCCAGAGATTTATACGGTTTTTCTCGAGTATGTTTAAATATTTGGTCATAAAACATATTTTTAAAAGATGAAAAAATTAGCTTCTGTCACTTTATTTTTCTTTAAGCAATTTATTGTAAGATTAAATGGCTAACTTTTCAAAGTTTATTAGAAATCAAGAGGAGAAAGTTAGCTACCACCAAATCTAGAAATAAAATGTCACAAGCAGACTCTGCAAATCAAGGCAATAATGATGGACAAACTTTAAGACAAAGGGAAGTTGAGAGTGATTCAGACCAACAACAGAGTAATGTGGGAAATCATTCACCAATCCAAGATCTAACACCAAATGCTTTATCATAAAATCAGTTCTCGCATCACGAGAACTCAAGAAATAATGTTAATTATCTTCAAAATCTGATACGGGAAGTGGATGAAATAAGAAGAGAACAGAGGATCAACCAAGGTAGAATTGAATTATTAACCAGAGAAAATGAAGCTTTAAAAGGTGCAATTCGACGTGAACAGAGGCAGGCTGAAACAAGATCACAAAGTCCATAAGTAATTTTAGAAAGACGAGTACCAAAAAACGAAGGAGAAAATCATGATCAAAGGATGGTGTTAGCTGGATCGTCATCGCGAGCCAGAAGACAGAGAGAAAACCAGAAAATCCAACGTACACAATGGCAGAAATGTATTGAAGCCATGGAACAAATGAAAGAGGAAATAAAAGGACTGAAAAATAAAGAAGGAGGAAGAATAGAAGAAGTGCTAAAAGAGGCTAGGCGTACACCATTATCTCAACGATTAACAAATGTTCCATTACCCAGAGAGTACAACATCCCTGTATTTGAATGTTACGATGGAACAAAGGATCCAACCTCATATTTGAAATATTATAATCGAGTAATGTCACGGTGGGATGGCCATGAAGCAATTATGTGCCGTTGCTTTCCTTCAAGTTTAACAGGTTCAGCATTATTGTGGTACGATAGGTTGCCTGAGAGTTCCATTGAGTGCTATTCACAATTAGTGAGGAAATTTCTTGAAGCATACATGTACAACAAACCAGTTGATTCAGGAATAGATAGATTATATTCTCTTACATCATGGCCAGAAGAGACCATAAGATCTTATACTGCTCGATGGCATACCGTGTGTCAAGCAATTGGAGATGTTGATTCAAGCACAGCGGTAAATCATTACAAATGGGGAATCGCTGATCGGAGATGTCAGCTTTTTATTGAAATCCATCGCAACAATCCCAAGACTGAAGGGCAACTCAGAGAAATAATAGAAACATGTGCAAGGTTGCAAGATGTCCAGGAACAAGATCCAAGAAGCACTTCACGAAATCAGGAAAGCATGAAAAGAACAAACTCAATTGATGTGTCAATAGAACAGAAAAAAGAATTTCCTCATAAATCAGAATCTAAAGAATCGAAGCGCCCACGGCAAGGGGATAATAAAGCATTTGTGCAACGATTTCAAGAAAGAGTGTTCACAAAGCTTAATATCTCATACACCGAACTTTTGGATATCATAAAAATTAAACCAGATTTTCAATGGCCATCTTCAAAAGGCAATCAACCTGAGTTTACTCAACGATCAAAAAATTATTGTGGTTACCATTGTTATAAAGGTCATGCAACAGAAAATTGTAGGAATTTCATTATCCTGGTACAAAAAATGATAGATGCAGGAGAGTTAAAAGAATATGTTCAGAGGACCGAACCAGTAGCTAGACCTGATAAAGGCAAAGCAATACATATTCCATATAATGAACGCACCATTAATGTAATATCGTACTCAGAAAAAAGAGATACTGACGTAAACACTGCGATCAATAAAAAATTATCTCAAAGGATTCAAAACCATGAAATTTTCGGAGTATCGGGAAGAATAGCAGAAGCTTGGGAAGACTGGATGGCATCCCCTCTAACTTTCTCAGCACGAGAAGTAAATCAGGAAATTGAGATGCACAATGATCCACTAGTCCTTACATTACCCATGGCAGGATGGAATGTTAGAAAAATCCTTATGGATGGGGGCAGTTCGTTGAATATTTTATTTCATAGTTCATTTTGCAAGATGGCACTTACAAAAGATCAATTAATCCCATCCCGATATATGATTTATGGATTCAATGGAATGGCCTCAAGACCAGAAGGAGATATAGACTTGCAAGTATCAGTCGGACCAATCAACATCCTAACAAGATTCAGTGTAGTAGATGCTCCATCACCATATAATGCAATCATTGGAAGACGATGGGTACACCAACTAAAAGGTGTAATTTCCACTTATCACCAATATCTGTGATTTCCAACACCGCAAGGTGAAATGGAGATCAAAGGAGATCAAGATGATGCAAAGTTCTGTATAATGGCGGAGGTAAGAATGCATGAAGAACAGGAACAACAACAACAACAAAGAAAGAAAAACCGAAGGACCGAAGAGAAAGAAAATGAAATTAATCAATACTTGAGAAGAAATATTGAACAAAAGTCAGCAAACGAGTTAGGAGAAAGCAGTAACGGTCAAGGAAACTCAACGAATCAACAACTTGAAGGACTCCCATAGCAATTAAAGGGAATTCCAACTCCAATTGGGAATCCAAAACCAATTTTCACTTCTATAGAAGAAACTAAAATTGTAAATATTGGAACTTCGGAATGGCCCAAGCAAGTGCAGATTGGAATCTTGATGAAAGAAGATGTGGAACAAAGTTTAATCATATTACTCCGTGATTTTGTAGATATATTTGCATGGAAAATGGAGGATATGCCCGGGATAGATCCAAATATTGTACATCATGAATTGCGAATACGACCTGATGCTACACCATTTCGTCAACGGATACGCAAGGTTGCATCGGAATATCACGATCCTGTTGAAAAGGAATTAACAAAGCTTCTAAATGCAGGATTCATTCGAGAAGTGCGATATCCAACATGGATTTCTAACATGGTGATCGTTCCGAAAAAGAACGGTGGAGTCAGAATTTGTATAGACTTTACCAATTTAAACAAAGCTTGCCCAAAAGATAGTTATCCACTTCCTAATATTGATCAATTAGTAGATGCTGTCGAAGGTCATGAAGCATTATCTTTCATGGATGGTCAATCGGGATATAATCAAATCGCACTTGCTGAAGCAGATCAGGAACACACAGCATTCTTTACTCCTCGGGGGCTATATTGCTATACCCGGATGCCGTTTGGATTAAGGAATGCAGGAGCAACATATCAGCGTTTAGTTGATGCAATTTTCAAACCATGGATCGGAAAAATATTAGAGGTTTATATCGATGATATGTTGGTGAAAAGCAAATTATCAATTAACCATTTAAAAGACCTTGCTGAAATCTTTTTGGTGCGTTACGAAAATACAAAATGAAGATTAACCCAGACAAATACATTTTTGGTGTTTCATCGGGACGTTTTTTGGGTTATTTGGTTACAAAAAATGGAATAGAAGTTGATCCATCTAAGATCCAAGCAATAACAGATATTCCATCACCCAACAATATTAAAAGTGTACAGAAGTTGAACGGATGTCTAGCTGCTTTAAACAGATTTATTGCCAGATCATCAGAACGATGCAAACCATTCTTTGAAATACTCAAGAAGAAAAATAAATTTGAATGGAACGATCAGTGTGAACAAGCATTTCAAAACATAAAAAAACATTTAGCCACTTTGCCAGCATTACAGAAGCCAGAACCCGAAGAGATATTAACTTTGTATATATCGACAACAAAAGATGCAATCAGTGCAGTAATGGTGCGGACCAATGAAAAGATAGAAAAACCAATATATTATATCAGCAAAACCCTTAATTCAGCAGAAAGAAATTATACAAGAATCGAACAACTCATCTTATCATTAGTCTTTGCCACACAAAAGTTACGTATTTATTTTCTCACTCATTATATTCGGGTCCCGAGCAAGGCACCGTTACAATCGGTATTGAAGAATACGGGAAAAGTGGGAAGAATTGCGAAATGGAATGCCCAGCTAGAACAATTCAATATAAGTTATGAGTCACAAACCGCACAAAAATCTCAAGTTTTAGCTGATTTCCTTGCAGACTTCCCAATTGAAGAAGAATATGAAATTCAAGGACTACCTGGGTGCGAGGAAGAAGACCCACAAGATATTCTGGACTCGACAAATTCTGAAAGGTGGGAAATCTTTGTTGATGGATCCCGAAACAAAGAAGGAGCAGGAATTGGCATTGTAATTACTACACCAATGGGAGATCGAATGATTCATTCTTTCCGTCTTGAATTTGAAGAACATACAAACAACATAGTAGAATATGAAGCTGTGGTCCATGCTTTGAAACTTATCATTGAATTGGGAATTAGCAATGTTCGACTTACGAGTGATCCGCAGTTGGTAATTCGGCAGCTTGAATTAAGATATCAAACACTTGATGCAGATTTAGTGCAATATAAAAATCTTGTTCAAAGTCTGGCAAGCCAAATCCCAAATCTTACTTTCCGGCATTTATCTCGAGACAAAAATCGACATGCTGATGCTTTAGCATTTATTTCTTCCATGTTAACTGACCCGAGTATGACAGCACTAAAAGTTGGAAGAACTTATGAACCTTCAATTCAGATAAGAATACTTCATAATATGGAAGAAAACATAACAGAAAAAGTTCATCACCCTACACCACAAAATATTCCATTTTTACCTCAACAAATAGGTGATCAAACAAGTGAACCAGATTGGAGAATTCCGATTCATCAATATTTACAAGATAATATATTACCTACCAATTCTCAAGAAGCAAGAAAAATTCAACTCAAATCAGACAATTACCAACTTCGGAACGGAATTTTGTATCGAAAATCATTTCTCGGACCGTTATCTCGATGCTTATCACAACAGGAAGGAATTCGGATACTTAAAGAGATACATTATGGAGATGCAGGAAACCACAGTGGAAGACGATCACTTGCATTAAAAGCCAAAACTCAAGGTTATTATTGGATATCCATGCAAAAGGACTCAGACAACATGGTACGAAGATGTGAGGAATGTCAAAGATTTGCAAAAAAGATCAAAGCACCAGCCACCGAATTCAATTCTATACTCAGCCCATGGCCATTTGTAAAATGGGGAGTAGATATTGTTGGTCCGTTAGTTGAAGGAACTAAAAAGAGACGATACTTAATAGTGGCTACTGATTATTTCACCAAGTGGGTAGAAGCGAAAGCATTGGCTCGAATCAGAGATTCTGATGTATTTACATTTTTATTTGAAAATATCATATGTAGATTTGGAATACCGGCAGCCATAGTTTCTGATAATGGACAACAATTTCAAGGAAGAAACATTGATATGTTGTTTGAGACGTATAATATTCAACAATACAGATCCACACCATTTTATCCCCAAAGTAATGGACAAGCCGAATCCACGAATAAAACCATAGCAATGAATTTGAAGAAAACACTTGATGGGTATCACAAACGTTGGTGTGAACAATTGCATAACACTTTATGGGCTTATCGCACCACGAGAAAAGAATCCACTGGAGAATCACCTTTCCTTCTCGCGTATGGTACAGAAGCTGTCATACCAACTGAAATCATTTTACCTACGACAAGAACAGAAGCATGGGAGAAAAATTTGAATACAGATCTAATGTTAGAGAAATTGGATGATTTAGAAGAAAAGCGGGAAGTGGCACTCCAGAAGATGGAGAACTATCAAAGAAGGATAGCACGGGATTACCACAAAAAAGTCAAGTCCCAAAATTTCGTGCAAGGACAATATGTATTACGACAAATCCCTGAATACCATCGGGACAAAGATGCTGGGAAGTTCGCACCAACTTGGGACGGTCCATATATAATACATACTTCAGCTGGGCAGGGATCGTATTATCTCCAAAATATGCAAGGACAAACCTTACAACATCCCTGGAATGCACGATACCTAAAGCTTTATTATCCATAAAACTAACACAATTATGGAAGCCCGCACAGGTATTCATATCTTTATTTTAAACTTTTTATTTTACGATATGATTTCTTCTGAGTTTGAACTTACAATAAAATGTAAATCCAGGAATATTTTATCTGGAAGAACGCTTCGATTGGCGACATAATCTAAATTCAAATCCAGGAACATCGTATTCTGGAAAACGCTTCGATTGGCGACAAAATTCAATCTCAATACCCAAAGAGGTACATGTCTTATTAGAACTTGAATAAATTCTAATCTTTTCATAAAGAAGGAATATCTAACTTATGGTTATCATTTTCAGAATACGTTCGGGACCAACCTTGTATCTTACCCCTGGCCCGGGTTTGTTTCGTATGTGTGGGATCTCGGATTATATGTTTTGAGGTATATACACTTCAACCTATTGTATTTCTGAAACAATATGATTAACCTAAAATTTTTATAAATATTATATTTTGTGCAGGGATAATATTCAAAAGCACAAACCAGTTAGAAACAAAAAATCACAAAATAATGTTCTCAGCAAAAGTCAAGTTTCGAAACAAGACAGGATCGGGACACGAAGCTAAAATATCTAGAAATGAAGCTACAAATACTAAAAGCCAACAACAAGTATAGCTATGCTTTGCGATTGGATGGATGGACTGGTTGAGAAGGAACTTCCGGAACAGGAGCACGACCATTTACCACAGAAGGATCGGCCTGAGCCCGCTCCAAAGCAGAATTAAATGACATTGCAATTTTAGCTTTAGCATCTTGTCTTACCCAGACAACATAAGCATGGCAATAGTCAACTTCAGATTGAAGATCTTTAATTTTCTCTTGATCTTTATCTACTTTCTCCTTCTCAGCATTCAATTCCTTTAATAGCTCATCAGCTCTTGATTGTACTTTAGTTATTTCATCACCTTGAATGTTGAGTTGAGATTGTAAGTCCCGAAGTTTAATCGTACTTAAAGCTACATTTTTCTCTGAAGTCTTCAGCTCTTCAGTGATGTTTGCTATTGTATTATTGGCAATGTTAAGTTCAGCTCCCGCTATTGTTGCTCGGCCATTAGCTTCATTCATTTTCTTTTCTAGCACTAAAAATCAGAGTAAATGTTAGTTAAACCATATAATACCATCAATAAAATCATCATATAACTCAACATATACCTCTAACTACAGATTTAAATTCTGCTTCTTTAAGAGTTAAAGTTTTCAGAACTTCTTGATACTTGGATTCCGCTCTATTACGTCTCCAGGTATTCAAATCAATACTATCGGACAACTGTGTTAATTTCTTCTTAACCAGTTCCATATCCATATTCACTTCCCTTGCATGATTGTTCAACTGAATCATCCTACGCTGGAACCTAAACAGAGGTTCCAAGTCTCCCTCTGATCCCATCAATGAAGGGTAGATTTTTTTTTTTTTAAAAAAAAAAAAAAAGAGGGGGGAAAAGAAAAGAAAGACGCACCAAGTACTGGAACGCACCAAGTACTGCACGCACCAAGTACTGGAAAGCACCAAGTACTAAACGCACCAAGTACTAGAACGCACCAAGTACTGACGAACCATAGGATCGTACCCAATGAAGATAGATCCTGGAACGATGTAGTACGAATCTAAAATAAAATATGAAGTGAGAAGTAAGGACAAACCTTGATTCTGATCTTGAAGTTTTTGATTTTGATCCTCAAAAATTTCCAGCTGTCGAAGCTGTTGTTGTTGTTGTTCTTGCTGTTGTTGAAGTTGTTGTTGAAGATTGTTGTTTTGTTGCCTCAGATTCTCAATTTCTTGCTGCAAACTCTCATTCCCAGTTTTTGCCTTTGATGTCTCGTTCTTGAGCATCAGTTCCATCATTATGGCTCGAGCTTTATAGAACTTATACGCTGCAAACGTACAATCCTTACCAGCTTTGAGCTGAGCGAGAACTTGTTGAGGAAACGAGTACGTTGAGCCTTCTGCCATGGTTAGAATTTCACTCAAGGAAGAAGGAAGACTGAGCGGGTGTGGTTGATCGAAAAAATCACCTTCAAACCAAGCATATCGGGTTCTATCTATCGAAGCCGCACCAACCGAAGCCCGAAGCCTAGCCATGGAGGCATTATCGGCCTTCGATAAGTTGAACCGAATAGAAGTATTTAAAAACCCTTTTGAGACAAACCATTCGAAGGCTTCATCTTCTTTACCCGCAAGAATAATTCCTTCATCTTCCTCATCAAAAGGCCATTGTACGGGAGGATCGGTCATGCCATCGTCACTATCATGAGAGGGAGGGGCAGGACGAGGTGATGTCCCGATGGGGGCACTTATTGCTTGATTAACCTCAGAAGTATTTATATTCTCAGTTTGGTGCGCAGCATCAGGAACGATTGAGGAGGGAACATTAGGGTTCGTACTTTCAGTATTGCCTCCCTCAGAGATTTCATTTCCTTGTCCTTCTCCAACAATATTTTTATTTTCAACATTCTCTTCAACAGCAACAGCAGCTTCGATCAATTGTACTACATTATCTTCCTTAATAGCAGCATCGTCTGCTTCCTCTTGAGGTAATCCGGAGAAAACTGTTAATGAAGCACCGCAAGGAGCAACGTGCATTATGTCGAAGCTAAAAGGAAGAGGAGAAAAAGTGGCGAAGATATTTGAGGGGGCAGTGGTATCTGAAACAGCTTCAGAAATAGATGAAGGAACGGAGGGCAAATCTGAAGGAAGAATAGGTAATTCCATACTTACGGGAACAACATTGATAATAACATGCTGTCCCGATACATCGGTTTGGACCGAACCTTCAGCAGCAGTTATAGGAGCAGAATTACTGCACCCCACAACTGTATTATCTCTAATTTCCCCCTCTTCTGCTTCAGAAGGGTATGATGGTCTTCTCATTTTTCTCTTTTACTTTATTTCCTCAGGAAAAACTAGCTTACGTTTTCCTTTACCTTCAACAATTTCTTCTTCTTCCACTCTCTGTCTTCCCTCAACAATTTGAATACCAAGACTTCAACGAGGAGGAGGAGGAGGAGGAGGAGGGACATCAGTGACAAGATCAGAGTCAGGTTCAATCTGAAACATAGACATTTGTTTCATAAGGAATAATTTAACAACAATTCATAATAGTGTTGAAATAAAGAATAACGCAAACCTGATAATCGAACTTGTAGTCCATAAAATTTAACCGCCAAGGACAGTAACTTGGGAATCGATTTCGAAGCACTTGAATTTCATTGGCAGGAATGTTACCATAAACCCAAGGACCTTCAATTATAATTGGAGTGCGATACCACTTGTAGTCATGATCCTGACGAATTCTTTCCTTTGTGAGAAAATCAAGCTTGGTTTTAGGAATATGCTTGATTTTGGGATCATCAATTTCATGTAACAAGGAAAATCCCGGATGACTTTTGCCAGCGGGACTGACACTCCACTTCACATAATTTTTCTTTGAGACGCAATCTCCATATGTGGCATGAAAATTCTCAACAGTATAACCCCGGCGTTCTGAAGGATCTGGTACGTAGCAGGTAAGATTAGTCCGCCCTTCACTTTGAAGATAGCACTCGTCAAGAATCCGCCACCAATTACCATTATATTGAGCAATCGATCGGGCCAGTCCATGGGAAGAATTACTTCGAGTCGCAAGGACCTCAAATTGAAAGGGATTCTCCTCTTCATATAGAGGAATACGAAGTCCAGCCTCTAAACCACCAGCAGCAATTAACAAACGATTGTGTGAATAATTGAACTTCTGCATTGCACCTAAAGTTAGAACATCGGAACTAGGATCAAAAAATGAGACTTTAAAGTCTTGAATATCATGTCTTATTTTAAAATCTTCAATATCCATTGTTCGATAGCTATAAGATGCTTGAGAACGTTTATTTCTAGAAGTAGGGTTAACATTTGCAGTAGTCTCAGGAACTGGATTATGAGCAGGCCGAGGCACGGCGTATCGAGAGGAAGAAATTCTAGCAGGTCTTCCAGATTCTTGATGGTCATCAGTAGCATGGGGATTCCTCGACGCCATGATACTTTACCTGGAAAGAAAAGTTTTAAGGATCAACTCAATCATATCTGAAAAGAATCAATTCAATTATATTTGTGAAAAGTTAATCATGATTAGACTTTAAAGTAAGATACCCAAAAGAAAAATTTTAACATACCTGAAGAAAGGAGATAAACAATTGCTTGATCTGGTGTTAAAAGCCTATAAAGACGATTGGGATGACGAAAGCACTTGAAAAAACTCAAGGAAAACAGAGAACAACAACTTTAAGAGGTAAAAAACAGAAGTGAAAAAGACTGCTTCGTATTTAAAACAAAGAATAGAAACCGTCACAATTTGGAAAGGCATTAATTAAAGGCAGAGATTTGATTCCCTCGAAAAACGGAGTAACTGACAC
The DNA here is from genome assembly GCA_023531435.1 of Papaver californicum. Lineage (NCBI taxonomy): Eukaryota > Viridiplantae > Streptophyta > Magnoliopsida > Ranunculales > Papaveraceae > Papaver > Papaver californicum. The sequence continues at coordinate 3,134,630 of JAJJMC010013110.1, forward strand.
AAACGTGATAATAAGAGTTACTGCTTCCGAAAAGTTCGCGTAACGTGTGAAAAGAAGTAATGGAAAAGTGAGGAGTAATGATTGTTCTTTTACTTTTTCGAAGACCTCGAATCGACCGTTAAGATTTTTGGAAAAAGAAAAAGAAGGGGGCAGATGTTAGGAAATAAAGTAAGAGCGACACGTGTAAGACGATTAAGAAAGAAACAGTGAAATTAAAGAAGGATGAGAAGCATGCAATCAAAGCCATAACAAAGTAGTGGAACGGGACGGAAGTGACTGACTGAGCGAATATCTGCACAGCTGACACGTAAGATCGGGAAAGTAACAACATTAAATGCATATAGTACGGGAAAGTATGGTAATAATTACTTTACTGACACATAAGATCGGGACAACATCGGTATTCAAGGAGGAAAGAGCATGTGTAAACCATGCAACGAACGCACCATGGATTTCAAGGAATGAAGAGCACGTGTAAATCATGCAAGGTACGCACCAAAGAGAAAACATGACCTGTCAATCTTACAAACATCCCGATCATAATATAATAAGAAGAACGATAGTGGAGATCGGGACAAGTGAGACTCGCTACTATGACTATAAATAGAAGAGAGCATTCAATGGAGAGGGGGTTGGAAAAATTGAAGAGAAAAGGAAGAAGAAAGAAGATAAAAGAGATTAGAAGAAGAAAGTTTATTAGGTATGTTAGATGATTCATTAAGATAGAACATGTATCTGTTTAAATTCCTTAAGAAATGTATTTGTAATTGTACCTTGGATCATATTTCTGATCCATCATCCATTGAATCGTAAAAATGTTTATCAAATTATATTTCTTTAAATGATTCTATGTATCAGTTTATTATGCAATCTTCAAATTATTGGTTGTTAATGTCAATGGAAAGATTGACATAAACAATCCTTATGCATTTTCTAACCTAAGTCTTTGTAGCAATCCTTTGTAAAAAGAAGCACAATATGGGTTTTCATTAAAGGCATAATGTTTTCGAATAATGCAAAGGTTAAAAAATAATATACGTTATTAGTCCAATCAGACCTCTTGGCGGGGGATGAGGATGAACGAAAAACAAAGATCTACTTATATAGATTAGACATTAACTCATAAATATCATGCATGCAATTAAGGGATGAATGATGTTATATAAGGAAATCTCGAAACGAAACAAAGGGCCAATAGAATAACAAAAAACCTAGTTTCTTAGTATATACACAGATAATATCCTATGATATTCTAAAAAAATACCAGATCAAAAATGATTTTAACGAGCTAAAAGATTTTGACTTAGACTTCTTAAGAAATATTTGCTCATACGGTACTTTTCAATAATAAATAAAAAAACTTCTACGAGTGCTAATTAAGAAGAATATTTATTTCGTGTATACCTTACACGATCAGACAACTCTTTTTGTGGTGAAGACATCAAAGCTCCAGTGTCATGGCAGGAAAACAATTATAAGTTAATATCAATGACAACTAATTATTCGTTGGAGGAGTAAATAGTCACAACATAATTGTTAGAAATTGGGGTTGGAATGGCTACTCAATTTACAATATAAATGAAAAATATGTTATGTTGAAATATAAAGAAAGTTTTAGTTCCATGTTACTTAAAACTTGAAGGTTTTTCGTGTATATAAGATATATGTATAACATTAGCTTATACAAGTCTGTAAAAACTTTTGTTCCTTTTTATCAAGTCTTAGTCTGTATAAAAACCTTTATTCCTTCTCTTTCTCTCTTTAAGAAGAGCAACTAATCAAAATCAATTGCATTGTCTCTTGATATGGTATCAAACTTTTAAGATCTATTTTTTAGGGAACATTTTTTATCTATCTACTAGAAGTTTCAATTTCATTCTTCAATGACGATGTTAATATCAGAACGAGCACTTGGAGCCTTTAATTTATATAATGAGAATACAAATAGACTGTCAGTATTACATCAGATATGATCAGTTAAGATCTAATAGTTTAGATCAAATCTAATAGTTTTGTGACACACCGCAAATCTTGGCACTAAAACCTAGTCCAGGATCCCGCGGCGCCGCTAATGTAGGTCCAGATTTTTCTTTATCAAAACAAGAATAATTTAGAACTGTAAAAAATCCTAAAGATGTAATAAAGTAAATAAATAATATTTACAAACAAATTAAATGGTGAAGATTCATAATTGAAAGTAGTTAAATGATTTTTCGTAAAAACATTTCGACAATATTGAAATATCGATACCCCGATCCCTGTGATACATATTATAGTCTTCGTTACTGATGGCTTTTCTTTACAAAAAGAAGGAAAAAGAGGTGAGCACAACATCCCAGTAGAAAATTTCTAAAAAATAATATAGTGTAGCAGAAAAACAAACCAAATGATGCATCAAAAGCATAAATTAATACACTTTCTCAATAATTTATCGATTTCAGTTGAGATTGTTTACTCGTGCACGCTTCTAATTTAAGTAATTAATTTGTTAAATTATTTTAAAACCTTTATAATTAAGTTTTTTCAGCCAAATATTATTGTCAATTTCTTTCAGATTAATTAAACCTTTGTAACCTTATAATTTATAAGTTTAACACTTTGTTCTCTAAATTAGACTTTTAAACTAACACTATAATTATTTAGACTTACAACTACTGCCCACCGCAACATACACTATTTTTATAATGATGTCCTTAAATTCGGAAAACTCAACAACTTCTTATCTGGTGCACGCTCACAAACATAATAGCTATTATGGCCGCACTGACACTTATAAGCACAATAGCTATTATGGGTACCAGATCTCAACATATACATCTCCGCATATATATCGATATGCACATCTACTGCCACCGGCACTTACAAACCTGATCTCTTCGCAGCAGATTACCCAATTTTATTATACCATCAATCGACTATATTTCTCCGACTAAAGATTTTTATTGATTTCACTTTTCTGAATCTTTTACTTACAAACAATATTTTTAAGTTTGTCGTTAACAGTATTCTTCGTCGTAACTCGAAACTTTAAATTCATTTATTTTCCATAATATAGTTACTAAGACGTACCATTTATCAAATGGAATGGTTCACCAAAAGATGTAATTAAATTCATTTGAATTTGTGTAAGGTTTATCGATAATTAATTAGCTTTTACGTACCATAATTTTCATTCACATAATGTAACCGAAAACAAAGTCAATATATGTATGGAAGAAAAGAAAGTGACACCATTCACGCCAATGTCAATAGCTAAGAGATACGAAACGAGCACAGTCTAGAAAAGAAAATACCAAGAGAAAAAAAGGCTATTCATATGCGAGGTAACGATTGGGATTAGATTCAAGTATAGTTTCCAAATACTTTGTTCAGATGTTATAAAAATCCGAAAAACAATTTTTAGAGAGAAGAGCATAAGCATCAGCTGCTTAGTACAGATTTTGTTTGGAAACACGTAACCACTAAAACAGTACAAAATGGTGTTGGTTACAAGACAAACGTCCACAAATTACTTCTCATTTTTAGATCAATCAACTAATTATTAGTATAACAAAAAGGGGGAAATGGTAAATCCATGTATCCTTTGTACTAATATAACAAGTAATTTTTCTTTAAAAAAAACGTTTAAGGTTGAGTTCATAAGACCAATACCATGAGAAGCAGTAGCGACACAACTAAAAGAATTAGGCGGCGAAGTACTATCAGTACTATCCCTGGTGGCCGAAAACACGAAATACACAGAGCATCCAAATTCATAAAAGAAGGGACCTTAAAGGGCTAGCTCAATTTATTTATCACTTGGCAGCTACAAAGGTATTAACCCAAAGGTACTATATTCAAGATTTAAACACAAGGATAATGGTTGTACTATAGACTTTCAGCAAGAAGAAAAAGTTGTGAACTAATATGGAATTCAAATTCACGTATATGATAAACAACAGTACGATTTTCTTTCAAAAACAAGAATGAAATCATCTGATGATCAGTGTACTGCCAAGGCGTAATACGATGTTATAAGTCTTCATCTAATGGAAGGCATGATGACTTTTCAGATCAAAGTAGACACTATGATAAAGTGCTTACAATGCTAAAATAGATTTTAGTTGCAATAGCAGAAATCCCATACACATCAAAAGATAGAGATGGTGATGTAAACAAAAATCAATGCGAAAATAGTTTAGTTTTTAATATTATGTAAAAACCTCCTACCTCAAACGCTTAAACCCGCATTTTCAAGAAAATCCATAAAACATCAATACTACGATCAACCTCCGTTGCAACAAATTATATACGCCTCCACGAATATATATATATATATATATATATATATATAGTTACTTGATGTTTCCACAATGGATCTACAGTTGTGAAAGACGTTTTTGAAGAGTTGAGGTATAGAAACATAAGCGGCTAGGTTTTATTGGTCTCAAAACTCAAAACAGAGAATGAAAAAAAAAAAAAAAAAGTAGGCTGATTTTCTATAGGGTTTGGTGAGCGAGTATATACTACCGGCCAGGTAAAGATCAAAATTGGTCGCTCGACCAAAACATTAGTTAAACCTCTGAAAGACTACTTTGTAATTCCAACCATCAAAACGTTAAGGGCTAACTCTCAAGCTATTGGCACAAAGGTTCTTGAACCGGGTTTACGACCTGAATGCCCGCTACTTAAAACATGGGTTATCACAAGTTTAGATCAAATCTAATAGATATGATCTAACGGTACTAATCAATCTATATTAAAGAGGTGTAATCTAACAGTTAGGATTGTCCATTTGCAATTGGCGACGACTAAACGTTGCACCATTTGAATTAAGTGACTGTTGGGAACAGCACAGCCTATGAATTACCAACAGTTGTAATAGTTGCGTAATTGAACCGTCACTAAAGGTGTTGTTATAGTAACTATATAAACTCTTCTTCTTGTTGAGTATAAGACACATAAATTTTAGTATTTTCTATTGATATTTTGAGTGTCCGTAAAAGAGAGTCTATGCCACATTTATTTGCATTTGTTTTCGGCGTTCATCGAAGTGTTCTTGAAGAACACCAAAGGTATTGTTAAATATCATAACATGTATCAGTTAGGGTCAATAGATTCCCGATTATCCGAAACCGGAACCAGGTGAATCAGGTCCGGATCCTAATATTGAATTCATTAGCAATAACGATATCCAACGGATAGAACCATTATGAACCGATAAGCTTTCGGGTCCTAACGGGTATTATCCGGCGGGTACTCGAATATTTATCATTTGTTTGTTAATTTTATCTAAAATTCAAAGACTCCGTCTAGTTTTGCTTAGATTTTTTTTATTTTTCATTTATTTTCTTGGATTTAATCTTAAATTAGAACATTAATATAGATATAACAATAACTTTATACAGTGTGAAAATTCGATTCAAGCCAATATAAAGAATTTAAAAAATATATGGTTGATTTTAGAAAACCCGTTAAATATCCGGATCCGGCAAAATTTAGGTTTTTAGTCGGGTCCGGGTCCGGGCCCACTAAGTTAGAAACCAGACCCGGAACCATTAGGACCCGGACCTACTTATTTTAATCGGGTCTGGTTCCTGGTCCAGTGGTATCCGTAAGGAACCAGACTCATTGACAGACCTAGATTATTCGTCTCAATATAAGTTATTTATTTAATTTTATTATTTGTTCAATTATCTTCTTTTTTTTAATCTTATTTAAAGATCATTTTTAAAAGTTTATAAAGAATTGTGATTTACTAATCCTGATTTAGAATCATTGATTTGGTAAAGTGATAATACGAATTGCACTGTATTTTAGTGAATCGGTAACAAATTTTTAGTGAATCAGTAACAATTTTTTTAACAATAATTGTATAAGGCCCCGGAGATTGGTTTGATATGAGTCTGTACCATCTGCCTTGCTCGAGATTAATATTGGCACACGAAACAACACAATGAAGTAAATCAACAATATACTAACCGCTAGAATGATTAATTGGGTTATAATAATTTATTTTATCCTCTCGGGTTCAATTCTAATGTTTAGGAACATGAGGTAGTTTGTGTGTGACAATTACGATGCAGAAATAAATGTGGAGAATCCGTAGGTCCGAACTGCAAGCGATACTACCTAGAGAATAATTGATGAGCTTCTTTTATACGTAGATCATATATTTATTATCTATAACTTATCTATTGTTTAAAAAGTTTAAATTAAAATAACAAAACGAATAAATTTTAATTTTTTATTAACAATCAATTCAAATTTTATTTCTTTTCTTAAATCAAAATAAATCCTAACGTTTTTTTATATTAAAGCTAAATTATAACTCAGAATAATAGTATGTTTTTCTTAGTATTCTTATAAATTTATCAATAATAAACTTTAATTCTTATTTTTCTCCAAAATCAAATTAAACCCAATAATTATAATTCTTTTCCTAAATAACTTACAAATTTATCAATAATAAACCTTAATTCCTACTTTTTTCCAAAATCAAACTAAATCCAATATTTGTAATTCTTTTCCTAAATAACTTATAAATTTATCAATTATAAAAACCCTAATTCCTACTTTTCTCCAAAATCAAACTAAACTTAAAATCTTTCTTTAATCCAACCTGAATTATAATTATAATTTGTTATAATTATTCCACTAAAAAACTCCATAACAACACCAATCCAAGTGGAATTAACTAATGTCTTTACTTATTTTTTTGGTAAGTCAAAAATTATATTAAGAAATAGCCATATGTACAAAAAAGTTTACAAGAAAAAAGGTTAGGAAACCCCCTCACAAACTATTTAAATCTATAATACGAAACATTAAGCTTCTCATCAAAACTTAGACCTGCCCCATCCAATAAGAGACACCCTCTTTAAGCCATAGCATCAACAACAAAGTTAGCCTCATGAAAAGTATGAACAGAAGTATATTTCCTACGGACCACCCGCTATCTCTGCCGAACAAACCAAGGAACTTACTAACTAGAAAGGGTTTGAATTGCACCTGAATGAATTAAAATAGATCCATAACCCCTTTTAATAGCCCGTTCCAAGCCAACAATAACCCCAAAAATTTTGCCAAATAATTTTTTTGTTGTACCAAGACCAATACACATTACGCCCAACATATTTAATAGCCCATTTAGCTAATGTCTTTTCTATACTTTTCTTAAAATCATTTTTTTAAAACTCCATAAATATAAGTTATAAAAAATTATTCACTAAAGTGGTTAGTTTAATCACTTATTTTATATGGATTATAAATAATAAATGTATGGGCTAAATTTAAAAGAAACCAATTGATGACGTGATCCCGCCTAGCAGAGTGTTCAGTACAACTCCATGACATTGTTTAATATAAAAATAATGTTTAAGCATATGATTCATATAGTAATATCATATGTATGACACAATATGAATAACAAACCTATTAAAGACTTGGATATTCCAGTGATGCCATGCGACATTACTGCAATGAACAAGTCAGAATGTTTATATTGTAGCATTTGACCGGAACTAGAAAATAGAACAACTGAAATTCTTAATTATCTCTCTCAACTCTTTCATCAACCATTGAATTAATATACACGGATTCTAGTTATAACACGTAGAGCTGATGTTCGTCGTCCTCATACATGGTTATGACACCATAGAACTAGTTCATCGCTAATGACAGTAAAAGAAACTGTTCTAAAGTGACTTGTTTTTTGCAAATTGGAGAAATTGTATAAAGACTAACTTGAGGATTTAGGAATCCTTCTTACAAAAGTAGTAGAGTCATCTAATGTGGAAATCTAAGAGTTTTTTCCTAGCATTAGATTTATCTACTTCTAGAACATGAAAGATACAAAGAGAAGGTGCGAATTAACCCATTCAAAATTATAAATAAAGTGTTTTTCTTTTTTGTTAGAACATCCGTAGTTATGTTTGCCGATCTTGGCACAAAATGGAAACCATGAAAATGTTGGCTGAAATTTAGGATTCTTTTCATTTCTTCCAAAATTGCATGATTCTTCTAAGAGATTAGGACTTTAGTTCCATTCAAAAAATCAATTATCTTCCTGCAATCTCCTTCCATGCTGAAATTGGTTTTATTTTCTTCAATTTCCCACTGCGTTTATTCCCAAAATCCTACTGCTGCTGCTTCTTCTGGAGACTCTGCTGTGGATGGTTCTGCTCTTCTATTCATGAAGTTACCTGCATCATCTCTTAATATTAAATAAAAACTAGGGAACTCCCATTCCTTTTCTTTTTGATTCAATAGAGAAGTATCATTACTGGAGTTGGTTTTCATCAAAGATCCTTTATCCCAAAATTTAATGTGCCTTTGAATGGCTAAAGAATTTTGAGATGAAGTACTTTTTTTTCCTTGAAAGGCTCGATTGCATCTTTGTTTCCAGATGAACCATATCTTTTTCATTGCAGTTTCAATAGATATTAGATTGTTAGGCTTTTCTAACCAGTTTCTACATATTTCTAAGAAATATGTATCATTGGCAAGATTCAATTGCACCGGACTTGGGTTAGAAGTCCAGATAGCCTTGGCATACCTACAATAGAAAAACATGTGTTATAAGGTTTTATCATTCTCACAACCAAAAGAACATCTAGGAGAAACATTTTTAATTAATTGTTTTGAAAAGCTTATAGTTTGTGGACACTGCATTTTGAAGACATTTCCATATAAAAATTTGATCATTTGGGAAACCTCAAATTTCTAGAATGATTTCCAAAGAAAATCTGACAAGTTTAAATTGCTAGAGTTAATTCCATTCTCTGAAAGCTTAGTATACATTGATTTAACTAAAAATTCTGCAGAAGTAGTCAAGAGTCATCTTAATTTATTTGATTTAAGATTGTATGAAGAATTTAAAAACAGATTAATCTTGCATATTTTCCAGCAATGTGAATTGGGAATAAAAGAAGTTTTCCACTTTCTTGTTTCAGAGTCAATAAGATATGACTTAACTGTTAAAGAAAAATTGTATCATTACGAAATTGCAATAAATTATCCCCTAAGTCTGGTATCCATCTATCTTCCCATAATCTTATATCCTTGCCATCTCCTACTTCCCAGATACTATTTTGTTCAATTAATATTATACCTTTGTTGATGCATTTCCAAATCCAAGAACTAGTAAAGGGGATCTTGGCTCTGAAAGCTGATTTTTTCCTAAAGTATTTCTGTTTAAATTGAGAAGCCCATAGGGATTTTGGTTCTGTAATAAGTCTCCAGGCTACCTTAGATATCATAGCTAAGTTGTTTTGTGAGCATCTCTGAAACCTAGTCGTCCTTTAAAAAGAGGTTTACACAAGCAAGTCCATGCTTTAGGGTAAAAACATTTAGAATTAGTCTCCTTTCCCCACCAAAAGTCTCTTTATATAGCATTAATTTTATTTTTATTTTTTTATTTTGGAATAACAAAACAACCCATTTGGAAAATAGGCATACTAGTTAGATATGATTTTTTTATGGATAATTTACTAGATTGTGGAAGGATTTTGCCTTTCCATCCTTGAGTTTTTATTTCCATTTTTTCAACAATAGAGTAGGCATCTTGGTAGCGCGTTTGTTTTGGGTACAAAATGTCACGGGTTCAAATCCTGTCATCCCTACCTATTACTTTTCCCGTGGACAGTAATTGGGATCGATCTTCACCGAGCCGGGATCACTAACCAATACTAATAGAATAGAAAATCAGTGTCTTTTCTGTATACCTTCCCCGGTTACGTTGCTATCGCAGGCCTTACGCAATCGATCGGATCGATCATATAGATATCCCTTCAACATAACATAGGTCATCGAAAGGATCTCGGACGACCCACCAAAGCACGAAATCCAGGATCTTTCAGAAAATGGATTCCTATTCGAAGAGTGCATAACCGCATGGATAAGCTCACACTAACCCGTCAATTCGGGATCCAATCCAGTATTTTCCTTGGGAGATATCGGGAAGGAATTGGAATGTAATAATATCGATTCATACAGAAGAAAAGGTTCTCTATTGATTCAAACGTTGTACCTGTACCTATGGGATATGGGTAGAGGAAGAGGAAAAAGATTTCACATAGTACTTTTGATCGAAAAAAAAATATGATTTCTTTCATACACTTCGTTCGATGAGAAAATAGGTCAGATTCTACAGGATCAAACCTATGGGACTAAAGGAATGATGGAAGGGAAGAAAAAGAAAATAGAAATAAAGAAAAAAAAAATAAGTAAGAAAACCCAGATTCCAAACGAACAAATTCAAACTCGAAAAATGATCTTTCTGATTCTCGAAGAATGAGGGGCAAAGGGATTGATTGAGAAAGATCTCTTGTTCGTATTATAAGATCGTGATTTGATCCGCATATGTTTGGTAAAAAAGAAGAATCTTCTCATTTCCTTTGATAATAATCAAAAAAGGAAAGTGTGCTAATTCTCTATATCCCACTCGGAAGGATCTCATCTCAAAATTATCCATGGATGTTTATGTCTCTAGCATGACCACTTGATGAAATGTGGAGGGAAGTGGGGTAAATGGCCGATACTACTGGAAGGATTCCTCTTTGGTTGATAGGTACTGTAGCCGGTATTCCTGTGATCGGTTCAATAGGTGTTTTCTTTTACGGTTCATATTCCGGGTTGGGTTTATCCCTGTAATAATAATATGAACTGAGTTGTAGAAAAGAAAAAGTAAGAGATCAACGAGACCTTACCCCTCAAATTAAACAAAAGGGGTAAGGTCCCGTTGAGCTCTTACTTTTTCAACGAGATTTTTTTTCATTCCATAACAAAAAAGTTTGCAGATAATCCAGTTAATACAAACATACTATTCTATTCGTAAAAAAAAGGCGAGCCTTTTGCTCCGATGTTTCAAATAACTCTTTTTTTTAAGATGATGTTTTTGGAGAATTAAGTCTATTGATTGGATTCATAATACATGTTCCTACATAGTAGGTATTCTTCCGAAATCGGAAAAAAGGGCGGGAATTAATCTATTTTCTGAATGACATACATAATGTGGATTCCTGTATATGAGACATCATTCAAAGAATTTCTATACTAATAGAAGCTTACTCCATTTATTTTATTATCTCATCAAAGTTTTCATATTTTTTTTAAGTTCATCGAAGAAGTTCGAGTTACTCAACGAGCGACTCCACCCCTCTTTTTTATCGTCCACTAATTTTTAGAAATCCAAAGAGGCGAGGTTCCGATAAACCTAGAAAAAGGGAATAGTACTTTTTAGGCGTAAGGGGATTAAGAATCATTATCTTTTGACACAAGAAAAGAAAAATTTACCCTTTTCTTGTGTCGAAGATTAGAAAGAGAAAAAATCCCTCCTATAATAGGTTGTTCCTTTCATTCATACATGTACTGTAATGTGCTTCTCCGTGGGTATCTGGTAACCATGTATGTAGAGGTATAATCGGTGATTTGACAGCATAAGCAATAAGAAAACCAAAATAGAATATTATTTCTAATGCCACAGGATATGATTGATTCACTAATGTTTCAAAATTCAATGTTGGTTCTTTAGAAGCATATAAACCCATACCAATAACTCCCATTAAGAGAAAAATAGAACCCCTGCAGTGTACAAAATAAACTTTGTAGCTGAGTACAAACGCTTCTTCCATCCCCACATGGATAAAAGTAGGTAAACATGAATTAATTCTAACTCCCACATGATAAAAAAAAGTAAAATATCTCGGGAAGAAAAAGGTCCTATTTGACCCATGTACATTGCTAACATCAAGAAATGGAACAGTCGTGAATCCCGAGTAACTGGCCGGGCCGCTAAAGTAGCTAAAGTTGTGATGAACCCCGTCAATAAAATGGGTGCTATGGAAATTCCATCGATTCCGAGTCTCCAGTGAAAATCAAAAAAATTAATCCATTTAAGATCCTGTTCTAATTGAATTAATGGATCGTCCAATTGCAAATGATAACAGTATACATAGGTCGATAGAAGTAGTTCCACTAGGAATATAGATATAGTATACCATCGGATGACCTTATTTCCTCTATGGGGGAGAAAGAAAATGGAAAAACCCGCGAATATCGGCAAAATAACAATTATTGTTAACCAAGGAAAATAATTCGTAGTAAAGACAAGACAAGATACACTTTGACCAGAAAACCCCGTATTCGGGAAAATAGCCTATTTCGAGCACGGGGTTTTGTCGGTAAAGATAAAAAAATGGATTCAAGTTAAGCTTTCTGGAATGTATCAATAAGCTAGAACCATGCCGCGAGTTGTCTGATGCCATAAATAAACTCGGACACTCAAGAAATCTGTTGGACAAGCGGATTCACATCTCTTACAACCCACACGTCTTCTGTTCTTGGAACAGAAGCTATTTGCTTAGCTTTACATCCGTCCCAAGGTATCATTTCTAATACATCTGTGGGGCAGGCTCGTACACATTGAGTGCACCCTATGCATGTATCATAAATCTTTACTGAATGTGACATTGGATCTATCCACTTTTTGAACATCATAAATTTTCAATCTAGTAAAAAAACGGAATCATATATTGTAAACACCAGATGAATCAATAATTAACCAAAATTGTTTTCTAAGAAATTGACTTATATATTTGGTCATGAGAGAGGGCCAAGATACTTTGATTTATTACTCTTTAACAAACAGAGTCATATGCTTTTGTCGCATATAATATTAATTTATATTGATAAAGATTTTATTCATTATTTGTATGATTAACACATTCATCTAATTACCAATATTTATTAAAACAAATTCGATTGATTGATACGAATTGATTTTTTGTTACGATAAATGGACAAAACAATGGCTGGCCCAATAGCTGCTTCAGCGGCTGCAATAGCTATAACAAATATAGAAAAAATGTCCCCTTTTAATTGGCGACTATCAAATAAATCAGAAAATGTTACGAAATTCATATTAACTGCATTCAGTATAAGCTCAAGACACATAAGTCCTCTAACCATATTTCGACTTGTGATCAATCCATAGATACCAATAGAAAATAAATAGGCACTCAAAACAAGTTCATGTTCAAGCAGCATTAACCAAACCCTCCTCAGTCTGAATTTCTTTAATTTCAATATGAACAACAATTCAACCTTAACTAATTTGGTTGACTCGAATCTAACAAGTACAGAACTAAGGAACATATTGGTAATAGATTGAACTAAAAGAAAAAATTTACATTTT
>JAJJMC010013110.1:3179971-3198580 GCA_023531435.1 Papaver californicum
AAAAAAAAAAAAAAAAAAAAAAAAAAAAAAAAAAAAAAAAAAAGTTAGAAAAAAAATTGAGAAAAGTTAGTATTTGGTATTTTCAAGTTCTCCCTGTCTCCGTCGCCTAAGCAAGCGTGGAACGCAGGATCCATGGGAACTTGTAAATATTTTAGTTAGTAGTAACCGTTGAAAATAAATGGGGAGTATCTCGACACACTAGGTTTCATCTCGGTACTGACCTTCAGACAGATATGGGACACATCGTTCGCCTCAGTCAACACTTGCGAACTTCTACAGTCTACTTTCATCTTCTAAGTCTTTTCATGTGATGTGTGGATAGATAACTGTCTGAGTAGAACTCTGTTGTCTTAGATATGAATTTTAGTATACTTGAGTTAACACTCGTATACAGTGATTGGACCCATAAAGGGTAATGGTCCCTATAGCCGAATAGCTAAGTAGCCAACTAACTAGCTTGTTTAGTGTTTATCCTTAATCGTTCACGTGTTGCTAAGATCTAGATCCAGGTTTTGTGGGTATACCTCTTGTAAACCCTCACGAGACAAAACTCGTCCACTAGGGACACCTAGGGGTTTAAGGGCTTACTGCATATGCTAAATGTAGTCGCGATTCCTGCGAAAGTGAGTTAGGATTTTATTTTACTTTATTTTTAGAGTAGTTTGCTCGAGGACTAGCAAAATAGTAAGTTTGGGGGTATTTGATAGACACATTTTAGTGTCTAATTTGCACCTTAATTTCTAGTGAGTTAGTATTCGATTTTGTGTCTATTACGTGTTTTATTGCTTTTGTAGGTACATTAGAAGAATAAAGATTTGTGGAAAAATTGGCTCAAAAAGTGTTCAAAGCACCCGGGAAAATGGATCAAGGCACCCACACTTTGGATTGGGGCACCCCTGGATCGGGTCAACCCATCGGGTCAACCCAGCGGGTCAGCCCAGCGAGCTGGATCGGGCCGAGTCACGGGTCGACTCATCGGACTCGTCTGTTTCACTGGCAGCACAAATCCAACGTAAAATTTGGTTTCTTTTGCTTCCAGATTGTTCCAAATGATAGTAGATAACCCACACAAGTTAGAACAATCGAGAAACAGCAAAAAGATCCCGTGAAATCAGTTGAAAAATCATGAACATGGCCGGAATTTGATTTCGATTAGGAATGGGATTTGTGGGCTGTTCTAGAGAGTTCTATTAGGTTTAGAACTCTCTCTAGGGTTTCTACTATCTATAAATACCAAGAGAAGCCAAGAGAATCGAACACAAAAGCTTAGAGAAGAGTTTAGAGATTTCCGGTCAATATTCCGTCACCGCCGACGAGCTGCTGCTGCACCGGCCGGCGTGTTCTTCATCCATCACTGCCGGAGAAGAAGACTCAGTAACATTTATATGTGTTGCTGATTTGAATTTTCCTGTCGTCTATTGCTTCAAACCATTTGTTGCTTAAACTTTTTTGTAACAGCTGAACCCTCTTCTGTAACGCTTATAAGCGTATCAAATCAGCTGTTACAGCGTTATTCAACCTTGTAATCAATATTTTGAGCAATGAAATCAACTTTTGAGCAAGTTTTCTTCACCATGAGCTAAGTCTATTTACTGGGATGATGGATAAGGTAATTTTCTCAATTTTATGTGATTTAATTATTTTCTAATAATTATTTATAATTCTTTTATCATTAAAATTGCATAGTTTTGAATAGTAAAAACGGTTTTCTTTCAACAGTTGTACTTTTGCTTGATGGATTATGCTTAGTTAATTAATTTTGATAATCCATGCTTGTGATTTACCTCTGTTTGTTAGCATAACAAAACCAATTTTGGCAATTATTTGGGCTTCAATTAAATTAAAAAGAATTATCTGATTAATCACATAGGTTGTTAGAATTACCTGATTCCTGATTCCTGGTACGTTTAAAATTATTTAAAAATCATAGTTAGGTTATTTAGTCTTTTTCTTACTCCTGGAATTTTCTAGAGTTAGTTTAAATCATTATTTTCTAAAATCATCACCTTCACAAGTTCGAGAATCGAACCTTTATTTACCACTTCTAAAATTACATCATGTAGGGCATTTGTGGAAACAAAAATACTCTCTATGTATTTCTTAATATTTGTGCTAGACACAAATATAACAACTAATTAGGATAGAGAGGGTAATTAGTTTGGGGTTTTTGTTGGATTCTATTTGTTTATTTTTTACTAATTTTTGTGGATAAGACTGTCTCCAGGGAACTTCACAAGATCTTCCTGACCCCCAATCCACGTCATCTTGTGAAGCTCACAAGCTCCTAGCTCTAGTGGTAGTGCCTGATTTTGATGCTAAACGGATAATGGTTGTCCGGTTTTATAAAAAAATACGGAAAAAGATTCTCCGTTTTACCTAACACGGATAATTATTATTTCATTTATTAGAAAACAATAATAATTGTCCGTTTAACCGGATAAATCTGTAAGTCACGGACAATGTTTTATAGCTTGGTTTACAAGAGACGTGTTCTCCCTTTCTCATCATTGTTTATTTTCTATTTTCTATTCACAACAACATGATTCCTCTATTACATGTTTAGATTGTTGTCTTAAAGTTTTTCTTCTTCCAAAATCATTAAGTGGGTTTTGTCTTCATTGTTTGAATATTTAATTTCTAATTCTTTTGACGATTTTGATCAACTAAATGATCAAAGGTAAGTTATTCTAAACAAAAAACCTAACTTTTAATTTTTTTGAATTCATATGATAATTTGTTAGGGGTTTGGATAAATAATATTTATTGAATGGGTTTATGGTAGTTAATTAATGAATTGTGGTGATTTTTTGAGGAAGTTGATTTATTGATTTTTACATGACATAAATTTACTATATTTTAGTTTTATGTTTAATTTCTTATGATAATTATGAATTAGTTTTTGACAATATGTGAAGTCAATGATAATTGTATTGTCAAGATCATGTTGAATGTTTAATCTTTTGCAATAACAACCAATTTGTTTGTTTCATTAGATTATGTTATGGAGGAAACCATTGTATTGTCTACTATTGGTAAAGATGGTCAAATCTCTGTTATTCCATCACCAGAAATCAAGTTTAGAACTAGTTGGGCAAAGATTAATGATTACTACTACGTAGTTGCTTGAAGTCATCCTACTGCACGTCGAATACTAGATAATTATGGTTTTTTTTTAATATTTTCAAATTTTATGAGTTCAAATGTACAATTAACAATAGCTCTTATACCTAGGTGGTGGGATACCACTAAAACTTTTGATTTTCCGGGATTTGAATTGGGGTTGACACCTTTAGACTTTGTAATGTTGACGGGAAGTCTCATAGGTAAAGGTGAGCCCTTACCTTTCAATAGGCGTTTAACGAAAAGTATGTACAAAATTTATGATACCTTATATTTTTGTGGTGTATTGCTAACCATGAACGTCGTGAAGTCGGTAGTCCTACGAATGAGGAACCAGTACAATCATGGGTTAGTGGTTCGAGTGTTGTACCATATCATATATTGTCAATAGGGAAAAATTAGACAACTCCAACCATTGGGAGGAATTGACAGGATTTTTTTTGCTTTTGGGTTATTAGTCATGTATTCTTAGGAAGCACTTCCTCTAAAGTTTCAAAAGATTAGTTGGTTGTTTTGGGATATTTTTTTAGTTTGGAAAACCTTGACAAATATGATTGGGGTTCTTTTTTGTTGTGGTAGGTTGTTAAACTACTTGGACAAGGTTAGTTGTGGGGAAAACACCAATATGTGTCAATGTCGATAATCTTAGAGTACTGGTTCTACTTTTACTGTCGTAGTTGTCAACCATTATTGAGGAAGAAAGCAGTTAGAGATAAGGATGAGTACCCAACAATCAATCTTTTTAAAGTGGAGCATAAACATGGTAGGCCACGAAGATATGATGGGAAACATTCCACAAACAATGCTAAGCGACATATGGATATGCGAGTTTCTTGTGGAGTTGTTGTTTGGCAAACATGGTTGAATAATGCACATTATAATGATGATTATGTTATGCTATAAAGAACCCTTAGCAAAAAAAAAAGTATATTTCCAGGTATAGAAAAGAAGAGAAAGGTATCACTTTATCTTGGATCGAGATGTTTGAGGCAGGTTTTGGGTTAGATTACAATTCCTTGTAATCCTTCATATTTTCTCACGAATTATACCATGGAAATTTAGGGAAATGAGCACTATCAAATGACAAATGAGTCGACGTATGCAAGTTATTGGAAAGCCAGAAGCACAGGACCTTTGCTGCCAGACCTGCCTCATGTAGACAACCACAATGAAATTGGAGTTGGTCACATCAGAAGTTCTCAATTCATTCCAACCGAACCTCCTACTAGCCAGTATTGATAATCCTATGTGTATACTTTCCAACCGTACCTCCTCCTAGATATTATTGATAATCCTATGTGTATACTTTCCAACCGTACCTCCGCCTAGACATTATTGATAATCCTATGTGTATACTTAACCAGAGGGTACATCATCTTTTTTGGTAGTACAATGTTCTTTTCCTTATCTAAATTTAGATGGGACGTGTGAACGACATCGTATGTTGAGGCCGCAAACACTCTGTATTGGAGTCGTATCCAAGACACTGAGGTTAGTAGAAATCTAAGTTTATTACATTCATTTATTTTATTTTTTCAATATAAGTTATATATATGAACATTCTATTTTGTAAAGTCAGTGGAAAGATTTGGCACAAAAGTTTTTCAAAAAGGTGGGGGCGCTTGACAACCTTTTATATGACTGTTACTCGTATGGTCCTTACTGTACAGGCTGCAACACTTCTACAAGTCCATTTAGTACTGAGCAATCCCAACATGAAACTACTTTGCACAACACATTTTTATTATGGGATTAGATATTCTTGCGGTCAATAGTCGCCGTTTAGCTACTGCCACATTGGAAAATCAAGTTTGTTATTATCATCCATTTTTTCCTGGGGAGGGGAGTAGTGGTAATGTTCAGGGTCCAAATGTTCAGGATCCTTTTTTTTTAATTGGTGAAAATGCTTATTTAGATTTTAATGTAGATTAATTTGGATATGGATTTTGTGGATGATACCCAGATGACGTTTGATTTATTCACGCCGCGTTGTATGAATGAAAACGTGTAAATTTTTCGTGAATCAAATTTATTTTTTTATCTGGTGTATACTTGTTTTGGTGTGGTATGTTGTTTGGTATATTATGTTTACTTAAGGTATTATTTGATGATGTATTAATTATTTATAATTTATCTTCAATTGTTATTGTTTGATTACAACTTTGTTATTGTTGTCAGGCATACCATGGCTTTAAGAAAATATTTGGAAATTGAGTACGGGATTCCCTTTGGAAATGTTGGGAATGATTCCGATAATAATTGTCTCATACTTTATCAGGTGATGCAACAAGGTTCTCATAACTTACATCAACTTGTTCCAGGTATGCAAGGATGATGCTGGACTATTTTAAGGGACAATTGGTTTTTTTGGTACCTATATTTTGTTCAAAGTTAGTGTTTGGTCTTATTTTTGTCCAAATTAGGGTTGGTACTTGAAAATGACGTTGATCCATATTGACCCTGTTAAATATTGACTTATGTTTAGTAATTATGAAAATAATTATATAAAATCTAATAACTAAACAAATTTATTATCATTCTCTTCCATTTTACTAACCTTGACCAAAAGAAGTTGGAAAAGTATAAAAACATTTTGATATTTTGATATTTTGATTTTTATGGTTATTCATTATAGGTATGTTTCCTCCGCCTTTCACCGCTGCCATAACCACCACTTTCACTATTTCTTTATCACTACCACTGTAACCACCACAACAACCACCTTTTCACTTTATCACCAGCTTCAGTACCTTCAGTAGCTTCATATTAAAGTCATGATTTTAAGCTTCCAAGGACAGTAAAACACCAATGTGATGTCTACTGTATAATGAAATTCATGAACTTGGGTACTAATCAAGAACATCATCACCACCAGCTATCTGATGGTTTCATGATAAATTATAAGACTCATATCACATAATATTCATTAAA
This sequence comes from Papaver californicum, assembly GCA_023531435.1. NCBI lineage: Eukaryota > Viridiplantae > Streptophyta > Magnoliopsida > Ranunculales > Papaveraceae > Papaver > Papaver californicum. The sequence continues at coordinate 3,186,023 of JAJJMC010013110.1, forward strand.
CATTAACTTCATACAAGAAATATAGGTAAAGAAAATGATAAAAACCTGTAACTCTATTATCTTATTTCGGGCAATTTATCAAAAAAGTTGTGGGCGTTTTGTTGTTGGTGAAAAGGAGAGATTGTTATTGAATTTTTAGACTCTATATATAGCTTTCTTTCCCTGCAACCTCGAATTGGCATACAACCCAACTCTTCTAAGATCTCATACACACTGAAACATTTAAAACTCAGCTATTTACTTTTGAGAATCAACAACAAAAGCTAGTGTTCTTCATATTTTTTCTCATGCCTAAATCTAGGCCAAGACAAACCAAACTTCTAAAAAATCTTCACTTTCTTCTTAGATTCTAAATCAAGTCCCAAACTTTCTTACATCCAACACTCCGACCCATTCTTCATTTTCATCTTTCTTTCTTCATCGATAATTTCTTTTCTACTCTTTCAACAAGAGAAATTAGGTTTTTTGTCTTCTAAAACAAGAAATTAGGCTCTTCCAACCCACCATTGTTCTCATAATATTGCTCATCGAATAGTAGAAAATGGAGATAACATAGGTTTCCTCTTCCTAAATATATTTCAGAGAAACCCCAGAAATAGGTTATACTTAGGAATCAAAAATCCGTATAATAAGGAGTAACCCATACCGATCCATGTTTCTCTAAAATTATTGAGAGTTTACCGCAATTGTGGTACGGTATACTAAATAAAATAATGAAGTAGTAACAACATCAGTTGTGCCATGTTCTTCATCAATGGATTTTCAATTTTAACATGTGAAGGCGGAAGAAGGAGAGTAGAGAGTTAGGGTTGATATATTTGAACTCTTAATCAAGATCGTAGCCTAAATGATTTCATTAAAACCTTTGGATATTAAACCCCTTCAAAGGTATACTTGTAAAGTCAATGTAACTTATTTTATAAAATTAATTAAATTTGGTCATAGCTAGTCAACATTATTTTCAGGTACCAACCCCTAAGTTGGACAAAAGTCTGAACAAATACTAACTCTGGACAAAATACAAGTACCAAATGTTAATTAATCCTTATTTTAATGATAGTTGTACTTGGGGACCAAAGAAGTTTCATGACCGTTTAGGTATGTATCGAACGCTATTTCTAGGGATTTTGCGTAAGGTTTATGAGATTGATCCATACTTTCTACATATGTTTGATGCTGCAAGGATCCCAAGACATAGCCCACACATGAAAATGTATATCGCTATGAAGTGCTTACACAAAGGTATCCCTCCAGATAACATAGACGACTATACACGTACGGGTGCAACCACTCTTTGATATTATGTTAAGAAGTATGTTGGCGTTGTCATGTTTGGGTTAAATTAAGAATATTGAGACGTCCTACAACTGAAGATACTAAGTGGTTAATGAAAGAGAACGCAACACGAGGTTTCCCAGGAAAGACTACGTTTTGATGTTATTGCTCACATAATTGGGAACGACATGGTCAAGGTTTGAGGGACGGTGAGATGCCAAGAGATGCGATAGAAAACCAAATGGACTCTGGAAAATATACAGACGAGGTAGATGTTGATTAATATTTGTACCATCCTGATGAAGCATTTTATGTTGATAGGTCTGGAAGTGTAACTTTTATTTAATCCTTCTAAGAAAACATTGAAACTACAATTACAGTATTATATATGTAGAACCCTAAATAAGTGTTTACTTAGTTAAGGACATTAGATTAATATAAATTATTTAACTACAAGGTCTTTTTATACTCGTGTATTGCACGTGATAGTTTATAATAAATTTATTTCTTTTGAAGGGATTCGTGTTCTATTCCATCACCTGAACTTTTCTCATGTATCTATGTCATTGTCACTTGAGCATATTTGTCCCTAAGGTCCAAAAATTTTCTAAATTTATTCGGTCAAAACTCTCAGATTCTATTAGATAATCATAATTAATTTGTAATTAATCTGCCAAAATGCTTAATCCACAGAACCTCAAAGTTCAACACTGATAATTCACCGTTGTCAAATTAATAGTTTATGAACATTTAAAAAGCCTCATTCATTTTTTATGTTTTAGAATGCTGACTTTACTGTTATAAAGCATGATACTGATACTTTTCTCTCTATGTACATACAAAATATAAACCTTAGTATGTGTTCATAAGTATATCTCCAACACCGACGATAATTCATCGAATCTTAGATTAAGTCTTCCCTTTAAACTCTATATTTTGTCTTTTTATCCCTTATGGTATATCTGTGAGACATCAACGGTAACGGGGAAAGAAACATAAATAAAAAGGTAACAAATTATGGATAAAAAATGGGTACCTCAATTTTTCTATTGTACAATTTATATGCTTAACTATTGTACAATTTATATGCTTAAGAGAATGTTACAAAAATGAACCTAATAAATATAATAGTTAGTCAACCAGTAGTTGTAGTCCTAAATAAATGACTACTTGGTTAATTTATATAATATCTTCAAAACAAAAGTAAAAAAAATTAGTTCAATTCAAACATTTTCTATGCAAGAGGTATCTTACACCGTCCATTGTCAGATCCTGATTGAATTAAGTGAATCAAACAAATAAAATATATGATCCAAAATCATCAAAAATAAAATAAAGTGCAGTTGATAAATAATCGAATGAGTGTCAAGTGATACTTAGTCAAGCATTGCATACTTACTTGAGGAGTCCAGATAATTCTTGTTCTTTCCAATTGGTACTTTCCTTACGTTCATCCCATTATAAGTCTCCAACAAAGAGATTAGATGTTAATGCAAATGTGAATTCCAACCATATATGTTCACACATAACAGTAGACTTAAAATCTTAAACCCAAACGTTATCTATTATGTTTTATTATAATTCCACGAGAGGTGTTTCAAAGTAATATCTATAACGATCTTACATATTACTTCCTTCATTGCATTTCTTCTATAGAACCAATGAAGGGGGAGATTATGCAATAGGAGACACAGTTAAGAAAAAAAAGAGAAAAGTGTTATCTTAATACCATCCACAAACTATATAAAGTGTTAAGTAAGATGTACATACCCCTGGAAAAAAGGTTTTCCCTCACCCAAGGAACCCAAATGCCCCCACGAAGATATGTCCAATGTACTTGCACCGATGGTGTATTCGTCATATATCATATGCAACTAAAGAGTCGTGCATTAATCTTATAAAGCTTTATAGTCGGATATTCTTATAAGATAACTATTTTAGGTAATATCTTTTGACCAAAGAGCAAAGTTCTTCTACTTCCATGTCTTTTAAACACCTCTTAAGATTAAAGGTGTAATTCAAATCATTACTCATTGACATATGTTGAGCAACTGTTGCAAGATTGTTTTAACTACAACTGTGAATAAGTTAAGAAACTTGAACCTGAGAACGCCATTGTTAGACCAATTGTTGAGGCAAAACGCAGTTGAATTACCGCTTCCAATACACAGTTTAAATCTTTTATAAATAAATAGAGCCCAATTTTGAGATAACTACCAACATTAGTGATCCAACGTCATTGAAAGCTCGACTATAGAAACACATTATCAACTGTTCAGAAAGTTAAAAACACTAGTGTTAATAATATAGATTTTTGTTGAAGAGTCGTAACCCAACAAATTTAAGAAGACATATCTTTTAATATATTCTGTTAGGTAGACCCAACAAATGTGTCTTCTCATATAACTACCGTGAAAACCAAAACAGAAAAGAGTAACAAAATAATGTCGTAATGTGTACAAAATTTACCTTTGATAGGTAAATGCTTTCATTCTGTAGATACACAGACATCGTGCGTACGCAGTATGTAACACTCATGTTTTTCAGCAGGATACGTTATACTATTATAAATTAACAAGTGGATTATCAACAACGTATCAAAAATCCATTATATCAGAGAAAAACCCACTCTAATTATCGTTTTCTGAGATCCTTAAATGGACATACTTCTATAACAACATAGTATAAAGTGTTTAATCATCCAACCAAGGTAAATTGTGAAACACGTTTTTAATATATCCCAAACCGTGAAGCACTATTCACCCTATTCTATAACAGATGAAAATAAAAATTTAATAGTTTCATAATAGTGAACCTCTTGAAATTTCATTAACAATTTATGTTCAACTAAAAGATTCCATACTTTGCTTCCCGCCCTCATGAACTTAACGTTAAATCCAACACAAAATTATATAAAGAAAACTGGTTGTTAGTCGGTTAGTTGTTTTATATATAAAAGTTGTTATAAATTGCGACCTTTCAAGCAAAACTCTTCGGAATTTAGAGAATAGGTTCTAGGATGTGTCTTCTTTGTACAATAATTCTAAGGGTCATTTCCTTCCAAGTTTTCTGGTTATACTCAAATCTAATAAGGTGATGACACGTCAGATAAAAGAATAGAAATTTCATATGGAGCCGCCACATCAACGAGAAGTTTCTCCTTTATATAATAAGGTATTGATTAAGCAACATTACATTAATCAGATAAACTATTAATTAACTACTCATATTACATGCAATTCTTAACTAACTAAGATTTGTGGTCCAAATAACTCGTTCATGCAGCAGTGAATAAACGGGGTCCCTTTTTGAGTAACGTATACAGTCATAACCTCTTCTCTGTTATAATTTGATTGAATCAGACAAATTCTGAATAACGTACAATTTCTTTTCATTATCATAAGTTGATTTGCAAGCGCTTGTCTTTTTATGGGGTTTAAACCAGAAACTGATTCAAAATCTTCTAAAAAAAGTACCCAAAAACTTCTGGTACGAGTATATCCAATATTGGGTCGATCAATTACTTTGCAATAACTGCAGACCAATTGGTTGTCTTCTTGCATATTGTACACAGGCATTATGGTTTGAGTTTGACGTTGATGAACGAATGAAACTTGATATCTTTGGTGTGAAGTTTATTACAGAACTTGGATATGTTGGGTACGGAATGTTGTTATATTTTCGTAACTTGTTTATTATTTACAGGGTAGGATGTCGTTGTGAGGCAATATATATAGCGGATGACGATGATCCGTTTTATGATATAAATCGTTAGATAAACGAATTCGTTGAGCTAGAAGATCTAACGGTTAGGAGATAATACGGATAATTACTATCCTCTTAAAGGATACCTATTGTCCATTTTTATGTCTTGTTAGATCTTCAACGGTTGCACACCGGCTATGCTGATCTAACGATATATAATAATACAATTGTGTTTTACCTAATCAATCATACTAAAATTTCATATTTGTGTTTACCCTAATCAGACACACTAAATCTCCCTACTTTTCTCTACCAAATTTGTGTTTAATATTCTAAACTATTAGTTTTATTTCATTTATTTGTTAAAAGAAATAGTTAAGTTTTCAAGGGAAAAAGATATTGATTTAATTCAACAGTAGGGAGGTATCAAGACATGGAAATCAAATTTTTGGGAGGAAATATTGTGGAAGAATACTTAAGAACTTTTGGTTCACGTACAAACAGAACACTGAAGGAATTGAAAAACAGAATGAGCGCACTAAAAAGGGATGTTAAGAGATTCGCAGCAACTGTGGCGGCTTATTTAGAACTCACCGAGTGGATGGACCGAGGTCCTTAGCTATGTTAGTGCACTGGAGGTTTATAGAACACTTATGAGCGTATGAAAAATTCATGCAAGGCTTGAGCCAAGTTTAGCTCATTTCTTCGCCAGATGGAACTAGACTCACTTGTATGATTTTTTATCCACCATGGCTCGATTGTCTCGTTGTGTGAATCTGGAAGTTACAATAATGCGTAACTACTATTTCTTCTTTTGATTTTTTAATATGATACAAGTCACTACTTACTACTCATAAATTTGAGCATAGGGGAAGGTCCTTCTTTGACTACCAACTTTTAAGACCCTTTGCTCCCTTATAAAATATACACTGAAGGTGATGTGATTTATGCTATGTAATCGGTGAGAAGGGCCAAGTGGTAAGTGGTTTTATAAAAAAAAATTAATTACATTGTTCATATGAATGTAACATACCATTAATTTTTATCTTTTAAAAATTACAATACGCATAAGCTAAAATCAAATATCCAGAGGGGAAAAACGGGAAAACCATGGAAACATGACCAAGCACTCGAAATTTTGAGGCATAATTTAGAAGGTTGTGACTCGGAGACTATAAAAATACTACCATGTTCCAACAAGTCAATCGACCTAACCCTTGAGTTTTCATTCTCTATCTGATGATGATGGTAATTCATCACCTACTCCATGGGGTGATGATTCAACACCAACATCTACACGATTTTTTCCTAAAGACAAACCAAGGGGACCAGTAGAGATAAAAGTAAGGTGGAAATGAATAGGGTTAAAGTTACCAAACGAGGATGGAATAACATGTTGCAATTTTTTAAGAATAAAAAATAAAATAAATAAATAATGCAACCAAGGTCGAAGAGTGTGACATGATACGAAATTTAGTTGAACAAAAAGAAAGGGAAACCTTGGCCTGAGAAAAGGCGAAAAAGCTCAAAATGAAGAATTTGCCATCCTTAAAAAATAAATAGATAAAGACATGGAAATATTATTGATGGATCTCGACATATTGCATGACTGGAAAAAACGTATATTATTGAAAATGTAACATGACGTATGTCTTTGAATAGGATTTGATCCTCATCTATAATTTATTAGATATATTTCTTACTTCTAAGTCATTAAATTAACTAATGTCATGTTTAGTTTTTGTTTTTTAAATCAATGTATGATTAACATGTTTTAATATTAGTATGTGTTTTAGTTTTCAATCGGTGCACTATGTTTTGAAATTGATACAAATAACTGAAATAACATAAATAAACCATAATAAACGATATTACATACTAAAAGTAAACTCGATTACATTGAAATATTCATTCTAGATTGTATCCCGAAACTTTGTCCTTTAAGAGCTCATACAAATCATCATACTTAAATGGTTTATGAGTGTCTTCACGAAATTCGATTCGAACTCTAGTTTTCTGAATTATAAAAACAAAAAATTAGTTAGTATGACTATTAAAAATACTTCATATTTTGATGATCTCTTTATTAAATGAAATTTGAAAATACTTACTCGAGCTTTGTAAGATTCGCAGAATGATCTATGTTAACTCCAACTCAGATCGTAAAAAAAGTTTTGACTTCATTGTTGATCAAACTGAATCTTTTTTACAGAGATCTTAGTTCTATCATTCTCATTCCCGATAAGTTCTCCGAAGGCTTGAAATACACAGACCGAAAACGTGTTTCGTTCATTTGCAGGTGCTCTGAGAGTCACATAACTTGTAACACAAATCCAGGCTTCCATAACACCAACATCTTCTTCAATACATGATATATTTCCTTTAATAAAATGAATGTGATTGTACTTACGACTACACATTGAATTTTATTATATAGACAAATATAAGGTGTAATAAGTGATTTTTAGTAAACTACGAGACGAAAAAATATTAGTAATATAAAATAATAACGAGATGTATCAACAACAGTGATATAAAGTAACAACGAGATATCAATAACATTAATTTAGTGAGACGACGAGACTATCAATAACGGTGATTTAAAGAAACGACGAGACTTATCAATACAATAATTCACTAAGACAGAGCACATCCTTAGAAATGATCATATAATTGGTTCCTCTCTACCAAAATAACACAACGCAATTCTCAACATTCTTTTCTATATCTCCGAACATTTTCTTTTCATATTTTTGAAAGTTATGGTTTATAGATTTACTTCGGAGGAAGAAATGACCATCAGAACATCTTGGATGAACGTTGTCTTTCACATGATGTTAGGAGGTACCTAGTTTTTGGTATAAACTTTTGTATACGGGTCAAAGACAATTTAGTTGCTAGTCATAGGAATTCTAACCAAAGAAGTGTGCATGTTATAGGAAATAGGGTTGGAACTATAAAAAAAACAGTAAAATTGTATGTATCCTTCCAAATAGCTATTTATCGATTCCCGCCAGTTGGTTTTGCCGTTCAACACCATGTAAATGATTTTCAGTTAACTACACATCTTAAAACCCCTTCTTTTTATTGAATACTAATCAGTTTTTTCTTTGTTTCATATAGAAGGAAATGGGGAAAAGGTTGAAATTTCAAAGAAAATATCTAAATTTAAGTTTTATGAATGCTACTTAATCTTAAAGGATAACTTTCCGGAACTCAACCCGGAACTAACACCCCTTGATCCTCCGGGAGATTTCGATGGAGATTAAGACAAATACATGTATATTTTGTGGGTACATCTCTCTGTAAACCCTCACGAGACACAACTCGTCCACTAGAGTTTCCTAGTGGTTTAAATGGCTTGTTGCACATGCTAAATGTAATTGTGAATCCTACGAAAGTGAGTTAGGTTTTATGATATATTTGTTCTTTAAGTTTTTGTATTTTTCCGTAATGTACGATCATAACATATCTTGACTCTTTTATATATTGCGGTAATATTAATAATGAAAATAATGTTTTATTAGACTCGATCTTGGGCTCCAATTTTATATTAACAACTCTATCTTATGAGTTATTGGATCTCAACTGATATTTTTTCAAATATATATCTTATGAACAGTTCTGTTTAAAATGTTCGTATATTGCTTCACTCCAAACAACACACACCAAGATATATCTCTTCTGCTCTCCATGTCTTTTAAATATTAACTTTGTCAAATCAATCCTTTCAACCCTTATCTTCAAGTATTATGGCTAGCTATGATCCAAAAGAAGATTTAGTTATCATCAAAACTTGGGCCAGTCAAACATCTCATCGAGAAGTCCGGTTAAGAGCATTACCAATTGATACCTTCTGGAACCGAGTCTGCCACTATTATAATAGAGATTATGGAAATTCTCGCCAAAGAATAATGCAAAACATACATGATAGATATCAAGTAATCCAGGAAGGAGTAGTGGATTATATAGCCCTCCACATCGGCATTTTCATAAAGTGAAAGTTGTCTAGAATCAATAACAACGGAAATACTTGTAAAGTTTTAACCAGTTACTTTTTGATATTTTAGTTATTTTTCTTCCAACTAATAAACAATAAAGTTAATATTTGAATGTTGTAGGAGAGACTGACACAAATGAACTAGTCACAAGTAAAAGGAAAGGAATTTGAATTTAATAAGTGTTAACAATTTTTACAAAGAAAGTTCCCTGATTATCTTACCTGAGATTCCAATGAAGATTGAGACCATTATTTTAAGTAGTTTTTGTTGGTACATCTCTCTTTAGACCTTCACGAGATATAACTCGTCCACTAGGATCGCCTACTGGTTTAAAGGCTTGTTGTACCCGCTAAGTGTAACCATAATTGCTACGAAACTAAGTTAGTACAAGTTAGTTGCTTAAGTTTTTGTATTATTTTCTCAGTATACTATGATAAAAAAATCCTGAATTAAATTAATAAAAAAACATTACAAACCACATTACATGATATTCAGGAATTTCAAACTCCTAATTACTCTAAAACATAACGACACTTAAGCAGTTCATTCCACCAAATGACACCTAGGACATTTCCAGAAATGTTTTCCATATGACTCTTTCGCTCAAGGAGTGTGGCTTCAATATAAGTGCTACAATTAAGGTTTAAGCACTCAATCATTTTTGATCATTCAGTTTGGGAATTCCATATTAAGGTTGGACAATCCTTTTTTTTTTTTTGTAATCTTCTTTTCCACAATAGTAGCACTTTAACTTCTTCAATTTTCCTTTAATGTTGAAATTTTTACACAGTTCTTTGACATTTTCATCTTCTTTACTTTTGAGAACATCATCTAGCAATTGTGTTTGTTCACGACAGCTAGGAAATTGACATTGCAAATACCTAATCTTTTCTGATTGTAATTCAATGAGATTTTGATGCTAGGAAAAACTATTTGTGGACACTTACAATGCATCCAATGATATTACATCAGACTATGGTTATCCATGAAACATAATGGACAAACCTCTTTTGCTTCCATATGATTATTTTTTTACTTTGCTTATAGAGAACATATTAATGGTGTTGGTTGATAGTGCTTTGATTTGGTTATGTTTAGAAAAATTGATTTTTTATGTGATTTTATATGACAATATATAGCTGTTATATTTAATATAACTGTTGGAAGTTTTCAAAAAATAGTTTCGTTGGTAAGGATGAAAACAATAAATCCGTTCGTATCGAAATATGTGGTTTCAACAGAGAATACGTAGCCGTTTATATAACCATTGATATAGGCGTTGGTAATTTTTAAAAATTATACCGGTTGTGATATCCAATGCTCCTATATATACCCACTCATATCCATTTAAAAATCACACCTTACATAAAAAATATCTTACAATAATTTTTTTTTTTATTTCACTCAACGTTTTAGAAAAGTCGTTCAATCTTATATTAATTCAGTTGAGTTTACCTTAGAGGAAGATTTACCTCTTTGTCGGAACTTAGTAGCATATTATCCAACTAGGGGTCAAGAACGAATGCAAAATGGCTCAATGAGTATGAATTTTTGGAATAGCATGCATGAAAACTTCTGCACCGAAACCGATAACCCAATAACCATAATAAAGTTGGTTTTTCTGTCAGTCTATAAAAATAAGCAAGGCAATTCTCGAATTTACGGCTTTAACCGCTAATGTGAATCAATGTCGAATTAGAAATGAAACATATTATGAAATTGTAGCGATATCTCTGAAGGAATGACGAAGATGGAAATGATTAAATTTTCGATACGAAGCTCATTTCATCATCCTTAAGGGGATGGAAAACCCTTTTATGTTGATAGTTCCTCCATCATGTACTACTAGAAGATAAGGGCATTGTACTCTCAATTAAGGAATTGATGGAAAATACTCATTCGTGATTTTGGTTAAAATTATTGTGTTTACAACACACAAAATAAGTCGAATTAACGGTTGTAATTTCTTTTTTTAAATTATTTATATTCATACATCTCTTCAAATAACAGTAATTTAAAGATGAGAAAGAGACATATAAATAAGTTATCATAAGTATTTTTAATAAATTAAGGAGATTGGGAAAAGCCTATGAAGTGATTTACATAAAGGAAAACGATGTATGAATAAGCTGAAAGAAGTGAGGATTCAATAACTTGCCAATGAAGTGATTTAAAGTCACTATAACATGTCAGAATTTTGTGTTCATTCATTGAACCAAGTTTGAAACCGTATCAAGACTAAGTCTGACACTCAGTCCTAAGGGGTTCCCTAACATTATGCAATCCCTATAAATTAAGTTCTTCTACACCAAACAATACACACCAAAATCATTATTACATTTCACACCCCAACTCTTATAAAAATTTAAGTTGGTCAACTCAAATCCCATTGCATTTCCTATAAAAACTCATTTCATCTCATCTTACTGTAGCTAACAATACCTTTATAATAATGCCTTTGTATTCTGTAGAAGAAGATCTGGCAATCACAAGATCTTGGGTAAATGTTACGATTCTGCCTGAGGTCGATCTGCACTTAGTTCTGACCAATATCTTTCAGAACTAGTTTTACCACAATTATACAGATGAATTCAGAAATGTTCACTGTATAACATTAACAGGTACATAGGGTAGGGTTGTTGTGATAAAAAAAAACAGTGAGACATTACGTACGCTTGTGCAAAAGTACTTCCATAGATCATACCACATCTCCTTAAATGTCATCTAAAAGAACTGTAAATGGTTTTCATTTACTTACATATGTTAAAATATTGTAACTAAATACTAAACTTTATGTTTGCTTTATGTAGAAAGAATATGCAAAAATATTATAGTTTCAGGATACCAGTAAAGAATTCAAGTTTTATAAGAATTGTAAGTGATTTTCATTTACTTACGTATGTTAAAATATTGTAACTAAATACTAAACTTTATGTTTGCTTTATGTAGAAGGAATATGCAAAAATATTATAGTTTCAGGATACCAGTTAAGAATTCAAGTTTTATGAAAGCTACCTATTTGTAAAGACAACTTTCCAGAACTTGACCCGCATCCACATCCATGGATCCTCCCTTAGACGGAAACGGAGATTAAGCTAACTGCACGAAGAAGACTAGATTTTGTGGGTAGATATTCAATATATCCTCACCAGACACAACTCATCCACTAGGGTCACCTGCTGGTGTAAAGGCTTGTTGCACATACTAGTAGCTAACCGTGATTCCTACGAAAATGAGTTAGTCTTAGAATTAACAATAAGTCATTTTCTTAAGTTTAACAGTATTTTCACTGACTATCACCTATCATATGTTGAAATTAATAAACTTTGGATCTCCCTTAAAAATAATAATAAAATAAAAACTCTTCATAATGAATTATGAGCTACCGCATTAAAAACAAATTTTTTTTATCATACATCGTTTATAACTACCAGTTTTGAATACCTAATTTTCTTAAATAAACATAAACGATTCTTTTGTTCATCTGACGAGTTATTTCGTACGTCACTGCCTTAATTTCTTGTATCTAGTGATAGACACATTTTAGTGTCTAATTTGCACCTTAATTTCTAGTGAG
>JAJJMC010013110.1:3198590-3233841 GCA_023531435.1 Papaver californicum
TAAATCATTATTTTCTAAAATCATCACCTTCACAAGTTCGAGAATCGAATCTTTATTTACCACTTCTAAAATTACATCATCTAGCAAAAAAAAACTCTTAATACTTTGAGCACCATTTCCTAATTAACAGCAGCGGTGTAAGAGGGGTGTCAGTATAGGCGCTGTGTAAGCGGTGTGTAAGCTTAAAATGTCAAAAGGTCAAGCTAACCGATAATGGTTATCCGTTTTCCATTCTCTAAAAATAGAAATGAGTATCCATCTATAAAGCTAAAACGGACAATCGTTATCCGTTATTAACTTTTTCAAAACGAATAACCATAATCCGTCTACTAATTGTTCCCGCTTGGCTTCCCAAAGATCAGATAATCGTTGCCAGAATTAACCCTTTAGACCACGGTTTTATAAGTTGGGATAGGTTGGGAACATCCTTATAATTACACGGTAACTGCACGATTAAAATCATAAAATTTTATTATATTTTAGCCCAAACAAATTATAAAGAAATTCAAAAACGATATTTATTGAAAAATTCATATACGAAAAGAAAAAATACAAAAGATTTACTTCGGTAAAAATGAAATTTCCACCAAAATAAATGAGATTATCATACATTTATATCAACATAGTACTTTCATTATATTTACCTTATCTAGGGTAAGTTTGGGTTGCAATATTTATTTACTACTATCTTACTTACTTTAAAGGAGGCAAGGAGGATAAACAATGTGATTTTTTAGTTTTGATTTTAGGAGAAATTTTAGCCGTTGCTAGATTCCAAAAAAAAAATCGGCCGTCGGATAGATTTTCGTGTGAACTTCTAAATTTTTCTAACGGAAATTAGCAATACTTATATTTATTGCTAATTAGTGTCGTAAAAAACCGTCGCAAAAGTTAGGAAAGGAAATATACGTTCATAATTTTATCCTTATCTCATCTACCAGTTGACACCTATCTCTATAATTCCACGTGGATTAGGAACGTATATTTGTATTGCAAAAAGCTTGCTACAAAAACCGTCGCTAAAATATTTGAGGCGGTAATATCTGTTCTAAAACTATTGTTGATACTTTAGAGATAACCGTCCCCAATAACATCCTTATCTTTCTCATCTACTAACACATGCCCCTATATTCCACGTGCATTAGAAACGTATATTTTTATCCCAAAATATCATAATAAAATAATCGTTACTAAAAATATTTTAAAAAAAATATCAGTTTTAAGTTTGACACACTAAAACTAGATATTAAAACAGATTTTATAACTAGATATTAAAACAGATATTATAATAATTGTACGCCTCTGTAATGCTAGCCAATAAGGTATTCCACGGTTGTTTAATATTTCATCCTAGGGACAAGCACGGTCTGATTATATACATCACGTTTGTCGTGAAGCGAACTGCACAATGAACTTAATTTCTAGTGTTATGCCAACTAGTAAGTTCCAGGTGTTCACTCCAACCTCGTTTATGGAGGAATCAAAATATATCATTTTGACGAGCGAAGGGGGAAAGTGTGCAAAGGTAATAAAATTAAAAAAATTAATAAGAATAAGCTAACTATATTTTCTTTAAAAAAACAAAATTTAAATTGTCACAATAATTTTGTTTGTGTAATAACCAACGTATGCTTGGAGAAAAAAAAGTAACAACCACCGAGACGATTATATATTTTTCATCAGAATGATAAAATAATTATGGATTGAATAACTTTCACCATCACAAGGATGATAAAGGGTAGAGGTGTAAAACATACGACAAGAGATTCAGATGTTTTGTGTTGTGCTGTGTTGTGATATGCGAAAAGACGTGTTGTGTTGTATCGTGTTAGAAAGTGTGTTGTACTGTGTTGTGCCAGAAAAATGAACTTTTGCATCGTGTCGTGTCGGGTTGTGTTGTGTCGACACATTTATTTTATGTTTTCTAAAAAGTGTTTTTTCAAATATTTAAAGATTATACTCCCTCAGTTTCTAAAAAATAGGCTTGTTTGATTTTGCACAAGAAATAAGAAAACTAATAATTTTAACTCATTTTTCATGTTTTTCCCTAATTTAACCTTTAAAAAAGTGGTCCCTTGATATTTTAAAAAGAAAAAAAGAGAGAGAAAAGGTCTCATAACTTGTTAAAGGAGAGAGATGTGGTCCCTATTGTGAGCAAAGTAGTAAAGTTATAATATTTGACTTTTCATTTAAGAAACCCAGCCTATTCTTTTGACATACCAAAAAAAAGAAACCTTGCCTATTTTTTAGAAACAGAGGGAGTATGTAATACATATTATAGAAATAAGTCAACATAACGAGAATAAAATGTCAAAAATAGTCTAGTATAAAGAATTTTTTGTGAAATATACATGAAAAGTGATGTATTTTACCATGTGGTAATGTTTTATGTATGTAATGACGTACTTTTTTAGTATACCGTGTTGTGATGTGCCACATGCTTATCCTTGCAACGTGTTTTGATGTGCCCATTTATCTGGAATAAGATTTAAACGACTGTTTCTTTTTCCTGGAAAAACGATCGTTTAAACGATCAAGCCTATGTAGCGTGCCCGTGAGGATCACCGATATCCGTGTCTAAATAACACCGATAGATAATAAAAAAACGGCGTTATTTAGACCAATTATAACTATTTTCACGCACGTTATAATCGTTTTTCTAAAGTTGAATTTTACGTTTTTTTTTCTTCTAAATAACATTTTAGCGTGAGTTTTTTAGACCGTTTTTTCGATTTTTACATCTGTTACAACATTTTTTTAGAAAAAGAACATAAAAATATTTTCATACCCAATTTTGTATTTCTAAAATTAAAGATTAAAAATTAGAATTAAAATCTTCAAAATAAAAGAATTAAATAACAAAATATAAAGAACGTTGTAACAACGTTATTTAAACCCGTTACAACTGTTTTCACGCATGTTAAAACCGTTAGATAAAAATTTCAAATCATAAATTATTTATTTTTGCTATTTGTTATCCCACCTGTTATTAAAAAAAACGTTAAAAAACCACATTTTTCCCCTAAATAACGAGTTTTTCGCCCGAAACATGTTCGCACCCGTCAAAACACGTTATAACGGTTATGACCATAGGTTGTGGCCCGACCTATGACCCGTTTTTCAAACCTTAGTCTAGTATAACATAACACATTAAACTAACATGTTGTGTCGTACCGTATCAAATCACGTGTTATATTATGATGTGCTTAAATTTTAACATGATGTGTTATAAACGTGCTTGCATAACACATTTTACACCTCTAACAAAGTGGTTTAGACAGACCTCACCGTTTAGAGGTTGAGAAATTCAGTTTTTCCTAACCGCCCCAACCAAAAAATACCTTAACTCGGTCAGGCATAGATGAAACACTAAAACACTGTCAGGTATATATGTTGTTTGCTTGTAAAAAAAAATGAATACAACCCAATATAAATGGCCATTCGTAGATTGTGGAGTACTACATTTTCAAACTAGGTAAAAATACAAAGAAGAACAAGTAACCTAATTAAATCCAAAAGAATTTTAGTTTTTAAATTAATATACTCACTCCGTTTTAGTAAAAGAGTTACTTTCTCTTTAAATTTTTGTTCCAACAAAGAGTTACTTTCATTTTAATATAACAAACTTTCAAAACTACCCTTATTATTTTAAGAAATGTTATTATTCTCATCATAAAGATATATATAGTATTAAACTTTTTGTTAGGGTAAATTTAAAAATAAATTACAAAAGTTATTCTCTCTCATCTTGCCTTAACAATTGTGCAAATAGGAAAAGTAACTCTTTTCCTGAAACAGAAGGAGTATTTGTCAGTAAAATAAATGCTAAAATGTAGAAGTACTAATTAGCGATGTGAAAGTCCAATCGCAAAGAAGGATCTAGAGTCTTGTTATTAGGAGAAATAAATGAATGTGGGGAGACAAAGAATATGGACGAAATTAAATTTTATAATTTCGTAAGGCATAAAGATTGGCTGATAGGATTTCTTTTTTCAAATTATTTTTATAGTTAACTTAAAGTTGTTTTATTAAATTTTTCCGAAATTCATCAACCAAACCAGTTGACGAGGAAAAAAAATATAATTGAAATGCCAGAATCAAGAAGGTCATCCAATTTAGACAAGGCAGAATTATTGATTCTAATCATCAAAACCTTATACGTGGTTTCGTTAGTTCTCAAAAGTTTGATATTTCCTTTTCCTTTTCCTTCCACCGTAGGAATTAAATACATACACAAAAAAACTGGACACTTAAACTCAGGTGATTATACAAATAGGATGCCATAAATCAGTAGAAATTTAATAATCACAATCTTTTTTAACATCTTGCATGATAATAATAAGGTTTGATTATATAATTTATTAAAACAATTTAAGTTGTCAATCTCAATAAATCAAATGATAGTTTTGTTGAGTTTACTAAGTTAAAAGACGAGAGAAATAGATAATAAAAATAGGTTAAAATTTAGGATTTTATGACGATCAAATGTGGTATAGCCGTATATGAGTTTTTATTTGGAAAAATCACAGTATTTTGAGTGTTTAGGTCCGAGTTAATTCTTTTATCCAATAGAATTAAAATTTTCAACTTTACCCATACTTTTTTCTCCTCACATCAATTTATTTTTATTTCCTCATATTAACTGGACTCCAAAGAAGTAGTAGGAAAGCGGGGTAAATTAAACGCTCGGTTCATCACCTTAAACACCTAGTAATTGCTTAATACTTTAAGTAATAACTAAGAAATTGATCAATGACTTGATCACCTCCTTAAACAATATTATCTTCCAACATACATTTAGTATCATTAATTTTATTTTAATATCATTTTAATCCAACTAATTTATGTCAAATGCACATTTAACTCTGTCCTCTTAGCATAACAGACTCCACAGTAATGGAGTTATGGCTGCACATACCTAAACCAACCCGACCTACACCCGTCAATTTTGACCCGATCCGTCGATGAACGGATCGGGTGCGGGTGATAATATCCTTTATCCGCCTTCTGGCGGGTCGGGTACGGGTGACACCTTCTTTCACCCGACTTATCCGTCCAACCCGTCGAAAATCACACGTGAGTTTAGCACGCGTGAGGGATTGATCTGTTTGTAAAATTGTAATCATTCGATCGATGAGAAGAACAAAATTGTTCTTCGTTTTTCCCTTTTTGTTACAAGTTACAACTTACACAGGCGAAAGGCGAACAAAATCGATCAGGTAACACTCTTTCTTCATGTTCGTTTAATCAGATTTGAACTCCCATTTTTGTTAAGTTTGTGGGTGATTAACACTCTTGTTTTGACTGTTGCAGAGACTATCTAACTCGAAGAAATAGTTGCAAACCTTCATGAAGAAATACTTGAAGAAAACTCAAAAATTTGAATCAAATTTTACGTCGAAACAAGTAAGTAAATGGAACCCAAACCTTCATTTCCCATGAATCACCTAATGTTTTGTATTAATTTGTAAATTGATGGAATTAAAATTTTAGGGTTCAGTAAAATTTGGGTTTTTTTTTTCTTTTTCTGTAATTTAGGGTTTGAATACTTTTCCGTTGCTTCAGGGTCTTATTTGATACTCATAAATCCCCAATTCCAGCTGAACTGAAAACGCATTTTGAACCTAGGTAGTTTGAGTTTTAGGAGCTGGTTATCATTCTCCTTCAGGTATCCATTTCCATCCCTCTTTGTCTTATTTTCTTCATTTGTTGATTCTTCTTAACACTCATTGAATGACTGAATGCTTCAAATTTTTCAATTGGTCTAAGATTTGTTGTAGTAGTTGTTGTTGCTTTGTCTGTTACCCTCAAGGCTATCATAAACTCGATTTGTTGCTTCTACCGATTGTTTCCATTTGTATCCATTGCTGAGAGCATTTTTGTGTGCTTACGCATGTGCATCGTCTTTTGCTCTAGTTGGCATTTGACGCCAGATTTTTTCCCTGACAAGCTTCTGAACTCCAACAGTTCTAGACCTAGTTTAGTCTTATATCTGGATATATTTTGTGATTGGATTGACTCTTGAATTTGAAAACTTCTCTAATTGTGAAATGGGTTTATAGGGCATCAATTGTGAAACCCTAAATTGGGGAGAATATGAAAAAATGAATTCGTTGATGTTTATTGTTGTACTTCTGGATCCACGAGAGAAAGAACAAGGATTGTATGTGACTTTTGAAGATTTAGTTTCGCATTACGACCCTGTGACAAAACAAAGAATGGTAAAAGCTTGGGTTGATAAAGTTAAAAAGGATTTTAATGAACTGTTCGCAGCTTATAAATTAGAATATATAAATATTGAAAGTGTGATATCTTCATCCGAGTCTGTAGCTAACACTAGTTCTACTTCTACTCAAGGTTCTTCTGGTTCTAGCAAGGCTAAGTATATGGAAGGAAGAAATAAACGCAAAAGCCAATTGAGTACTGTGGAGGATCATAGGAGATCTTAGGTGGAAAGATACTTGGCTGAGCCTATCTACTCTCCAACCAATGAGGATTCTTCTTTTGATATATTACTTTGGTGGAAGCTCAACTCTGCGAGGTTTGACATTTTGCCACTCATAGCCAAAGATATATTTGTTATACTTGTTTCTTCTGTTGCTTCTGAATCAGCTTTTAGTACCGGACGAATTTTGGATCCTTTTCGAAGTTCCTTAAAGCCTAGAACACTTGAGGCATTAATTTTATTGCAAAATTGGTTACGTACACCAATTGACATGAATTCTTCTAGCCTTGGAGCCGAGGAGGAGGAGGTTGATGTTCTTGAGTCGGGTATAATTTGTACTTCATGGTTCTTAACTTCTTATACTATTATTACTATTGGTATTTTTAATTTTTTTCATTCTAATTGTTCACTTCTTTTGTTGCAGAGCTATTTGGTAACCTTGCTGCTACTTCCATCATCATAGATGATGATTGATTCCTATTCGGTGACCTGGATGGTGTTGCTACTAAGATGACCTTGTTGCTAGTTGGGAAATATCGTAGAATTGTATATTAAAACTTTAATTTTATTGTATAATTTTGAATGTTGAGACTTAGATTTTAAGATGATCGATTGTTGGTTAAAATGGTTTATTAGGTGTCGCGCGTGAGGATCAAAAAAACAGCCAAACTCTTTAAAAAAATTCATCATTTCTGAATGGGTGACCCGCACCCACCCGCATCCGATCCGATCCGACGTCCTGACGGATTGGGTGCGGGTGAGACTAAACCCGATCCGACCCACCCGATGTGCAGTCCTAAATGGAGTCGTGTTTCGATTTTAATACCGTCTTGTTAAAGATAATCAAACAACATTTTAAATAATTAAAGTTAACCTTAACCCGACATGATCCCTAGATTTATCGTACTCGCACTAGCTCGTCCTTTCGCAAACCTTAAATTTTAGTTTTCTAAAATAGATATAAAAAGAACTCTCTTTAAATGACTCTTGGAAAAGTGAATCAAATGATAGTCTCAGAATATGTGGGAGAAGGACAAATGTTTTTTTATTTAATTTTAACTAGACATGCTAATGCTAAATCAATAAATGCTAATCACAGATTAATAAAAAATAAATTAAAGGATATTACGATGATATGACCTACTTTGACTTTATTACTTTAATTTAATTGTAGGTGAGATTAGTGTGTTTGTTGTGTGATTAGAAAAGAAATTTAGACTTAATTAAGAGAGATTGGTGGTGGAGTTATTAACCTACTTTGACTATATGAACTTAATCTGGATTGGATTTGAACTGGTATAATGGACGTGTCAAAATTAGATCTGATAATGGAAAATTTTGATTTGATTTTTTTTTTTAACAGAAAAATTGATTTGATTTGGGCGATAGAAAGAACAATTTTTTGTCTCAATTCCATTTGAAACTGAACGCTAATCCTTTTCACACTAAACCAAAATAAGAGGTTCATGTTATCTTATTCTCTCCATCCACTTTTTGCAAAACAGGTTAGAGCAGGTATTACGGTGGAAACCTCGCACACGGGTTTATGAAATTACAGTAAAACCTCTATAAATTAATAATGTTGGGACCGAGCTATTTTATTAATTTAGCGAGATATTATTATATCGATAAATTAATAATTTATTAATTTAAAGAGGTTTTATGTATTACCTTTAAATTTCCAAGTCCAATGTACTAGTTACAATGTATATTAGTTAGAGATGAAAAATAAATTACAAAAACAAGTTCCAAGGCACATTTTATGAATGTACATTCACAAATTAATTGAATTTGTCAAGTTCATTGTTTTTGAATAAGTAAAAAGTTAGCTCAAGTGATTTAAACGATGTAAATTTTGGGGAAGACATTCGTGAGCTTGAGAACTTGATTATAGGTATGCATTATCGGCACAAAATGGATGTGAATCACTTGCTAGATTATCCTGGTGAAAATAATGAATGTTACGAGGTTCAAAGCATTGAAGAAATTGTGGCGGATACCATTCAAAATCCGGTCGATGACGAAGTTGAGGATGATTCAATAGCTTTGGAACCGGTCACTCGGAAAGAAGCATTGCAAGCGGCAACAACTCTTCACAACTTTTTGTTGCAATACGAGAAGACAATGCCCCAACTCTTAAGTGCAATGAGGAGATTTAAAGATGAACTCAATATAGATTTGAAGTTCAACAAAAAACAAATGACTATAGATTCATTTTTTCCTAGACAATCTTAGAATTTGGAATCTTTTAGTAATTATTAATTTATAGTTTCATTGGGACCAATATATATACACTGGGATTTCAAAAAAGTTATTATCTTATTATTTTATCGATTGGGGTCAATTTTATACTGGTCCCAAGTTGGGACTGGACAAATTATTAATTTTATCGAGGTTATTAATTTATCGAGTATTAATTTATAGAGGTTTTATTGTAGTATGGGGGCTTTCCATATAAAAAAAATTACTAGTTAATAAAATCAAAAGCCTCGTATTCCAAATATTTTTATAATAATTAAATTATTCATATTTAATTAGTAATAATTATTTAATTAATTAATAAATTAGATTAATAAAATGGTATTACAACTAACGAAACCAAACCAGATTTAAGTATATTGTTTTGATGGGAGGAAAAGGTAGAAGAAAAAAGAGAGAAATTTTTGGAGATCTTTTGAAAAATTTAGATTTTGATTCACTCAACCAAAATAAGTGGTTTTAATGAGAAATTTGATGTGGGTGAATCCTTATATGATAGAGATTTACATCCCAAAGTGGTGATGGTGAATCTCAACCAAATGAAGAAACAAGTAGTCAAGTATACCTCTAACTTAGCCCAAATGTCTTTTTTATTGCCAAAATTGGTTAAAATACGTAAAAAGAATGAAATTTTTAGCTTTTCAGACCGGTTTACGGTTGAGTTTTCCTCTTCTAACCAACTGTAAGACATATTTACGGTTAGGTTACGAGGAACACATAACTGTAACTGGGTAAAATTTGAGAAAACCCTATCGTAACACATTTATGGTTGGGTTTTTGGAATTTCGAATCCAACCGTAACTCATTATATGCATGAATTTATTTAATGATATTTGTCGCATCAGTTATGGTTGGGTATTCAAAAAATTATCCAACCGTAGATCTACTTACAGTTCGGTTTGTTATTTTAATTCCAATCGTAAATATTTCAGTATTCTGCTTTTGGTTCTTACGGTTGGGTCTTAAAAAATATCAACCGTAAGCCGTTTTAAGGTTATGTTTGTTGGTTTATTACGAACCGTAAATATGTTGGTTTTTGGGTTTTACGGTTAGGTCTGATGTTTTTTAACTAACCGTAAAGTATATTTTTACGTATTCTATAGACTAATGTTATGATATTGTTGGTGCAACGCGTGCTTGTACCTCACCCAGTGGATGATCAGCCTGCTGTAAACGATATTCTAACTGAAGATACTACCGATCATTATTCAAACGATTAGGTAGGTTTGTAATAGATATGTTGTTCATTCCTTTGGACCATATTGTTAAGATTTTTTTCTTTCTAACTTTGTGTTCTTAGACTATGTAGATATGGAAAAACAAAGACGATGCATGTCTCTTATTAGGTTACATCCTTGAAAAGAAGTGAAAAAAAGTTCTAAAAGTGATATAGAGTGAAGTACTACAAGTGCCAAAGGACCTAAGGCCAAAAAAAGTGAAGAAAGCACGACGAAAATGAACTTTTGCTCATGGAAGCTAGAATTGATAAAGGCAGCCACCCAGGCCTATCGAATTACTCGGGGCAGTCATAATTCATAAGGGCCCTAGAGCATCCTATCGAGAGCATATACTCCGGTGAATTCCTCATGTCATCACATACCATAACGATGATTATGTAAATACTACTCAAAGAATAACCTAATGCAACATGATATCAAGTTTAATCCTCCGCGAGCTTTAAGTTCTGTGAATTAGGCTCATCAATGCAATAGATATACTACGAGTAATCTATTTAACATAGGTCAAGATTCGACATGCAATCACACAAAGGTTTTGAATACAATTGGTAATCACAATATGCTACCTATGAAAGGTTTATCAACAATTATGTATCTCAAAACCCTAGTCTAGCAGTAGATATGCATTCATGGTTATTTAGTAGTGATCCTAAACAGACATTCACACAATCATACCCGACGATAATAATTAGTAAAACAAGAACGATAATGATTTAATTAAGATAACAAAACTAATATATTAATTTAGTAACATGTTTATGATATCCAACTACATCCTTAACCAATATGAAAGGTTTAGTTCATCATGGATTTCTCAAAATCCATGGAAAATATTGAATAAAGCAAGTGAAGCAACCCCTAGAAATTGTGATTTTCAATCGCAACTCCAGACCCTAGCTCCTTGTTCTCTTTGTTCTAAAGAAGCAATTTCGTGCAGTTTTGTGCACGTTTTTGAGAGCTAACTTTTTCTAGGGTTTTTGTTTTTTTTCCATTGTTTTAATCAATTTAGGTTGATTAAAGATGGAGATTTTGATTTATCCCTTTCCAAATATATCTTCAATTGCTAAAACTAGCAAGGATTCCATAAACCCTACTTCAGTAATTAATCAAAGTAACAATCTTTCTTATGCAGAGTTATTGAAAAAAAAGTCCTTACAACTTCGATTGATCTCAAAGCCCTACCTAAACCAACGTCAAAGCAAGGTAAACCTTCTTTGAAGATTCCATTAGAGTTTTTTAAATAAGGTTGTGAGGTTTGGAAATTCAGTCTCATATGAAGATTAGATTTTTAAGGTCTAGTCTTTGATGATGTTAAAAGATCTCTTCTTGATGAATGGAGAATTGAAGAAAATATGTGCATATTCATACCAATGACAAAGGGTTTCTTTATTATCAAGCTTTTTCCATTAAAAGATAAGGAGAGGATTCTCAATAAGGAAGCTTGGATGGTTGAACAACATGTTCTCAGAATTCAAGAATGGTTTCCAAGTTTCAATCCGGAAAGACAACGGATTTTTTTTTATAAGTCAAAAAATTGTATTAATGAATAGCAATATTTACAAAAAAAATTACAAGAAAAGAGGTCAAAAAGACCCCAAAAACTTATAAACTATTTAAATCTAAAATAAGATACATTCGGGTATTCTACATAAATTAGAAACTCCGGTCTCCCATCAAAACTCATTCCTTCACCATTAGAAACAAGCAACCTTTATTAGCCATAGCATCAACCGTAAAATTAGCCTCTCTAAAAATATGCTCATATCGGATAGAAGTATAACAGCTCTGAATAGCAAACCAACATTGCTTAATAAACCAAGGTAGATTCCCAGTTGTGATAGCTTGGATAACACTCTTAGAGTCTGATCGGATCAATAAATTCTCCATTTTCCCATTTTAAAGCCCATTCAAGACCCACCATAATACCGTACTATTCATCCAGATAATTTGTAGCATTACCAAGACAACTACATAAAGCTCCCAATATAACACTTTGCGAATCCCTCGCAACAATACCTGCATCAGTAATCCCTGGATTTCCACGCGATGCACCATCACAACAAAGAAGAAATTCCCCCTCATTCGGTGGTTTCCATAAAAATGCAATTGGAGTAAACACCTTCACATGCCTATGAACTACTTTAAAATAATTCAGGATATACAAATCAAATACAATATTGAACATATTTCCTTTTAATCTTCTTGAATACTCATGCACCAACCGAAAAAATCTCTTCCTCATCAAAGGCCAAAAAGGCTTCTTCTTTCCATATACAATTGAGTTTCTCATCCTCCATAATTAAGACCGAATCACTAAGTTTGTAGCCATCCACAAATCTTTCAACATAAGCTTTATAAGAAATAGTTAATGCATAGGTAGGAGTTAGATCAAAAATACCTTGAATCCATTGTCACAGCCTCCTAGCAAAACATCAACTCCAAAGAATTCTAGGAAAGACAACGAACTTCTCATAATACTGTGTGGATTATTGAATTATGGATTGAACTTTTTTTATTATCTTTGGGTCAAATTATAAGAACACCAATTGTTGTAGATGAAAGAACTTTTAATTATGAATATGAGTAGTTTTCCTATGTTCTTGTTGACATTGATTTTCCAAAAGAGCTTTCGGAGGAAATAAATTTTAAAGCAGGTGGGAGGAATTTTTTACAAATGGTTGATGTCTCGAATAAACCGAAATATTCTAATCATTATAAAATTATTGGACATGTTTTTAAGGAATGTAAAGTAACCATTAAGTTATTTAAACAATCAGTTGAGCTAGAGGTGAAACATGATCCTAAAGTGGTTCGTAATGAGGCTGTAGTGCAAAAAAAAATTCCAACCCGTCAAAATCGAGATGATGGTACATGGCAACAAGTTCGTGGTAAAAGAAGCATGGAAAATTTAGTTTCTGTAGCTTAAAAAGATGAGGTTGTTTCACGGAATCAGTTTTAAATTCTTCAAACCAGCGATAAATTTAAAGAAGGGGAAATTGATAGTGTAAAAACCAAACATCTTGAGGAGGGTATTGCAAAGGCAGAGGCTGCATTCCGTATGATATTAGCTGAACTAGCTAGAAAGAAACAAGCTGCTTTGGATTAT
Organism: Papaver californicum; assembly: GCA_023531435.1. NCBI lineage: Eukaryota > Viridiplantae > Streptophyta > Magnoliopsida > Ranunculales > Papaveraceae > Papaver > Papaver californicum. The sequence goes on from JAJJMC010013110.1 coordinate 3,211,639, forward strand.
AAGGCTATGGTTAACGACTCTACTCCTAAATTGGATGATATGTATGTTTCTAATACTATGGCAATGACAAATTTGGGATTCTTGAATGTGAACTAGGCTTTAGGAATGAAGAGGAAAAGGTGGAAGTACATGTGAGTGAGTCTGAAGATGAAATGGTAATGGAACAATATGATAAATATTCTATGGCCTCAATGGCTCGGGGAGATATTGATGCTCAAGAACAAGAGGAAAAGGCGAGAAAATAAGCTGAAAGAAAAGTGAAGAAACATGCTTTTATAACGCTAAGGGAACTGGCGTGACTTTAATTGGGAAAGTGGAACCATGTTTGCATAAGGAAACTAATCAATTAGACCCGTCAATGTTAGACACAAACAATTTTAGTAAGCCTGGTGGTGACTTGGAGAGTGGTAAAGACGTGGTTAAGGTTAAGGAATTTGATTTCAATACGGTTCCTAATAAATTGGAACCCGAGAAGAATAAGGAAAGTAGGGGGAATTCGGACTTCAACAAAGGGAATAATTGGGGCATAAAGAAATTTAGTTTTACTAAATATTTTCAAACCAACGCTATAAATAAAGATGGTATGGGAGGTTCCTCAATTGACGCTGGTGGGACAGTAAATCCTAGTTTGTGCATGAGTTTGGACAAGAAATTGTCTCAATGAATTTCAAATGTTAATTTAGGTAATAACATTTTTATTGAAATAACGAAATCCTTATTGTGCAAGGACTCTTCTAAAATTGATTTAACAAAGGGTTTAGACATTGATAAGGGCTTGGACACCAATGGGCTTGGTAGCATAGTTCTAAAGGATTTTTTCCTAGGCTTTTAAAAAAGAAAACTCAAACCTCAATTAAACTTTTTTCTGGTAATTATGCTTCTAATGAAGATGAATATAATGATTCATTTGATAGAATTGAAAATTTTGATTTGGATACGATATTCTCTAAGAGTAGATCATATAGAATTAGTAATTATAGAGGGCGATTGAGAAGAGTAGGTACTAGGCGTTTGTAGCTGGTTCTCTTTTTCTTTCTTTTTTATTGATGTTTTTTAATTTGTGTTGAGTCTTTGACTCTGTAATTATCTATGTAATTATAGTTATTTAATTAATATATTTTTAGAATTACCAAAAAAATAAAATGTTCTTCTTGTTTTATTATGTAAAAGTCATCTTCTTAATGTCCTGGATGTCTCCTTATATAGTATCCACGAAATCTAGGTTTAGAATCCTTCCACGACCGTGTTTTCTTCGTTTTAGAAGCCTACATAGGTGCCAAATACCCTAGTTACAGTCGAGTCCAACCCAACCAAAATTCTGACAAGAAAATCATGTCAAAATCACCAGACTTACGGTTGGGTTTGAGTCCAATAAACCTATCCGTAATTATTCCTGGACATATTTTTATATTTCACCATTTTGGTCATAACTCCCTCATACGATGTACGATTGGCCTTATTCTTTTTGGGTTGGCTTCATCTTTCAGTTATCTACAAGATGGAAATGAAAAAAATCTTAATATCTCTTCAAATAAATTTAAGGTTAGGTCCAACCCAACCGTAAATATTCCTGGAATTTTGTCTTCAAAAGTCATTTCTTTTACGGTTAGGTCTTGGGATACTTTCCCAACCGTAAATCTTCCTGGAAATTATTTTCAAGAGTTGTGCTCCAATCTTATAACTCCTCCTTTTCGTTCCTAAATGAATCATTTCCTCTTCTTAGCTCTTTTAAACATCATTCCCTTGATTTCGGATGATTCGCCTAAAAAAACAAATAAAATGGAAAACAAGAGTAATACAAGGTAAAATGCAAGAAATATAGCTAAAACAAGAATGAAATTGACACTAAAAACATGTAGTATATTGAGCACCTACCACTAATGAAGATCCAAACAAGCATTTAATTGAATTTCATAACATAGTCATGGCCATGTTACTTAAGGATACTGACACGGATGAAGTCACGTTACGAGATTTTCCATTCTCTTTATGGACGCTGCTAAGAAGTGGTTATAATATCTAACTTCTGGCAGTGTCACAACTTGGAATGGTTTGAAGAAACTCTTCTTAGAGAGATACTTTCATGCATCAAAGGAAACTCAGATTCGAAAAGAGATTTGTAGCATTAAGCAGATGGCATGGGAGACATTGTATGAATGCTAGAAACGTTACAAGAGATTGGTGTCTGGCGATCAATTCAGTGATTTATTGATCATGCAGTACTTCTATGAGGGTCTTCAAGCAAGTGCCATAAATCTTCTCGGTGCTGCAGGTGGTGATGTATTAGTAAACAAAACAGTAGCTCAAGCTAGAGAGTTAATTGAGAACATGGAAGCAAATTCTCAAAAATGCTCAAGCCGTGGGTCAGAACCACTCGTCGGAAGAGTTAATGAAGTGAGCGAAGTTTCTAAACTTCGTCATCAAATGAGCAACATGGTAGCAATGATGCAACAAATTACAGCCATGGTGGTGCCATCATCTACCCGAGGCTATGAAGAAGGAAATGATCAAGTCAATGTTATTTCCCCAAATCAGCAGAGACAACGGTAAGATCCTTATTCTAATACATATAACCAGGATAGAAAGATCATCCCAACTTCATCTATGAAAGCAAGAAAGTCAAAATTCCAGGACTCATTTTCAATTCTTCTAGTGGTTTTCAATACCAAGTATAACAACCACAACCAGTTCAGAATTCAGAGTCATCAGAGATGCTTGCCATGATGAAGAATATGATATCACTGATGCATTAAAATCAACAGACGACTGATAATCCAATCAAAGAGCTACAACCATATATGAGTATTATGGCAAAATAGATCAATCAGTTAAAGGCACAAAATAGTAGGAAACTCCCTTCTTAACCTCTTAACCCGGAAGAATTGAGTTATTTCATTAAACTATGCATTACTTCTAACCATAAAAACTTTTTACAAAATTGAAAAACAAGGATTTTTACGGTTGGGTTTTATACAAATAAACCGAACAGTAATAAAATTACGGTTGATAAACCCAACTGTGAGAAACATCTTCATCTTTTTAAAAAAAAAATTACGGTTGTGTTTTATAAATTCTTAAACGTAACAGCTTCAAAAATTCCCGTTACGATTAGGTTTTGAAGAATTCCTAAACATAACAGCTTAATAAATTGATATACAGTTGGGTTTTGAAGGTTGCCTAGGCGTAAATTTAACTGAAAACTTAATTTTTTCCAAGATTTCAATCAATCTAACACTTTTCAAACACAAAAAAAACATGGGTTTGTCGAATCATACCTGAAATAAACCGTGCGTTCTTGTTGAGAAGTTTGAACAAGACCACCGATTTGTTCTTGGATTTCTTGATTAGGTTGGTTAGGTTGTTGTTAATTTCCACCACTGTTGTTATCAATACATTTATTAGGATTCTTCATCTTTACTACACAGTTTAATAGACGATTATAAGTTTTTTGAATCACCGATTAATCGAAGACGCTGAATTTTTATGGGAAAAAATGAAAACGGGGAGAAGAAACATTTACGGTTCAGATAAGACAAGGAGGTGAAATGAATTAGAGATTAGTTTTTTTTTTTAATTGTTTAGGTTTAGTAGATGGAAGGATAATTTAGACTTCTTATAGATGGAAGGGTAATTTAGACATTTGTTATTGTCTTAAGAATCGTCTAACCAACTACTTAGCCACCGTGAATCCTTGAGAAGCCCTTTTATTGATTCCATAAGACCATATATGAGGGTTCTTATAGTGAGCATGTTTCCTCACGTTTGGTATTTAGCAATGATCAATCATAATGGTAATAAAATTTGGTGGATCGTACTCCGTTCGTTTCTCAAAATTACTTATTTCAAAATTTAAAAAAAAAATGTTAATGTAACCTAACAGTGATGACTTTAATTTTTTGTTTTTTGAAATAGAGTTTCTTACAATTGGGTTGTATACAAACGAATCACACTGTAATAAAATTATGGTTGATAAACTCAACCATGAAAAAACATCTTCATCTTTAAAGAAAATAATTACGGTTGGGTTTTATAAATTCTTAAATATAACAACTTCAAAAATTCCAGTTACGATTGGTTTTTGAAGAACTCCTAAACGTAACAGCTTAATAAAATGATATGAAGGATGGGTTTCGAAGATTGCCTACACGTAAATTAAACTGAAAAACCTAATTTTAAAGGTTGCCTACATGTAGTTTAATATTTGGTGTTTTGCACGAAAATTTAATAAAAAAGATTAAACAAAAAAATTGTATAAGAAAACAAAGGTAAAATAAAATAATAATAAAAAAACTAATAATGAATAAAAATATTTGTAAAAGTATTGATAAAATAAGTAAAAATAAAAAAAATATAATAAGAAAAAGAATATTAAAACTGTACATTCAATAGTCAAACTAATGTTTAAAAAGAACAAATTAAAAATATATTTGATTATATATTTACTCATGGGTGGGGTAAGCTCTTCTATTCTGGTTCATGGGTTCTCTTGGCTATATGGTTCATCCGGGGGAGAGATATAAATAAAATATACGGTCAATCTTGGTTATCGGTGTAAATAAAAAAATTTGATTTTTTTAAACATTGAAAAAATAAATTAAAGAAAAAACAAAAAGAAAGTAAAAATAAACGAAAAATATTTGTTGGTAAAAAAATATTCTTATAAAAATAATAATATAAAAATAAAAATAATTAAGCAATTATGTTGTGTGATTGGATTCATGTCAAATACCAAATTTTGAATGCAATCTTTTAACTACTCCCTTTTATTGTACTGTATCCTTCAATTACCTCATATTAAAGCTACGGACCCTTAAAAGACACTGTGAATAATTTATTCTTACATTTTATTACATAGTCCGTGGTTGGTGATGGCTATTTTTTTGCCCACTAGGTGTACACTTCAAATATCAGTCAGATGAATATAAATCTAGCATGTCTAACATAAATAATATCTTAGTTCCCTTGCACTTCCAACGGAACGATCTCGTCCAGTTCTTCACTTTCCTCCATAATGGCTGCTACAAAGGTTGGTTCTCCCTTCTGAACTCCGTTCTAGCCGATAATGCGCTTGAGAAAGTCTCCTTGGTCCGGATAGCTGAGATCACACAAGGGGACTTCTCATATCTAATGATGACTACTCCGAGGCAAGGCACCATAGCTACTTTGGCACGATCTAAGAACTCCATCCCAAGGATAACTCTGAAATCGTCATCTGCACCACCATAAAGTCAGTAGTCCCTCTACATGCACAAACCTTCATGTCTACCCCCTTGTCCGCTCTATGAACCGGTATGGCTGCTGAGTTTACTGCCTTCATTGTGCTTGAGTCTGCCTCGACCTTCAACTTCAACCTGTCAGCTTCTCCCTTAAAGATGAAATTGTGCGTTGCACCCGAGTCGACCATGGCCTTGGTCTTGTGCTCGTTCAGACTTATGTCCACATACATAAGTCCCTTGTTTGTACTCTTCTTTGGTGATGGTTTCTTTGCTTCAGGATGGCTTTTGATTGCACTCAACCGAATGACTCCCAAGTGTGAGTCTTCGTCCTTCTCCTCCTGTTCCGCAATCAAGGTGTTGAGCATATTTTTCTTGGGACAACTGTAAGCAAGATGGTCACTTCCACAAATGAAGAATTTCTTTGTACGGTTATCTTGCTTGCTTTTCCACCTACTGTTTGATTTGGACCCTTCCTGGCTAGACTGTGGCTTGTCATGATAGCTCTTCTTGTCTCCCCCACACTTTCCTTGTTGAAATGGCTTGGATGACTGGTTCTTGCCAAGTTGATCAGGCTTGTTTGAAAAGTCATCAAGTTTTTCAACGGTGGTCAAAGCGGTGGACAAGTCAGTAACACCTTTACGTTGTAGCTCCATAGAATCCCAACGAGGTAATCCACGGTTAAAGTGGTAGAAGCGGTCCTCATCTGCCATTGTTAATATGTCTAACATAATGAAATTAAACTGTTTGACATATCCAGAAATGGTACCTGAACACTTCATTTTGAAGTTTTTCTGGGCTTTGTGCTGAACATTTTCTGGATAGAACATGGCCTTGACTTCCTTCTTGAATTCTGCCCAAGTAGTGATGGAACAGATTCCCCTCTCAATTTCTGCATACTTTCTTCTCCACCATAATAGTGCATCTTCAATCAGGTACATGGTCGCAGTGTCAACCCGTTCTTGCTCATCATCAAGGCCCGTGGCCTTGAAGTCCCTCTCCATGTTCCACAGAAAATTCTCCAACTCCTTACCATCCCTTGCACCGGCGTATTCTTTTGGTTCCGACACCTTCACCCTGGATGGTCCACGAACCGCGCCTCCTCGTATCTGGGTCTTTAGCTCATCTATTTGAGTTTGCAGTATCCTCACATAAGCATTTATCTCGTGCTTATGTGTACCCATCTCGTTCTGATACGCCTCAAAGGAAACCTCAATTGATTTCTCCAGTCATCTATGGTAGCATTTTGTTGATTCATGGCTTCCAAAAAGTCCATGTTCATCTTTTCTACCATTTCCATTGTGAAAGACATCTTTTCTTCCAACGATCCCACACGAGCATCGATACGGGGGTCCACTGACCTATCCCGTTGTTTCTTTGTCTTCTGAGTCCTCTCAACATCAACGTTAGTAATAATAGTATTTTGAGCATCTGAATACATAGTGAGAGATCTTACCGAGAGTAGTGTGAACCAAAGATCTGATACCAGTTGTCACGGGGTTGTCCTTCGCCTCGACTTTCCTCCGTGCGGCACTTGTCTAGAATTCCTTTACTAGATAAGTAAGCCTTCCCTAATGAAGTTTAACACAACTTCAAATGACTACTCAAGATCAAACTCACAATAAACTCAAGAACAACTTATGAACACTCAAGAAAAAGAATGAACACTTGAATGAAAGTTGTAAGTATGTATTTCTCTCCCAAACTTGGATGATTTACAAATGAAGGGGGCATCCCTATTTATACTAGCAAGGGGATGCATTTAATGGTCTAGATCTTTACAAGTGAATGGCTAAGATCTAATTCTAGAGTTTTCTATCCATATCTACACAATTCTAGAGTTTTCTATCCTTATCCACACATATCTACACAATTCTAGAGAATTCTAAGAAAAGGACAAAACAAAGAGAATTCTAGAAAAGGAAGTCTAGCCATTTAGCCAAAGGGCTATCCAAGGTGGTGCACAAGGGTGGGCTAGCCATATGCTAGCCATTTGGTGCACCCTTGTGACACCTTGCTTGCCTAATTTCTTATTTCCTTGACCTGAGGTATTCTTTCACTCCTTAACCTGGAATTTGTTTAGGCTACTTCCCCAAAAAGTTGACGAAAATGATCATATTTTGAACCTGATTTTGGAATTGCTATATTTTCCCTATCTATAACAATAGCATCGATTTCATTCATGGACCCACATTTGAAGCCAGCAGCATCAAGACTTCTGATAGTAGCCATCAAGTCCACAACTAGAGGATTTTGAGTTTTGTTTTTGGGTGGAGGGGTGGTTAAGGTTTGCTGGTTAAAAACCCCATTATATTAGATTTTTGGTTAGGTTCCAAGAGTGCAAATCCTGGAGGGGTGGTGAGTGAAAATGATTTTTTGGTTGACTGAAGATTTTGATTGAGGTGGAAATGGCTGGAGAGAATGCTTGTGAAAGATTTTAGGAGTGCAAAGCTAGATAAGAGAGAGTTATAGTTGGAATTGAAGTTGATGGGTGAATTTGCCTGTGTTGTTTGTTCTTGGTTTTGGTGTTGAGGGTTGACGATGGATGAAATCAACGTTGCAGTTGAAAAAGAAAAAGAGAAAATAGGGGTTGTGTTACATTTACTCTGCAAAGCCTGATTTTGGATTCGTAGTTTAGCAGAATTTGGGAATCCAACAAAGAAGAAAGAACTCCACTTTTGTTACTGCATTCGTCTTCACCGGTCAGATTGGTGGCAAGTTGACTCAAGAGAGTTGGTCTCTAAAATGATCAAAATTTGAAACAGAAGTAGATGCAAACCAAGGTTGTTTGCGCTTATCTTGGAGTTTGGATGATGGCTCAACATCTGTAACTTTGGCTTTAAAGACTACAAGGTCTTTTGGATTTGTGGTGGCATAAGTATCTTCATTGTGGGTGGTGCTCATTGTTATCCATGTGCCTTCTAGGATTTTTTTTTGCTCGATTATCATGCATGCAACATCAATTTCAAGATTAGCATTCCATTATGCAGTGGGTGCAGACAGATTTTGATTGAGGCATCTTGAGGAGTGGATTGGTAGTGGAACATCAACATAGTTAGTTCTAAGGAGTTTGTGGTTCTTATCCATGTCACAATGAGCTTTTCGAATTTTATTGGAGGAGCTTGCTAGAAGAGCAAGGTCTTCTTTCAAAGATTCAATCAGGTCCACCACAGCTTCAGGGAGATGCCTAGAAGATGACATGGAGAAAGTTGGGGTTGCTGCATGATATGTACAATTTGGTGGTTGTTGTCGTTGTGTTGGTGCTGATACGTTGCAGGATTACTTGGGGGAGAGATCATGTTGATATTGCAAGAGACATAATATTGGTCCAGAAATCTACAGATAGAGCAGCATCTTCTAGGCCATTTGTCATAGTAAAGATCTACGATTACCACACCAAAACCAGCCACATGAAAATTTACAACCCTAGGGCGAGACTTCTTCACATTTATGAAAATCATAGTGTATAGTTTAAGACTGGATTATCTATGGAATAAATCTCTGTTATTCGTTTTTTTCCTCAAATAGATCAAATCATCTATTTTATGATCTTGTAGTGAACATACTGATTTCTCGTAAGTTGTGGAAGTTGTGAAGAGATGAAGAAGTGATGATCGTGGAGATTATGGTGGAGTCATGTCCGCTAAGTCAGGATGATTGTATGACCACTACTCCCTTATCCTCTCTAATTAACTGTCCCACTACTTATTACCTTCTCGTCGTGGATGTGTTGCCGTAGAACGTTATACCAATACCCCAATGAGAATCCCCCATGTGACATATTTGATGTCTCGTATAAATATAGTAAATTCATGGACCACTATTATTACTGTTAAGTCAAGTCAATAACCTGCTAAATTAGTGAGGAAAGCTGCTTAGTTTACTAGGTGGTTAAGTAGACTGATCAGTATCAAGTCTAGTGAAAATAGTAAATTTAGTAGTCATGTACTAGTTTAAAAGTAGTATGGCGTAAATTCGGAAATATTTGAAGCCAGGAATATATAAGGGTTCCCAACAACCGAGCATGGTGTCCTTGAGGATCGGATAAAAAAAGAGTGTGGCGCTAGCATTAGGATAGCGCCACGAATGCCAGCGCCAAGAGTGTTGTAGCACAACACCCTACTGCGTCCTCGAGGACCGTATGTTGAGTAATTTTCGCGTCCTCGAGGATCAAATGTTTGAGTAATGGTCATGTCCTCGAGAGGTTCAAGCCAGAATGCGTCCTCGAGGACAAGTCATCATCAGCACCGCAAGTTTGGTGGCGCCAGCATAAGGCTGGCGCTGTGAGGGCGTTTCCTCCAGGGATGGGCGTTGATCCAGGATGCGTCCTCGAGGATCGGACATTGAAGTAAAACGTGTTCACGAAAACAGGGCATTACGCTAGGATACGTCTTCGAGGGTCAGGCATCAGCTAGTCCTAGGATATGAGCATATTTGGTCTTTGTATCTTATTGTGTATCACAATAAATTGATATTGTTTGAACATTGATGCATGTTCGAAACAAGTTCAAGGAATTCATCCATGGAAGTTATGCTACTTGATACTAGTTCGATATGGCATAAATATATGTATATATTGAGAGAGGCTACGAGATCAATATAGAACGCATATAGCTATTTGTAGAGACAACATTCTTAATTCTCCTACGGAATATACGTAGAAATACAATATTTTATATTTTGATATAAAGTCAGAAATATACGCGCATATTTATATATTTCTTCTACCGGGCAGAGGACAATTTTACAATTCTATCCCTTCTCAAAAAACCATCAACGGGTATTTCACCACCACCTACTGTCAGCACATCAAGGTTGTAGGCTAATTTCCACTCCTCTCTAGCTTCTATAATTACCATGTCATATGAAAATTGGTAGGGTGAACATAGTTTGACTAGAACCATGAGATATAACTCTTAAAGAAATTTTGAAGAAATAGGGTTAGGTTCTTTTCCATGTTTGAATTTAGATCCGTGACAGAAGCAGGGAGGGCCATTGGAGAATCATATGCCATGAATAGTTTGTGAAAGGGACTGATAGTAGAGAATAAATAACAAAGAACAAAGAACAATGAATAGGTTGTTGAGCAGTGCAGACCCAAAGAACAAAAGATGAACATACCACTTCATAAAGAAATTTGAAGCTTATAGAGAAATTTCAGGTACAACCACCATTACCAGTTGATTAATGTTTTTCAATAACTACTGTGAGAAGATACCACCCTTTTCAGAGTATTCATCAATCTGTAACTTTCCATAAACAGAAAATAGTGAAACATATTTGTAGTTGCGTAAGATGTACTGCCAGAAACCAGTTGGGAGGATTGATTCTGTCATTTGCCTGCTCTAAATGACCCCTGCAAACACCACAATTGATTAGCTTAAAAAGGAAAAAGTAAACAAACCTCTGAAATGCTGGTGGACACAATAACTTTCCTTCTTGATTTAGGTAATTGCTCTTCGGTTCTTTCTGAAGTCCCTAGTAAATCCGACTCCAGTGGGAAATTAGTTCATTCTAAATAAATTTTTTGAATGATAATAGATCTTATTGAACTTGATTGGATTATTGTTGACAAATAGTTGAGAATTCGAAAGGATGATTTTAAAAAAATTTATTAAAATCTTGATTGAATTCTTAGATCTCAAAAGTTAGAAAAATTAACTTGAATGTAAAGTTAACTTAAGTGTATATGCGTTCAATAAACTTTTTATTTTATTTTTTTTACAGTAGAACTTTTTATTTATTTTTATTACAATTCCAATTTATTATAAAGAAAAATACTGCTAGAATTAAATATTGTAAGCACCTAAATCGTAGAGCAAATTTTCCATTTATTTTGAATGATATGTCTCAACAACTTCTTTAACTTCCATTAACGGTGGTAGCAAAATAAATAGCTGAGTACTTCTAATTAAAAAATCCCTGTTTATGAGAAATGGGTTCATGTCATCCCTTTGATTCTTTTCATCTCTGTATTGATTATCTAGTTTTCTTATCTAGGTACCTTTTTTTTTCAATACGTGTTTTTTCTGAGTTCTTAAAATTTTAACTCTGTTTTTGAAATTAAACATTATTACATCCATGGGTTTCTTTAATTATCGAGTTTCAACTCTTTTAAAGAATATGAGTTCTGTTTTCACGTATTTCTTCTGATTTTCGACAATGTTTCTTCATTTCGAATTTTCAGGTTCTCGAGAAATTTAAGCACAATTATTTTATACGGAGTATAATTTTAAAATTTTCAGTATTTATTTGGAGAATAACAAAGTATAAATAGGGAAGACAGAGAAAAAAAAGGGAGATATCACGTGGTTTTAGTGTTTTATACATATCATCTCTCCACGTCAGTTAGAGAGGAGAATAGAGAGTAGAACGACTGCTGATCCAATGTGGCAAGCACAGTCTAGAAATGATATATTTTTAGTTCTCGTTATCTCTCTCATTTGCCGTTTTGTTTTTCTTCCCATGGGGTATGATCAGGTGAAATCCATTTCAATCATGTATTCAAATAAGACGAGCCAATTTCATTGAAATAAGCCGGTCCTTTCATTTATGTCCAAATGTCGATTTTTGATTGAAAATAGAAAATGATCAAAATTTCTCAACCAATGAATCCCATACTGCAACACAAATCAATTAGTCTGTTAACAATAGTTTTATTTCAGATTTATCGTTATCCTTTTAAAAGATTTTTTTCATATTCTTAATTTTTCATTTCTTTGTTAAACTGGTTTCTGAATTTCTCAAGAATCCAATTAATTAATCAAACTCATGTCTTCAACTGTGATCTTCTCTAAACTTTCTATTACTACTGTAAACTTACCTAGTATCATGGCCCGCCTATTTTCCTATATTAAGGGTTGGCTCGTGAAGTTCCTTAGAAGAACTTAGAAGACTCTAGAGCATTAAGAAGACCACAAGTTTCCGGAATTTCTAGGATACTATAGAATATTTCTTTGTACTATAGAATATTCCTTGTATATTCTTATAAATAATAGAAGTCCCTAGAAAGAGATGATTCTAGAACATCTTCTAGAATCATCCATAGAACTCTATATAAGGAGGAGAGCTTCACTTGCTCAATCATCCATCAAGAGTTCTCTAAGCATTGTAATATTCTCTCTCTAGCAATCAAATACTCTTTCTCTATCTAAAATCTCTAAGTCCCCACTTCCTTTGTGTTCTTTTAGGCTTACTTGAGAGTTCAAGTGTCGCACGGTCTTATCCAAAATCTAAGCCCGTGACAGTTGGTATCAGAGCAAAGTTTGAGACTCAAGAAGTGGATGACGGTAATAGGAACCCCACTATAGAGAAAGGTGTCTATGGCAAGAACAAAAAGAGGGCAAATTCCAAGGATAGACAATCAAGTCTTGAGGCGAGAATGGTACGCATGGAAAAACGAGTAAGTGATTTCCTTGTGCGCGCCGAGGAAGAGTTCCTAACAAATGAAACTCTTGAGGGGTAGAAAAATACCATGGAAGATGCCATAAACAAGGCGGTAGATGCTATCAAGATGGAAACGAAAGCCCGGATCCAAGATGCGGTAGATGATGCCATGGAGGAAGTGAATGCCAAGTTGTTGTCGGTCGAGCAAGAACTAGAAACGGTCAAAGGCAAGTTGGAGAATGACTTGGAAACGGTTAAAGGCGAGTTGGTGTTGTGCAAGAGGGCTTCAATAAAGCAAGCCTTGCATGGCGAGCCGAGCAGAATCACAAGAGAGGATGCTCCCAAACGAAAACCCTACGATGGAAAGAGATATGCGAAGGAGATCGATACCTTCCTATGGAGTTGCGAGAGGTATTTCGAACACCTTGAGATGGTGGATGATTCAAGGAAGATAAAGAGAGCAACGTTGTTTCTCACGGAAAACGCCTTAGCATGGTGGAGACTTCGGAGCCAATAAATTCATCAAGGTATAGCTACTATCGCTACTTGGTCAGATATTAAAATTGATCTTAAGAAGTACTTTTACCCGAAGAATGCGGCTTACGAAGCGAGAGCGAAGTTAAAGTATCTTCGTCAAACAGGTACGATCAAAGAGTATACCGAGACGTATACAAACTTGTTGCTGGAAATACCCAATCTGTCCGAGGAAGAGAAGCTCTTTAACTTCTTGTGCGGAGCAAAACCATGGGTAAAACAAGAGCTGGATCGTCGTCGTGTTCAAACGCTGACCGAGGCAATAGCCGTAGCCGAAACCCTGATCGAGAATACAAGGCCAATCCTCGAAGAAAGAGGGAAGACTTCAAGGAATACAAGCTTCGAAGAAAGAGGAAAAACTTCAAGAAGTCGCCATACCAAAGGTAGGGGGAGCGAAAGAAGATAGAGACAAGCATACCCCGAGAAAGTATCTTCTGTGGAAGGACAAAACTCCCGAGCATAAAGATGAAAGTAATTCCTCCTACTCTTGCTTCTTATGTGAAGGAAATCATAGGATCCGTGATTGCCCGAAGAAGGGTAAACTCAGTGCGTTGGTGAAGGAAATTGAATCCGAAGAGGAACGTGACTCCATGGTGAGTTCTCTCCAAGTATTGAGCAGCGTCCAAGCTAAAGTGGATAAGTCCAAAAGTAAGGACAAGATTCTTATGTTCGTAGACGTCAAGGTGAATGGGAAGACATCCTGCGCTTTAGTGAACACGGGAGCCACACACAACTTTGTGTCAAAGAAAGAAGCCTTACGGCTAGGCATGAAATTTTCCAAAGGAGAAGGTACCGTGAAGGCGGTAAACTCAGATGCGAAGCTACTAGAAGGCTTGGCACGTGGTGTAGAAATGCATCTTGACAAGTGGGCGGGACCGGTCAATTTCTAGGTGATCCCTATGGACGACTTTGACATGGTGTTGGGGATGGATTTCATGTGCAAACATCGTTCCATTCCCATGCCACCTTTTGACTCCTTGTGCATACTCGGAGAAAAATAAGCACACCTTATCCCAGTGACTAAGGAGAAGAAGGAGACCACGGTGATGTCGGCGATACAACTTTCAAAAGGGTTTAAGAAAGGTGAGGTAACCTTCATAGAAACAATGAAGGAGGAGAAACCGACGAACCAAGACGAAGAAGTTCTGAAGGGTATAAAGAAGGTTCTCGAAGAGTTCGAGGACGTGATGCCGAAGGAGATGCCCAAGAAGTTACCGCCAAGAAGGGAGGTTGATCATGCCCAAGAAGTTAACGAATGTCCCCACCGGGGAGTATCAAGGCGTGCACTACCCATGATTGCCACTTCTTTCGACAAAGACGTAGACGAGATACTAGCCGACCGTATTGTTCGAAGGAAGGGTGTGCCACCTTGCAAGGAATACTTAGTGAAATGGAAAGATGCATCGGTACAAGAAGGAACATGGGAGTCCGAAGAATCCCTCTGGAAATTTAAAGATGCTATCGACCAGTTTCACGCACAAGCCGCGACGAGGACGTCGCGAGAATAGGTGGGGGAGAATATCACGGCCCGCCTATTTTCCTACATTAAGGGCTGGCCCGTGAAGTTCCTTAGAATAACCTAGAAGACTCTAGAGCATTGAGAAGACAACAAGCTTCCGGAAAATTCTAGGATACTATGGAATATTCCTTATATATTCTTGTAAATAATAAAAGTCTCTAGAAAGACATGATTCTAGAACATCTTCTAGAATCATCCATATAACTCTATATAAGGAGAAGAGCTTCACTTGCTCAATCATCCATCAAGATTTCTCTAAGCATTGTAATATTCTCTCTCTAGCAATCAAATACTCTTTATCTATCTAAAATCTCTAAGTCCCCACTTCCTTTGTGTTCTTTTAGGCTTACTTGAGAGTTCAAGTGCTGCATGGTCTTATCCAAAATCTAAACCCGTGACACTAGGTTACCAATGAAATCCCATTTTAATTTTAGGTGTTTTGGAAAAAGGGTGATAATCTTGATGGTGTCTTATGTGATTTCATCAACCAAACACAAATTTGATTTTAGAAAAACATCCAATATGTCGAGATTATGAAACTCAAGAAGATTTCTATATGTAGAAGTCATTTTTAATAAGAAAGAGATAAGAGAGAGACTCATCTTCCTATTATACGAGGCTTCTATTTCATGGTTAAATGGGGGCGTATAGGAATTATTTTGGTCCTATCCAATTTTGTTTCCACTTAGGTGAGGTAATAAGGGGTAACTAAAAATAATAAAACTACTAAATTACCCTTGCTATTAAAAATTACATTTATATCCTTATCCTTAATACTTCCAATCTATTTTTATTTCCCTCAAAACCAATCAAAAATTAGAATCTTGTTCTTTTTAAAAAAAAAAAAATTATTTGAAATTTTTTAAAATCTTCAAAAAATTTGGTTCAAGAACAAATGGGTAATAAGGCATTCACATGATGGCCGATTGTTCTTGATGTCTTCTTCAATGAAGAACATCAACCAAGATCAGTGGATGTTCATGCCCTCATAAGCCGATTCTAGGTTGATGTTCTTCATTGACAAAGAACATGAGGAATCGGCGTATACGGTGCTCATATCGACTGATTTTTTGTCCAGAATCGGTGGATGTTCATGCACTTATCCACCGATTCTAAAACCTCAAAAACAAGAGTTTTTATACACTTTTTCACATAAAATTGTTGGATAAAACCCTCCGTAAGCACCGATTCTGAAAGTCTCTAAAACTGCGTTTTTCTGTCCAAAATTGCGTTCAGAATCGTTTGATGTGAACCACACATATCCAACGATTCTGAATACATCTTTTTCTCCAACTGTTTTGCTCATAACTTCTTCGTCCAACGTCGGAATGACCTAATTCTTTTTACGTTGAACTTGTATTTTCATTATCTACTATATAATCTAATAATTCCTTTATTTGGAAAAGTTCCATTTGATGTGTTACTTCCTTGGATGTCTTGTAATACTACATGCAAAGATGGATGGAAGTAAGACATCAAATACAAATTTTCTAAATCAAGGAATTTTTTAGCTCTATCTTGTAGATAATGAAAATACGAGTTCAACGCAAAAAGAATGAGGTCATTCTGAGTTTATGACGTAGGACGAAGAAGTTATGAGCAAAACAGTAAAAAAAAATGTCAAGTTTAGAATTGGTGGATACGTGCATGAACATCCACCGATTCTGGGCAAAAAAAATTCCAAAAGAACTTTTGAATTTGACTTTTTTAGAATTGGCACAGTGGGGAATCTTATCCACCGATTCCGGAAAAGTTTATGGAATAAAACTATCGTTTTTGAGTTTTTTTTTTACAAATCGATCGATATGAATGTCAATATCGATCGATTCTAGAGTGTGATTTTTTAAAATCGATCGATATGAGCACCCGTATACGCCGATTCCTCAGGTTCTTCGTCAATGAAGAACATCAACCTAAAATCGGCTTATGAGGGCATGAACATCCATTGATTCTTGATTGATGTTCTTACAAAAAAAATCAAAATTTCTTAATTTTTTATGTTTTGATTATTCATTAACAATAATTAATTTCATAAATAAAATAATTAACTCACAACTAACACGATTAATTAACACTAATTAAACATATTAGTCATAAATATAAATAGTTGGATTAAGGGTTTTTAAATATTTTTTTCATAATAATTCTATTTTATCTTTTAGTGGTAGGACTAAAATAATTTTTATTGGCTCCAAGGTTTTATTTTATGGCATGGATAAAGGAAAAATTGCTTCTTTTCTCTACTGTGCTTGCCACATTGGATCAGATGTCAATCATGCGGTTTGGGTAGCATTTGGAATAGCATTTTCAGTTTTTTTTATTCTCTCTCAGTATTAATTAGACTATTCACCATTAATATGTTTTATACACAGGGCAAAAAGTTAAAATAATGCTTTTAAGAAAAAAACAGAGCTAAAAGGTAACAACTGCCCACCACCATATACTTTTCTTCTTCTTTTCCTTTCCCTACCGCCACCGTTTCCACCAACCACCTCCGTCATTTAAACCCATATCACAAAATAGTAACAAATAACAAATTCTTATTACATATTATGGATTTATTACCTAGGTTTAATAAACAAGACCTCCGACCACCACCATTCCTTGGAGCATCTCTAACAGCCGGTGTAAAAAATCATTTATAATTTTTTTATTAAGATCTTTATTTAGTAGAGTTTATCTATGTAATAAATATAGGACCCCATAGCTAATAAACTATCTCCAATTGTATATGATTTAATTCTTAGAATATCTTATGTGATACTATTTAATTTACTTTAATAATTATTGGAAAAATACGAAAAATATGATGCGAAGATGAATCCGAAAATATAGTTAGGACTTTTTTTAAGACCTTCGTATTTTGTATCCATCCCTCGTAGTTTGTAGGACCTAACTATTGGAGATGAAATAATGCTTAATAAGAGTCTAAAATCCTATGTGTCATAAAAAAATAATATTTTCACCCTTTATTGAAGATGCTCTTATTTTGATTCATTTAAATATTAAGATTGATGGTGCAAAGCAAAATAATATACTCATAGATATCAATCCCATAAACGGCCATAAATTTTACTACCCAATTCCATAAATTAAAAACCTTAATTCCATGAACTAAAAGAAAAACATATTCTTAAAATCAAAATCTTGCATGTTTGATTAGATTCGTCAAGGATCATCGCCACCTTTTCCAAGTAAGTAATTAATCATTTGTATCTTCGTTCGCGATCAGTGACATCTGCAACGATATCAACACCGATCGACACCAACTTTTTGTTCTTTTTATTGGTAAATTTACGCAGGACTTGACCAAAAAGAAAGAGGAAGAAGGAGAGGTTACCTTCTCTATTTATTTTTTGTCTTAAATTCTTTTTTCCATTTAATTTGTACACGCTGGATCCAACACCCAGTTGGAGAGGAGAATAGAGCAAGGGTTTGAAAAATGGGTCACAAGTCGGGTCACCGTTATAACGTGTTTTGACGGATATGAGCATGTTTCAGGCAGAAAATGCGTTGTTTAGAAAAAAAATGTTTTCTTAATGTTTTTTTTAAAATAACGAGTGTTATAACGATTAAATATAAAAAATAAATAAATTATTATCTACCGGTTTTAACATATGTGAAAACGGTTATAACGGGTCTAATAACATTGTTACTACTTTTTTTATTTGATTTATATATTTTTGATTTTAATTTTTTAAATTTTATTAAATTTTATTTTAGAAATAAAAATTGGATAAAAAATATTTTGTTTCTTCTAAAAAACGGGTATAGTGGGTATGAAAACAAAAAACACGGGCTAAAAAACTTATATTAAAATATAAAAGAAAAATCACAAAAATCAATTTTAAAAAACAGTTATCACGTACGTAACTGTTAGACAGATCTAAATAACAATATCAATTTTAAATATGATTATAACATATCTAAATAATATCATTTTTACCTATTTATTGATATTATTTAGATATAAATATCGATGTCCCTTACGAATGCTATATAAACTTGACCTTTAACAACCGTTTTTTCCGAAAAGACCTTGGAATAGAGCGTGAGACTAGTGGAGAATAGCATATCCGGATTGCATCACCATCTCTATTTTCGTCATCTTTTAGTAGGGTCCAAACACTCCCACATCTCTTAGTAGGATCCATATCTTTATTTTGACGTGGATACCACGTCGCAGTCAATAAATTAGACGGCTAGGATCGGATCTTACGTCATGTGATATGGTTAGGTCAGATGAAAACCACGTAGGATGTGTGGTTAGGATAAAGAGGATGGACACGTTTCGATATTCAAGAAGTTCTGAAAGCGACACTTTGCAAAGAAGGAAGCGAAAGGAAGGTTACATTGTTGGTTATACTGTGGGTCATACTTTCTCTGGTCATTACACGTTTCTCGGGCAGACTCAGTCCTTTCTCTCTATATTTCTTTTGGATGAGATGCTAAAAAATATTGGTCGGCGGTTCGTCCTTAACCAAAACTTCCTTCCAGTTGTTTGTGGGTCCCAACACAGTAACATTATTAGGTTAATTATTGTTGAAAAAGGTTTTATCGTCTTTTTAGTTTCAGACGTGGTGATAATCTAACCACACCAAATAAACCTTGGGTTAACTAAATTTTGTAACTGTGAACCGGTAAATTCGTGGAAGTAAAAAGAATTGCAGTTTGGACTTGACTTGAGAATGGATACCCATAAAACATGGTTTGGATCCAGTTTGGCAAGTACAATAATTGTCAAAGAGAATTTATATGAGACATGGTAGGAAGATTTTTTTTCTGGTTTGTTTTTGAAAAGAAAAGGATATATAAAGGGAGAAATAATATGTACCAAAAAAAGAGTCATATGAATGACCTCATCCAAAAATAAATCTTTTTTTACAAATTTATAATTGTTTTTCATTTATACAAAATTTGCTCAATCGAGTACCCGTCAAAAATATCCTTATGAGAACACCACAAACAGATAGATAGTTAAGTCCGAGACTTAAAATGCCCATCGTGGACCCGGAAGTTCCTTTCTTTCCGCAACTCCTACATGATTTTGTATCCAATTGTTAGAATCGTTCCAAACTACGGGATTATTGACGGGAAAAAGCTCCGTCAGTGTAGAATTGTCCCAACTTAAATAGATTTTGCTTAAGCTGGAAGGAGGCGCAGTTTGAATGACAGATTTCAAAATTCAAACATTAGTTCCACGCAAACCCACTTCCTATTACTTATACTACCTCTATTAAAGCTTTGTTACAGCCCCATTGTACCGACTAGACTTTCAAATATTAGTTCAAAAACCCTTGTACAGGGACTTATAAAATTAAGATGGGTTTTTCATATAAAACGAAACAAGATCATTAATTAATTGATAAAATTAAAAATCCTAATATCTATAATATTTTTATAATAATTAAACTATTCATATTTAATTAGTGATATTATCTAATTAACTAATAGATTATATTAATAAAATTATATTATAGTTAACGAAACCAAATTAAATTTTTAATTGTTTTGTTTTGGCGGGAAAAAAAGGTAGAAGAAATTTTTTAGAGATTTTTTAAGAACCTAGATTTTAATTCATTCAACTAACATAAATAATTCTAGTGAGAAATTTGAAATAGGTGAATCCTTATATGATAAAGTATGTAAGAAAAAGATTGATTTTTTTAGTTTTTCAAGTCAATTACGGTTGCATTTTCCCTTTTTAACCAACCGTAAGACCAATTTATGATTAGGTTACAATAAACTCCTAACATAACCGGGAAAAATTGGAAAAATTCAATCGTAACACATTTGGGCTTTGTTATTTCGAACCCAACCATAACTCATTATGTGAATGGTTTTATTTAAGACTCCTGCTATTTCCAATCCACCATTATTATTAATATAATCCAATAAGAAATTAAATAGAATTCTACTATTTTTTAGAAACCAAATTAAAGTAAAATTTATAAATCCAATCTAATCTATTTTCCATTTCAACAAATGCACATACTAATGTTTTATCCACTTTATCATAAGAGTTCAAAGCACCTATTGGTCCTGTTCGAAGGGATTGAATATAGTGTTGCTGTGTTGGAGAAGATGAAGAAGTTAAATTAGATGTGTTTTTTAAAAATTATAAAAAACTAAACTCAATCCATAGGATTGTATTAATAAAAATGTTAAAAAAATAGATTAATTAAGTATATGGATTGATTAATAAGAATAGTGGATGCAAATAACAATAGTCTTATTTAATGCTATTCATTAATAAAAATCTTACTGACGAGCTAGCGTGTGAATTGGTTCAGCTCTAGACCAGTTATTGTGGTCTCCAAAGATGTAATGCAGTCTCCAAACTTAAGACGCTCTTTCGACTTCAAGGTCAATAGTATCGCCATCTACAATGAAAAGGCCTACTTTACACTCCTCAGGGGCATCTGCTTTGACTAATCGTAAACTAGATATGCATAGCATTCATTCATTTTATCGTATTGCTAACTGGTGCTGAACTTCGTATTGCCTTCTTTGCTCTGCCATGTATTAACAAAAATGAAGTTCTTCGTACATTCTAGTATGCTACCGACTCAGATACTTACATCAGACCATCTCAAAAGATAAGACTTCCTTAACCCTCGAGACAGTTGTTACAATTTTATTACACGGATATGCCATGAGAGACCTAACCATGATTTCCAAAATTAGTATATACAAAACATTGAAATTTCAGCAGATAACTTTTGTGAAACAAATCAAACCCAAAGAAACAAATTGGAGGAGAGCCGCTGCACATATATTACCATGAAAAACAAGACAAATAAACAAAAAAAACTGGAACTATTTGAAATCTGTGATTACTTCTATGATTTACAAACAACATACATATAACATGATTTTAAAAATATCTAACTTAAAACGGAAGGAACAAAAAGAAGTTAAACATAACAAATCATGCCAACCTCGAGAGTAGAAGCATGAGGGATGTTAAGTGCATAAGTAGGTCCTCTATTGTTCCTTCTCAAGAAATCATACCCAACATTAATTACCAGCCTCTTTATAAAACCTGAACCTCGTTTCGCTTTTACATGTGAGTGCCCTAATATGAATGCCATCCCAGCTTCTCTGGCTTCCATAAGCTCATTTAACTCTTCCCGTGCATTCACATCCATATGTGGACTTTCTGGCAGTACAAACCTAACTCTGTTTCTTGGCACAATTACTGGAGACTGTATTTCTCTCAATTCTCTAGGGCTCGGTGTTGAAGCTCTAGTTGTTTGGCCGTTATCCTCGCAGAATTGGATTCCTTCTGTATGTGTTGAAGATGTACCAACAACTGCCATTCTGTCCCCTTGCTTATCCAACTCTTCTAATCCACCTAGTAGGTCTTGTCTGCCTGATCGAATAAACTCAGCTATACTACAAACAAGATCTTTTTCAAATTCCAAATCATCCTTGTGGATGTCACGGTACCCATATCTTACAATGCACCTATAGATTCTGCACTCTTTTGGGCCAATTCGACCCACCAGGAATCTTTCTTCAGGCCGAACAAATGGAACAGGAACTGAT